>CM055122.1:960972132-961385158 GCA_029206835.1 Rana muscosa | reverse complement strand
TCATCGTCTCTGTTATCCGTGCTCCACTCCTGCTGCTAGGACCGCTCTCATAGGGACTATCCGGGTGAGCAATTGCCCACTCAGGTTTGAGTGGCGATGAAAGACTGACACTGAGCTTTAAGTGTTGCGTGCCTGAACCTTCCCCTACCTTCTCAACTTCTTACTCTCTCATTCAAGTTACCTCAATTATCAATTATAAAGAATAAAACCTTGCTGCTTGGGTTTTACTCCTGTGTGGACATTGGCCTTATTCTGAGGAACTTCTACCTAGACAACGGAGAGAAGGGATCCACTCTAGAGAGGTAATTGCTGCAAGACCCCACAATAACACCGCTCGCTCCTCTCTATACACAGCGAGGGGATACCGGGCAAGTAGTGGGTGTGCCCCACTGAAGGCGGTAGAAAAAGTTAGGGGAGTCTGTGTGCTACATATATAAATATATATATATATGTGTATATGTGTGTATGTATATATATCCTAAAATCGGTTTGCGAGTGTTGTCTCGCAAAACGAGCAGGATTCAAGCCTCTGCGGTGTGCAGTACCGCATTTGGCCAGAGGTGTGGGGGCGCCTGAGCCGATCAGAGCCGTTCTGAAATACAGGGAAACATTTGGAAATACTCAGTTCCCGAGCCTTTCTGAGTTCCACTGTATGTATATATAATCCTGCTCGTTTTGCAAGACAACACTCGCAAACTGATTTAGAATTTTTTTAAAGTAATTGCTCGTATTGCGAAACGCTCGTTAACCACGTTACTCCCAATCTGAAGTTCCACATATATATATATATATATATATATATATATATATATATATATGCCACCATACCTGTGGAAGCTGGGAATCACTGTAGTAAGCACCACTACTCCGGTGATCTCCACTTGCTTCTGGGTCCTGTTCTGAACGGCTACCCTGCTGCATTGTGAACATAGAAGGTTACTTGTTCGGCATGGGCGCCATTTAGGGAACACTTTGCATTTTCTGCATTGCATTTTGATTAAGTCGGGGGTGGGGAGGCATGATGCCAGGCTCTCCACATGGACCAATTGATGAAAACTTTGCATTCACTGAAAAATTACAAAGTATTCTCTGAATGGTGCTCTTTCAGGACTAAATATAGACCCTTCAAAATTTTACCTTGCCATGAGGGAAGAAGGTCATCTGAAAATTTGAAGTTACTGAATTAGTATAAGAGCCAGCCTGGTGGTCCCAATTGGAGAGATTTGCTCTGACTTCCTGTCCAGACAGGAAGCGACGGGAAGTCTCTCTAACAGGGACAAAACAAATTTAAATTTTTAGTAAAGTGAGGGAGGGTTAGAACATCCAATGATGTTTTTATTCTTGTCTGTGCCTTCCTGTCCCAGTGACAATTACTCCTCTCCATTTCTTCTGTGGATGTCACAAGGACATGAAGTATGGGAATATCCCTCCTCTATACAGAAATACAAACCTCTCCATTCAAACCTAATAAAATGTGCCTGGAGTCATCCTTTAACATGGGTCCATCGAATCAGTCGTGCTTTTTTCTTGTTAATCATCTTTTCAGTCTGTTAAGCAATCTTACTCTTTTCTACATTATTAATAGAACCTCATAACCATTAACAGCAGGAATAGAACAGCAGGGAATATTGGCTTGATTTAGTCTAATTGAAAATACATAATTTATAAATGGACATAAATGATGTATAGTGGTATTATGATGACCTGTTATGGCTAGGTATTTACTGGACTGGCTGGTAAAAATAAAACTTATAACCAATATGTTAATAATATGAAATTTATTATCAGGTTTTCTTTTTAGTGTTCATTTTTTGGTTAGGACTACATTGTCAGCTATTTCAGCACCGCCCCAATACTCACACAAGGCAAAATTCCAATTATGGCAGGGCTTTTTTTTTCATCGCAGTGAGGTGTGACATGAACAACCTCAATGCAACACTACTATGGGGAAATAAAGTGTATTGAAATGGACCTTGCTTTGAGCACTGGTCCAAATCATTTGGTGGAGGGGGGGATTATGGTGTGGGGTTATTTTTTTGGAGGTTGGGCTTAGCCCCTTAGTTTTCAGGAAAGGGAACTCTTAAGGCGTCAGCATACCAAGACATTTTGGACAATTTCATGCTCCCAACTTTGTGTGAACAGTTTGGGGATGACCCCTTCCTGTTCAAACATGACTGCGCACCAGTGCACAAAGCAATGTCCATAAAGACATGGATGAGCGAGTTTGGGTTGGAGAAACTTGACTGTGTGAAGTCCAGACCAGGGGCGGGCCGTCCATTCCCCGCCACCCTCCCTATCCATGCGCCCGGCCTCTTTCAGGATGCTGGGCGCATGAATTACAGCGGCAGGGTTTTTTTTGTTTCGTTTTAAGCACTTGTTTAGAGCCAGAGGCTTCAAAAATGGCTCGCCAGTCCTTAGATGTGGTGGCTGCATGAATTTTATTTTATTTATTGTCACCTGTAATGTCACCATGTAATGTTGCAAATAACACACTCCCTGTCCCTTTCTGTCTACACCAGTGTTCCTCAATCTCCTAGATAGAAAATAACTTCATATCAAAAGCCCCCATTCATATCAGAGGTCTCTCCTTCACATCAGAGTTTCATATTCTTGTCAAAGTACCCCCTCCACATCAGAGGCCCCCATTATGTCAGAGTTCCCCCTATACATTAGAGGCATCCTATACATGAGAGTAGCCCACATGACAGAGTCCATCCATCACATTAGAGTCTCCTATTACCACATAGTCCCCCTCCATCACAGAGTCCTCTCATCACATCAGAGTACCCTATCACAGAGCCCTCCAATCACACAGTCCGCCCCCCATCAAAAACCCACCCCAGTCACATAATTTCCCTATCCCCCATCACAGGGTCCCCCAATCAAACAATCCCCCCATCCCAAAGACCCTAAATCACACAATTCCTCCATCACAGAGCCCCATCACACATCCCCCAATCACACAATCCCCACATCACGGAGCCCCCCCCCAATAAGACAATTCCCCCATCACAGATCCCTTCAAAAACACAGTCCCCCCAATCACACAATCACCCTATCACAGAGCCTTCCAGTCGCACAATCCCCCATCACAGAGCCCTCCACTCACACAATCTTACCATCACAGATACATCCAATCACACAATCCCTCCATTACAGAGCCCCCCCAACCACATAATTCCCCATTACAGACCCCATCCAATCACACAGTGCCCCTATAACAGAGGCCCCCAATCACACAGTCCCCTTAATCATATGTAGCGGGTACTTGAATTATGTAAGGACTCTGGTGGTGTGAGGTTTCTTGGGGCCCCTGGGTGGCGCTGTTGCCTGGGGCTGGAGTTGAACTCACACCGCGAACCGTGCCTTTTTGTCCTCCCCTGGAGCTGGTACAGCGGGGCGGGGAACCCGCTGGAACGCAAAGGGAGAGGTCATAAAAGGGGGGACGCCCTTTTTGGCGGGGAGTCAGAGGACGCGGCCGCACCCAGGCACCTTCAGCTTGGGTGCTGGCGTTCCGGTGTTTCAGGCCTAGGCGCCCTTGGCCTAGCTGGAGCAGGGATGGAGTCCATCTCAGGCACCTTTAGCCTGGGGTGAGGTACTATGGCGGATGCCTGGGGCTCAGTACCTTCGACTGAGTTCCGCGAGGGTGGAGGAATCCGAGGGGGCCCCAACTCCTTGGGTGCCCGTGTCTAAGTTCCTGAGAACTGGTGCGCAGTAACTTCTCTGAAGAGCCCGGCGCAGCATCGCTGGTGACGGAGAGGCCTCCATTTCTCCCTTGGACGGATTTCTTCCTCTGACAGGGGCAAAGTGAACGAAGGTAAATTCACGTTCTATTACCTAGTCAGTGGCAGTGACTATTCACCACTGGTGACAGCACAGTGGGCAGCAACAAAAGGGAAAGGATTGTGCCTTGATCTGTCCCCCTCATTTTCCAAAGGAGAAAGATTGTTTTATTGCTTGGCAAGAAGAATAAAACTGAGTTGTACCTATTCACTGTGTGGAACTTGGGTTACTCAAGCAAAGGAGTCAGGGACGAAGGACTGGACTTGACTCTAGGACACCTACACAAAAGCCCAATCTCTGGCCTTCACCCACCAGTTACGGAGGACATGGGCCATGGTGTGTTTTCTCTCCCTCTCCCAGGTACCCCTAGACAAGAGCCATATAACCAATAAAGAAAGAGAGAGAGGTGAGGCCACTACACATAGATCCCCCCAATGACACAGTCCCCATAATCATAGATCCGCCCATTCACACAGTCCCCTCATCACATCAGAATCCTGCCTTTAGACTCCAGCAAAACAGCTAAGGGCAGGAGAATAAGGTCTGGAGGAGGTGGACGTCCATCCTCTCCTGAATGCTGGGGACGGCCCTGCATGCTACCTGCCCTGGTTAAGTGTAATGAGCTGCTATTGGGTAGGCCGGTCACAATGCTATAGCAATGAATGACTTTGTGCATCACGGCCCTGGAGCATCATTAGTTGCTAAGATGCTGGTGGCCTGCCCACCCATGCCATGGCAACTTACAATGCAGATCCAGGGCAAACTAAGTCTCCTACTCATGGAACCCTGGGAAAGGAAATGGAACCCAGCTTGAGAAATGAGTAATGGTTGTCCAACAGGCTGGACTTCAAACAGGGCTCACTTAGTTCATCCATATTTCATCTATAATTCATCTACTGTATATTACATGGTGAATTAATTAAAGTAGTAGTTAACAAAAAAAAGATAACATTGTTATCTCTTCCAGTGTATTGTTACACCCCACAGGAAGTGACGAGGATGCTGCATTCTTGGCAAGGTCAACGGGTATTTTCCGTACTTGCAGACAATTCACTTGGCCTGAAAATTAAGACACTAGTGGAGCCACCACATCTACACTGGTAAGCTACAAAATTTTATATAATTTTTGGGAGGGTTCAGATACATTTTAAACACAATTTATTAGATAGATATGAACCTTTCGTAGAGGCAATTATTACTGTATATACTGGAGTATAATGCCCCGTACACACGATCGGAAATTCCGACAAGAAAACCGTGGATTTTTTCTGACGGAATGTTGGCTCAAACTTGTGTTGCATACACACGGTCACACCAATCTTGTCTGAAATTCCGACCGTCAAGAACGCGGTGACGTGCAAGATGTATGACGAGCGGAGATCAATGAAGTTCAATAGACAGTTCGGCTCTTCTGCTTGATTCTGAGCATGTGTGTTTTTTTGCGCGTCGGTATTGCATACAGACGACCGTAATTTCCGACAATAACTTTTTCCGTCGGAAAAATAGAGAACCTGCTCTCAATGTTTTGCTGGCGGAAATTCTGACAGAAAATGTTGGATGGAGCATACACACGGTCAGAATATCTGACCAACAGCTCACATCCAACTTTTTTCGACGGAAAATCCTATCGTATGTACAGGGCATAAGCCGAGTTTTTCAGTAAATTTTTTTGTGCTGAAAAAGCCCCCCTCGGCTTATACCCGAGTCTCTGTGTCCCTGTGTCATGCAGTCAGACGGCGCCTATCACAGACGAGGATGAGGAGGAGGCGAGCGGGGTTACACTGGACGGATGCTGACTGCATGACATGGAGATCAGGTATGCAGATCGGCACAGTGAGGCTTGCAATGGGCACAGTGAGGCTTGCAATGGGCACAGTGAGGCTTGAAATGGGCACAGTGTGGCATGCAGTGGGCACAGTGAGGCATGCAATGGGCACAGTGAGGCATGCAATGTGCACAGTGAGGCATGCAGTGGGCACAGTGAGGCATGCGATGGGCACAGTGAGGCATGCGATGGGCACAGTGAGGCTGAAAATGGGCACAGTGAAGCTGCAAATGGGCATTGTTGACCCTCTTTTCCACTTACAGTAGCTGCTGCATTTCCTACCCTAGGCATATACTCGAGATAATACGTTTTCCCGTTTTTTTGTGGTAAAATTGAGTGCCTCGGCTTATATTCGGGTCGGCTTATACTCGAGTATATACTGTATATTGGATGATCGTATAGTTATTTGCATGGCCAGCATAACAAGAGCAAAGCCTTCTTGCATTCTTTTGGAAAATTGCAGACAATCACACATATACAACCCACTGGAATGGCGCAATACATAGCACAAACACCTTCAGTGCACACAGACATGTCATTAAAAAAAGATAAATGCTGGCTTATGCAAGGCTTAATAAGCTTTGTGCTAACAAACTGGTTTTACTTTGTAATACAGTATCATAAATGTTTATGTCGGCTGCTAAGTTGCTGGCTTATTTTCAAAAGACGTGGGAAAAATTTGACAAGCCATTTTTAGTAACCACAATTTACACAACTTAGAATCGTAATTTGAGAATAATTTGTGATGCAAAATGTAAACGGGGGTAAGGTTCATTGTTCTGATCAATATTATGGATTATTCATATGAAATTCAACCAAACTAATGTGCAAAGTATGTGACACAATGCCCTTCATAACGTATGTTAGCTTCTCATTTCCAGCAAAAGACAATTGATTTCTTCATTACATTTCCTTTTGTGGTTTCACTAAATAAGAAAAACACTTACCAGCTCCTTCCTTAGCCAGTTAAGGGCTTCATCAATACTGTCAAAGCCATGTATTTTCTTTGACTCCAGAGAGTTCTGCTTTGGGGTGCCCAAGCTTTTCTGAATCTGTTTAATCTCTAGTGGTTGGAATGTCCCATCATCACCTTGGCTGGTTTCTTGAACGTCTTGTTGTTCCACGGGAGCTTCTGGGTTCTTCCATGGCTGATCCTCAAGCTTTGCCCTCCATTCTAGGTAAGATGGCCTGCGAGTTTCTAACCTCAGCTTCTCTGTCAGGGCCTTCAAGTTCCTTAGATGGTCGTCACCTGGTGGGATGGAGCTGCTACTTGCTTCATCTTTAGCTTCCTCCACCTGGATCTTTGGTAATGACATGATAATAATTCTCACGAAGCTCAATGGTGATAAGAATTAGTTATACGGTCCTCATGGGGCTTCTGGCTGGTCTCATCAACCATCTGTTTCTCCCATTTTGAAATATCTACTGCTGACTCAGAAATTTGACTGTAACACCTAAAATAACAAAACATCAAATGATTTAATTAAAGCATAACTCATTCAGAAAAGAAAATTACACACATGACAGAACAATAATCATACAGTGATTAGAGAAAGACAATTAATGCTACACTGTTTCTCATTTTAAGATAAACAGAATTACCGGTATATGAAATAAATACAAGCCAGTCAGCGTGCAATGACATGTTTGATATGTTACAGACACAACCAGGAAAGAGATAGAGTTGCTGGAGTATTCTGATGAGCAATGGGTCCTTTTTTTTATTTTTTATATGTTTCCACAGTAATAAATATATAGTATACTGTTGAGATTCTACACTTCGGTGGGGCAAAATGTTAACGTGAAAACTCAATAAATCAGAAATACATTGTAGGCGAAGGTATGAGTATCAAGTTATCGAGTTTCTAAAAAGACCTACAAAGCGCTAATAGTCTTCATGATACACTATGTTACCAAAAGTATTGGGACACTTGCCTTTACACGCACATGAACTTTAATGGCATCCCAGTCTCCGTAGGGTTTAATATTGAGTCAGCCAACCCTTTGCATCTTTAACAGCTTCAACTCTTCGGAGAAGGCACAAGCAAGGTCTATAAAGACATGGATGAGTGAGTTTGGGGTGGAGGAACTTGACTGGTCTGCATAGAGTCCTGACCTCAACCCGATAGAACACCAGGCCTTCTCGCCCACATCAGTGCCTGATCTCGCAAATGCACTTCTGGGAAAAATGGTAAAACAAACATTCTAATAGACACACTCCTAAACCCTGTGGACAGCCTTCCCAGAAGAGTTGAAGCTGTTATAGCTGCAAAGGGTGGGCCAACTCAATATTGAACGCTACAGACTAAGACTCTGAATGCCGTTAAAGTTCATGTGCCTGTAAAGGCAGGTATCCCAATACTTTTGGTAATATAGTGTATATATACAGTATATATTTAGTAAGAAAATTGTGAAATTGTGTGTTGGCAGGCACCAAAGATGCTTGCACAAACCTTTTATTAATTTAAAATACAAGTCATAAAACTGGATACAGTGTCAACATGAATGAAAATGCACTCTAAGGTGTCTGAACTTATCTTTTAACAGCTTGCGGAGTTTCTCAGAAGACCTGAAACCCTTGATGCTCTAATAAGTAAATGTCAACTTTGAGTGCTGGCATGCCCTCCAGCCTCTGCCACCACTCCCTCTGCTGCATCCGCCAGGAAAAATACCTTCTGGGTGTAGATGAGCGTGTAGCTTCCTCTCATTGGACAGCACTTGAGTCTTTTAACAAGGCCCTGAGCACTGTCACATGTCTGAGGGAGTGATGTCACTGCTCCTCCTCATGGCCAACATTACCCAACACTGGAGACATTAGTGTCGGTGCCATGGAGGATGGAGCGCTGGTAAATTGAGTTAAGGGGTCAGGGGAGCACCCTTTACTATTCCATGTGAAAGTTACAGTGTCTCTTTAAACATAATAAAGGACTTCAGCAACCAATAGTGAGTCACAAGAGGTACGCCCAAAGTATTTATATTTCAGAACATCCAGTTTTTGGGGCGTCCGAGGCACAAAAAAGTTGCTGGAACCTTAGTACACCTGAATTGCATTGATGCTTCTCTTTATCTAGCTCTTAATCCTGACAGGTTTACTTTGGCAGCAAAATTAAAGACCTTCCAGTGCAACTGCCAAGTGTGAACTTTCCATAACAATGAACAGAGATTGTAGACACATAGTTGCATAGTTACATAGTCAGTCAGGTTAAAAAAGACACAAGTCCATCCAGTTCAACAATAAAAATAAATAAATTAATTTAAAAAATATCGTACAATCCCATATACCAAATTCTATACCCACAATTGATCCAGAGGAAGGCAAAAAAAAAAACAGCAGAGCATGATCCAATTTGCTACAGCAGGGGAAAAAATTCCTTCCTGATCCCCCGAGAGGCAATCTGATATTCCCCGGATCAACTTTACCTATAAATGTCAGTACCCAGTTATATTATGTACATTTAAGAAAGAATCCAGGCCTTTCTTAAAGCAATCTACTGTTCCGGTCAGAACCACCTCTGCAGGGAGTCTATTCCACATTTTCACAGCTCTTACTGTGAAGAAACCTTTCCGCATTTGGAGGTGAAATCTCTTTTCCTCTAGACGTAAAGAGTGCCCCCTTGTCCTTTGTGTTGATCGTAAAGTAAATAACTCAACACCAAGTTCACAATATAGACCCCTTATATATTTGTACATGTTGATCATATCCCCCCTTAATCTCCTCTTCTCAAGAGTGAATAAATTATGTTCCTCTAATCTTTCCTCATAGCTGAGCTCCTCCATGCCTCTTATCAGTTTGGTTGCCCTTCTCTGCACTTTCTCCAGTTCCCCAATATCCTTTTGGAGAACTGGGGCCTGTAACAGGAGGGCCCGTGGAACCCAGAAGCTCTTAGAAAAAATGAGCCAGGAAATAATGGACATTGAGAATATGTCTTGGATTTCTTTGAAATGGGTCTGTAATATTAATCCACGGTATTTCCCAGGATATCTGTAAAGGACTATTTACTGGTTGTTTGATTCTGAACTCAACAGGTTAATTGAGAGATGCTGATGTGTTCAACGCTAACCACCTGGCTGCCTGTGTAATGTAGATTAAATCCAGACTAGCTTCCAAAGACCTTTTCATTGTTGTTTGGGGGGATGTGGATTGGAGCTGGTAGACCGTCTGGCTGCCTATTATGGGATGTTTAAGTGTCTTGCTGTGAAGAAAGAGGGGGGGGGGATCACTCCAGCAACCCCTCCTGCTAAGACTGTTCACTGAAGGAGAAGTTTGAACACACCTGACCTGTATCACCATTGTCATTGGACAGTTTAACCCGCCCTGTTCCCCAAGGATGGGAGGGAAGTGTTTTGAAGGGAAGTGTGTTACCATGTGCGTGCAATAAAGATTCATTCCCTGTTTTTGGAACTTCAACACAGAGCGTTGTCTCGTTTGTGCGGGGAGAAATATTTGTATGGGGTCTTATTCGACTGGTTGGAGTGTCTGGTAGCTGCTGTGTGTTCGGGAATGGAATGTATTTAAACATCGTTAACTCTTGTCGTTACAGGGCCCAAAACTGAACTGCATATTCCAGATGAGGTCTTACTAATGATTTGTACAGGGGCAAAATTATATCTCTCTCTCTGGAGTCCATACCTCTCTTAATACAAGAAAGGACTTTGCTCGCTTTGGAAACCGCAGCTTGGCATTGCATGCCATTATTGAGCTTATGATCTACCAAAACCCCCAGATCCTTCTCCACTACGGATCCCCCCAGTTATACTCCCCCTAGTATGTGTGATGCATGCCTATTCTTAGCCCCCAAGTGCATAACTTTACATTTATCAACATTAAACCTCATCTGCCACATAGTCGCCCAATTAGACAGAGCATTGAGGTTGGCTTGTAATTGGCGACATCCTGTAAGGACGTTATTCCACTGCATAACTTAGTGTCACCTGCAAAGACAGACATGTTACTTTTGATCTCAGACCCCATATCATTTATAAAGATATTAAAAAGTAAGGGTCCCAGCACTGAACCTTGGGGTACACCACTGATAACCTTAGACCATTCAGAGTAAGAATCATTAACCACGACTCTCTGAATTCTGTCTTTTAGACAGTTTTCTATCCCATTACAAACTGATATTTCCAATCCTGTAGACTTTACCTTACACATGAGCCGTGTGTGGGGAACTGTATCAAACGCTTTTGCAAAATCCAAGTATACCACGTCCACCGCCACCCCTCTGTCTAAGGTTTTACTTACCTCATTATAAAAAGAAATCAGGTTTGTCTGACAACTTCTGTCTTTCATGAATCCATGCTGTCTGTTGCTTAAAATATTTTTCTCCAGCAAGAACTCATCGATGTGGTCTTTTATTAATCTCTCCAGTATCTTCCCAACTATAGAAATTAAACAAACAGGTCTATAGTTACTTGGTAAAGACTTTGTTCCCTTTTTAAATATAGGCACCACATTGGCCCTGCGCCAATCCAGTGGTACTATTCCTGTCATTAATGAGTCCCTAAAAATTAAATACAATGGCTTTGAAATTGCAGAGCTCAATTCTTTTAGGATCCGTGGGTGTATGCCACCTGGTCCAGGTGCTTTATCCACCTTTATTCTGTCTAAATATTTCTGGACCATATCACCTTTGAGCCATTGTGGATCATTTGGGGCTGTGTCACTACCACCCCCATTTTGGACATGAGCTCCCCCATGCTCCTTTGTATACACAGAGCTGAAGAAAGTATTTAATAAATTAGCCTTCTCTTTGTCCCCAGTCACCCACTCTAGATTATTTTGTAAAGGGCCTACATGCTCAGACTTGACCTTTTTACTATTAATATATTTGAATAATTTTTGGGGGTTTGTCCTACTATCTTTTGCAATCTGTCGTTCATTTTGAATTTTTGCATCCTTGATTTCCTTTTTACATATTCTGTTATATTCTTTGTAACATTTAAATGACACTAGTGCTCCCTCATTTTTATATTTTTTTAAAAGCTCTTTTCTTAAAGTTTATAGCTTTTTTAACTTTGGCCGTGAGCCACATAGGTTTTATTTTTAGCCTTTTAAACTTATTGCCCATGGGAATATACTTTGCAGTGAGTTCACAAACAGTCTTTTTGAAGAATTCCCATTTCTGTTCTTTGCCCATTGATGCCAATATTCCCTCCCACATGTGCAGAAGGAGTCGGACCCAGCAGTAAAGATTCTGAATGGAGGTTATGCAGTGACACGGAAGTTACACGGTGGAGAAAATCTGGTCATACATGGCTCGAAAACTTGGCCAGTTCCTGCAGAACTGGACAAAGCTTAAGCCATGGAAACACCACCTGGCTCGCCTAAAGCTTATTTAACTGACTTAGCCGGGTGGAAAATTATTGGCTGAACACTGACTGCATTCTATCGGATGCAGTAACTGTTTGAGTGCAAGTGTGACTCTCTAACTACAATAGCTGGTACTGAAGATTCCTCCAATATTGTTTAGAGTGGATGGAGAAAGGCAGGGGGGTTGAAGATGGTCATCAATTACTGTTACACTTTAGGCTGGTACTTAAGTTAAATATTAGGCTCCTGGAGATGCCAGCACTGGATTTCCATGACTGTCACCCATGCTCCAGGAAGTACAGTAGATGCTGCCCATGGCTGCCTGCACAGAGATGGCACCAGCCTTCTGGGAAGAAAAGGAGATAAAGGCAATGTGAGGAGGAGTATTGTGTTCTCTGTAAGAGGTAATAAATACCTTGAAGAGTTACACTTGCAATAACTTATGGCCCATACACACAATCAGAAAATTGTATGAAAAATACAGTTTTTGAAGTGATCGCACGATAATCTGATCGTTAGTACACAGCTTTCGAGAGTCAATCACGACTGTTCATGTGATATTATCTGATGAGACAAGCACTAAAAATGTTCTTGTATGATACTAGATTGTACGATTTTCGTTTACAATTAGTTTTCGTTTACAATTCAGCCACAGTGCCCCTTGTGACTATTGCACAACATAACTGAACCTGAACTTTCAGCAGACTTGCAGAATGTTTTCAAAGAAAGTGGATCTGGAGTCATGCAATGCGGACTTGCTGCAATTGTGCAACAAACTTGTGAAGCCTGGCAAGTCTAGCAATAGCTTAGCAAGAACAGGCCTGGAACGGGATGCCCAGCACTAAGAGGAGGGCCTACATGACTATGTTTGCAGCCTAGACTGTAGTTAGGCAGAATAGAAAGGGGGTTTTAACTGAGTAGGAAGGCCTACCCGATTGGAAGGGAGCAAGGCTTGGTAGGGTGTGGCAAGGTGGGGCAGGGCGGGGTCAATAGTAGTTTAGGCAGAAGTGGGTGTTGACTGAGGGTCAGTTGGAGCAGGACAGACAAGGAGAAGTTTTTCCCTCCCTCTCCTATATGTTACTGTTGGTTGTTCACCCTTCATTTGGTTGCCCCCCCGCCCTGTTGACGTTTGCCGAAAGGTGGGGTGCATTATTTGCAGGGTATTTGGCGCGGGGGTCTGACGGAGTCATAGCAGTGTGCAGGGGTCTCAGTGTTTTGAAGGTTGGCATGGTCAAAATTGTCTGTGGAGAATGATGTGTGGGGCCCATCTTTGGTATGGGTACCTTCCCGAATAAGTGACATCAGTAAGGCGATATTGGTATTGGGGCTGTATCAGATGGTAATGTGGTAACTAATTGTCTCCGAGTTGTGGCTGGGGGTAGTGGTATGGAACTTGATACAGCCGATTCGATAGACCATACTTGCCTCCAAAATACCTAGACTTAAAGTGGTTGTAAACCCACTTTGACAACATGCACCTACAGGTAAGCCTAGATTAAGGCTTACCTGTAGGTGCATGAAATATCTCCTTAACCTACACGGTTAGGGAGATATTTGCATTTAAAGCCGACGCCGCTGACATCACGAGCATGCGCACTAGCGGGCCGGCTTAGTAGCCGGATTTCTAAATGGAGTTAGCCAGCCCGAGCGCGCATGCGTGTGACGTCATCGCCGCTCCTGGGCCAATGACAGCGCCGGAGCGGCGATACACGGAAGGCAGAGGGGAGCAAGATGGCATCGGCGACGAAAGGGGTCCGAGCACCGCTGCGGGGGCTTCGATCTCAGGTAAGTGATTCATAATGAGCTAGTATGCTATGCATACTAGCTCATTATGTCTTTGTTTTGCAGGTTGTTAAAAAAAAAAATAGCGGGGTTTACAACCACTTTAAGAGAGTCAGTCATTGTACATTAGCATGGTAAAGTTTTTATTTTCATGGAATGTGATAAAAGATGTATTGGTTTAAAATGTGTTTGTTAATAAATGGCTGCTATGGCCATTTAAATCCATTCTAAAGTGGTTGTGTCTTATTTATAAGGTGGGTAAGGTTGGATATAAACATGACACAAGGATAAATCTAAGGAAAAAAACAAGCTTTAGGCCCCTTTCACACAGGCTGAAAAACTGACATATATGTATCCCTATGGGATAGTGGATGTCAGCAGATGAACATCTGATGACATCAGTCTCCACTATGCTCCATTTAGCATGACGGAGCAAAATCCTATTTTTCCATCCGTCTGCGGATTGGATCAGATGAACACGGACAGACGGTCTGTTTTCATCCGATCCCCCCTTAGAGGAGAGCGGAGATCTGACCAGTCCATTTCTGCACAGTGTGCAGAGACGGACAAGTCATCCGCTGGCTCAGCGGGGATCAACGGAGCGATCCCCGCTGAGCAAGCGGATGTTCACGGGGCGGCTCATCACGGTATCCACCCGTGTGAAAGAGCCCTTACTCACCGGCCAGCCCACTGACAACCAAATCAACTTATCTAACAGTATGCGTTAAAACAGGGGTTTAGTCTGCACCCATTTGCAAATACATGCGTAAGCCACAGAGCCTCATCACGGCACCCTGGTATCTGTGGTCCTATCTCTAACTTATGAGAGACTCCACAATGGAAGTACATGCATTCTGATGGATAGGTGCGGTTATGGCAGCCGGTAAGTCAGCAATACATCAGTCAAGTCATTTTCAAGCTTGCAGCACAATTGCTTGCTATCTGGATCAGTACAGTTGTCATTCAAAAATACAATACAAATACACTACATCACTTCCGAATCTTTATTCTGTCGTATGAGAATTTTCAGTAAACTCATTTTCGATATGAGATTAGCGTGCAAAAAAAACAAACATGATCATTCGCCTGATAATCTCATTATGTGTACCAGGCATTAGCGTGTATGCATTTAACATAGATAAATATACTAGCTTTGAAGAGTGACAACAAATGTATGCACAATCAGTACTGTACTTGAGATAAACAGGTTCCCACAAGGAGGATTTAGTAATCATAAGATGTTTTAAAAAACATGAAGAATGTGGAGAACACCTATTCTATACGGGGTGCTTTCATCCAGGAACACATGTCTATACAGTTTATTTTCCATATGACATTGGGTAAACATGACAATGTGTGAAGAAAGACTTGACTAAGTTAATCATTATAGCACAGTACATTTGCTCACATATATTATTTTCCATCAGTGCCACTTCATACCATACACACCAAAACACATAAATAACAGTCAAAGTTCAATAAAAGAATTTAGAAGGCATTTTGTAATCATAACCAAGGAGGAGATAACTGAGATTCAGCCTGGCTCATGAGTTTCCAGGTATTGGCCCATCTTTCATTTTTGGACTCTTTATTTATTATTATACCAGATTTATATAGCGTCAACAGTATACGCCATCAAAATAATGGGGGACAGTACAATTAAAATACAGTTCAATAGAGAAGGAGTAGGAGAGCCCTGCTCATGGAGCTTACAATCTAAAGGGAGGGGAGGTGGTAATAGCTACAGGGGATGATCTGATGGAGGTGACTCGGGTACAGTTTTTAGGTGGAGGCAGGGTAGGTTTCACTGAATACGTTTTTAAGGATTGCCTAAAGGTGGACAGGGTAGGAGCTGACCAGGCATACTGTGGTAGGGAGTTCCAGAGGATGGGAGAGGTTCTGGAGAAGCCTTGGAGGAGAGCATGGGAGAAAGTAACAAGGGAGCTAGAGAGCAGGAGGTCTTGGGAGGAACAGAGAGGATGATTTGGGCGATATCTGCAGATGAGGTTGGTGATGAAGCTGGGGGCGATGTTGTGGATGGCTTTGTATGTTGTGGTTAGTATTTAGGACTTTTTTTTTACAGTGGGGCAGGGGAAGCCAGTAAGAAGATTGGCAGAGAGGAGTATCAGTCACAGATCGATTAGTAAGGTGTATAAGTCTAGTAGCAGCATTCATAATAGACTGAGGGGGGGGGGGGGTAGCCTGTGTAAAGGTAGGCCAGTGAGGAGGGATTTGCAGGAGTCAAGGCGGGAAATAACCAAGGAGTAAATAAGTTGCTTTGTGGTGTCATTAGTCAGGCCAGGACAAATTCTATAAATATTGCAGAGGATAAGGCATCAAGATTTAGCCAGTGAATGGATGTAGGGGCCAAATGAAAGGTCAGAATTTAGGATTACACCCAGCACTCTGGCATGTGTGGAGGGACCAAATATTGTGCTGTTGATCTCAATGGTAAAGTCATGGGGGGGGGATTGGGGAGTAGGAAATATTGCAAGCCCGGTTTAGAAAGATTGAGTATTACTAGTGTAGCGGGTATATGCTTTCTATTTTTTGAATCTGGGGGGAAAACTGTGATGTATGGTTCCCTGGGGCCCACCAGGTGGCACTGTCGCTTTGGGCCCGGGGTTGAGTCATCGTTGCGGTGGCGTACCTCTTTTGGTCTCTCTCAGTGGTTGTATGGTGGGGCGGGGAACCCGCCGTGCTTGCTGGGAGGGGGTAGAAAGGGGGCGGCCATTTTTGGTGGAGTCGAGTCGAGCCCGGGCACCTTCAGCCTGAGGGCGGTGGTTCGTGTTGGTCCCCTAGGCGGGTCTAGGCCGTGTTCCATCCCAGGCACCTTTAGCCTGGGGTGAGGTACTCGGAATGGGGGTCTGGAGCTCAGTGCCCAACACTGAGTTCCACGAGGGAAGGAGGTCCTAGGGAACCCCGGGAGTGGGTACCCGAATCCGGAAGGCGTAATGGACCGGTGGGAGATACTTACTTGAAGACCCGGTGCAGCATATTGCCAGTGACAGGTGAGCCTCCCATCGGAGACCGCCTGGAAAGAAATCCCCCCTCGCTCGGAGACCGCAACCCACTTTCAGGGAGGAAAGTGGAGAGTTCATTGTGTCTGGGCCTACTCGCATCCACACCTCCTTTTCTGTTCTGTTCTACAAGGGAGTCTAACTGATTGTGTTCATTCAAGAAGAATAAAGGAGTGTTGGACTTTAATGGTGTGGGGCTCATTTTCTGGCAGACATTGTTCAAGGTAACTCTCATTGGAGGTTCCAGGTGCACAGCACTGACCCGAAGGTAAAACAAGAACTTGGCTTCCACCACACAAACATCTGCGGTGAGGGCTTGGCGTGGTGACCCCACACTCTTTCTCCTCTAAAGTACCCCTAGACAAGAGGCAGACGAGCTGATAGAAGAGAGGGGAGAGAGGAGGCCACTACACGTGGGGGCTCGGGTCCGGTATAGTGTTCGTGTACCACGGAATTGAACGTGTCTGCCCGGAGGAGTTACGAGTAGGCAGGCCTTCATTGGCCGAAGTGCATCCCTGCTCGAAGTCGTGGACACGACCCAATGAAGGGAAAGGCCCGCGCAGAAGAGTGGAAAAAGGGGTAAGCTCAGCTGTGTGAAGTAGTACACGTGGGGGCTTCTATTGCACTGTGCCACCAGACACACCCCCACCGCTTAGTTCGTGGGCGTGACTCAGAAAGAGAAAAGAAGAAAAGCCCGCGAACTGGAGCAAAGGGGAGGAGTCCAATACGTGTGAAGGACTACACGTGGGACGTTGGCGCAAAACCCTGGCAGTGTGCGATGGATCAGCAACAGGTCACCATGTTCGGACATACATCGTGGATTCCGGTTCACCCTTCTACCACGACTCTGACTGCTGCTGCTCCGGGAACAGATACGGGGATCCGGCTGAAGCCAAGGGGTCGATTCGCCCTGTATTCGTGCATGGACGTTGAGGCCCTGGGTGTGATTTGTCCTGGTTGTTCGGGACTGGTGTGCCAACTGAAGCCGTTTGGGCGATGCGAGGCCTGTGGGGAGTTCCTTTTTGAAGTGGATCCAGCGGTTGAGAACCCGAGAACCATTTACCCCGGCCGGGCTGCAGGCAACACCACTCAGAGAGGAGGAATCACTGCTTTGACAGCCATCCCTGCGCACACTGCAACGACCGCGGAGGAGGTCGTGAGTACTCAATGGGAGAAATTCGAGGATGCTGACTCGGTCACCACTGTCTCGCAGCGTCCACCACCGAAGAGAAAGACCGGTATGGTAGCCCCGACCAGCTTACACCCGGCCCGAATGGATCTGTCGATAAGAGTTCCGGACGTCCCGCTTCAAGTAAAGGCCGAGGTAAGCCAGGCGGAGAGATTTGGTGTGTGGGAAGAGGTGAAAACTCAGTCTCCACTACAGGCTACCTGCCCGCGGAGGAGTGTGACACCTCTGACCTGGAGTCGCTCTCCGATATGGGAGACGATGTTGCTATTGACGAACTGTTTGCAGAAAAGGGCTGGGACCAAGTACCTCTTGCCTCATCCCGCAGAACCAGGGATCCACCCATGTCTACAGGGGATAGTACACCCCGGGTGGAGGCACCAGCGCCTGAAGAGGGGTCCCGTTCCCAACCTGCCCTTACATCCCCGGTGTCACCTACACCCAGGACCGGGGAAAAGAGACTGTTGTTGCGGGCAACTATGCCCAGATCAGATGTGATCAAGGTCCCTCGCCACCCGGACTCAATAGTTTTACCTGGCGAAGGGGACAGAGCCACTATGCCTCCTCTGGCGAGACTACAACGCCTATTTGGTCAGAAGGTTGCTGCAGAGTATGGATGGGAGTACCCATACTTGTCTAGGGAGTTGTTGTATGAGGTGGAAGTTTGCCGGGAGCGCTGGTACAATGACTTTGTGTGGACTCACCTTCAGATTCCACATGCCCGCAGGTACCTGGCGTGTTCTCCCAAGGCCTCTCAGCATTTTAAGGACTGCAAGGCAGAGTGGATGTTGGAACGGCACATCCATGCGGACAAGGTGCTGATCTGGCGCAAGGAAGGGGAAGATGTTGAGTATCATCTGGAGACCATGGATCAGCACTTGAAGCCACTTGTTCTTCCGCATCCCCGTTTCTATTTGTAGGAGGAAAAATACTCTGTTCTTGTTTGTTTGCTGCTGAACTTTCTGGGGCCTGTTGTCCTTGTTGCCCAGAGGGATGAAGGACTGTTCCTGTTGTTCTTCACTTTTCCAGCAAGAGATCATGGACTCTGGGGTAGATAGGGCTCAAGAGAAGAAGAAAAGTTCCACGAGTGCAGTTACTGCGACGCTGTCACCAGGTGGCAGTGTTGCGCATCATTAACACTTTTCACACACTCACTCTATAGAGAAAAGGGATTTCTTTACGAAGAAGTTTCTTTCCTCTTACACGAATATATGTGTCAGGGTTTATGTGTGATCATTTTCTTTTTTTCCCCTCTGCAGGAGAGCATCCCATCAAGACCACTGAGTATGGGGTGGGTTTAGTCAGGATGGGTGGGAAAAAGCATAATGTGAATATGTGATTCTACAGTTATGGTTAAAATGTTGTTGTTTCCCTTCCCTTTTATGTAAGGCTCAGACACAATTTCTTTAGTTGACCAAGTTTTTCAAAAAAATTATATTTTTGTACAATTTATAGTTGGTTTCTGGACTGGACTATGTCAGCTGCAGAGGGCATAGTTTGCTCCAGACACTGGGGACCAGTGTCAAATCACCAGGGGGAGAGTGTAGCGGGTATATGCTTTCTATTTTTTGAATCTGGTGGGGAAAACGGTGATGTGTGGTTCCCTGGGCCCACCAGGTGGCACTGTCGCTTTGGGCCCGGAGTTGAGTCATTGTTGCGGTGGCGTACCTCTTTTGGTCTCTCTCAGCGGTTGTATGGTGGGGCGGGGAACCCGCCGTGCTTGCTGGGAGGGGGTATAAAGGGGGCAGCCATTTTTGGTCGAGTCGAGCCCGGGCACCTTCAGCCTGAGGGCTGTGGTTCGTGTCGGTCCCCTAGGCGGGTCTAGGCCTAGAGGACGTTCGGAGGTCGTGTTCCATCCCAGGCACCTTTAGTCTGGGGTGAGGTACTCGGAATGGAGGTCTGGAGCTCAGTGCCCAACACTGAGTTCCGCGAGGGAAGGAGGTCCTAGGGAACCCCGGGAGTGGGTACTCGAATCCGGAAGGTGTAATGGACCGGTGGGAGATACTTACTTGAAGACCCAGTGCAGCATATTGCCAGTGACAGGTGAGCCTCCCATCGGAGACCGCCTGGAAGGAAATCCCCCCTCGCTCGGAGACCGCAACCCACTTTCAGGGAGGAAAGTGGAGGGTTCATTGTGTCTGGGCCTATTCGCATCCACACCTCCTTTTCTGTTCTGTTCTACAAGGGAGTCTAACTGATTGTGTTCATTCAAGAAGAATAAAGGAGTGTTGGACTTTAATGGTGTGGGGCTCATTTTCTGGCAGACATTGTTCAAGGTAACTCTCATTGGAGGTTCCAGGTGCAGAGCACTGACCCGAAGGTAAAACAAGAACTTGGCTTCCACCACACAAACATCTGCGGTGAGGGCTTGGCGTGGTGACCCCGCTCTCTCCCCTCTAAAGTACCCCTAGACAAGAGACAGACGAACTGATAGAAGAGAGGGGAGAGAGGAGGCCGCTACACCAATAATATAGACAAAGCAGTATTGATTCAAGTACTGTATATAAAAATATATGTGATGGTGAAGAATCTAATAGAACAGACCCTAGGGGCATATATTCTTGAGAATATAATAAAATATAATAAAATATTAAAGAAAAAAAAAGTAAATAGAAGAAACATAACATTTATTATTCTTTAAAAGTAAAGGGGAATTGGATTTTGCAACTTTTTTCACCTTTGAGTTAAAGATGAATTCCAGGTATGGCTATTATATAAATGGTCCAGTTACAAAGCATTTCATGAATGGTACCCGTGCCATGCAGTTGACTACAAGCTTTAAAGCGGAGTTCCACCCAATATTGGAACGTCCGCTCATTGTACTCCTTCCCCCCCCTCCGGTGCCACATTTGGCACCTTACGGGGGAGGGGGGACAGGATCCCTGTCTTTCACAGGGATCCTGTCCCCACTTTCGGGAGCCTCAGCCGCCGATATTTGCTCCACCGCTCGGCGGGCTCCCTCCTCCTTCCCCGGTCGCCAGGCCAGTAGGAGAAAGGAGCGGAACCTCGTGCAGTAGGGTTCCCGGTGTGGAGCCGAAAGGTTCCCTTACTCGCAATGGAGGTGGCATGCACCAGACAGCCGATGGAAACATCAGCTGCGGGTGCCGACATTGCTGGACTTCAGGACAGGTAAGTGATAATTAAAAGTCAACAGCTGCAGTATGTGTAGCTGCTGGCTTTAAATTTTTTGCAGCGGTGGGTGGACCTCCACTTTAACCAGACACTGATAGAAGTCACAAGACTGCTATATACTGCTGATGAGAAAAGGTATATACAGTAGCTGTTTATATTAACTAAAACTATTGCATTTCCATGTTCTGTGGACTGTCTGAGACCAGATATAGTGAATGCAGGGTCCTGGGTTTAGTAACACTTAAAGTAAAAGCTCGACTTGCGCATTCCTAAGTTCACAAAGGAAGCATTATATTGATGTGCAGGGAAAAATAAGACTGTATATTATACATTGAATATCAGTGTATGATTGGATTCAGGGACGATTCACATCTATACATTGTACGTTACGTGCATTGACACGTTGGGGTGCCATTCCTTTTAAATATCACCCTAACACTCTAATGCCGCGTACACACGACCGTTTTTAATGTCATTGAAAAAAAATGCATTTTTCTCGACGTGATTTTTCGTGTTTCCTCTCAAGCCTACCTTGCCTACACACTATCGTGGAAAAAAATGTTCGAGTAAAGCGCGGTGACGTACAACACGTACGCCGGCACTATAAAGGGGAAGTTTCATTTGGATGGCGCCACCCTTCATGTTAGTAAAGTTTGTTGAGCGACGATTGGCGCTTTTCAGCCTCGTGCCTTTCAGTCCGTTACAGCGTGACGAATGTGCTATCTCCATTATGAACGCTAGTTTTACCAGAACGAGCACACCCATCTCATACTTGATTCTAAGCATGCGCATTTTTTTTCACGAAAAATTAGAGCATGTTCCAATTTTTTCATGCCCGTTTTTCACGTCGTGAAAAATGCTCTGGAGCCCACACACAATCATTTTTAATGACCATTTTAAAAATGTCATTTTTCTCGTCATTAAAAACGGTCGTGTGTACGCGGCATAAGGCACTTGCCATAAAATTTTGCATCACGTCCAATTTTTTTATATTATTTCAATGGGCTGCCTTTATATTAACATGCAACATAACGCATATTATTGCACCTGCATCAACGCACCACACAAATGTAAATGGGCCCTCAGGGGCCTAATTGCTCCCTTAGAAATGATTTATCTCTCTTCTTGTTAATTTTGGTGGAACAGTCTGGAAAATCTGCTTTGCCTGACTGCGATGGGTTAACATGATAAAAATCGATTGTAAAAAGAGCCCCTTCTCTAAGTCCCATTTGTCCTTTTACTAAAAGCTCTGCGTTGTGCGATCAGCTTTCAGCGGTACAATAACAATGTGTGCTGAGAAGACCCCGCGTTCTCCCTTTTTTCCCTGTACAGAATGAAGCGCTCAATCCTTTATCTGCTCCACAGTAAGGAGAGGACAGTCTGTCTCGTCTCCGCTCACAACCGCTGTGGGAATTATCTCGGCACAATGACGGGAAAATGTTGGGGAGGTTCACAGATCCTTTGAATTAGAACAGATAAAAATAGACGGGACAGGTAAAGGCACTTCATACACTAGTCACTTTGTAGTCATTCTCATATAGAATGAAGGACAGGGGAATGACCTTATCAAGTCTGGGCGTCACACCCAAACCTATTGTTCTGCTCTGGAATTTAAAGTTACCATAGAACGTTTTTAATGGTACGTATGTGATCAGCTAATTGCAAATATGTATCAATGTGGGACACTTTGTAAGGCCCCTTTCACACTGGGGCGGTTTGCAGGCGCTATTGTGCTAAAAATAGCGCCTGCAAACTGAGCCTAAACAGCGGCTGCTGTCTCTCCAATGTGAAAGCCCCGAGGGCTTTCACACTGGAGCGGTGCGCTAACAGGACGTGAAAAAAAGTCCTGCTAGCCACATCTTTGGAGCAGTGAGAGGAGCGGTGTGTTTACCGCTCCTCCACCGCTCCTTCCCATTGAAATGAATGGTACACCGCGGTAATACCGCCCACAAACCGCGGTTTGCAGGTGGTATGAACCCTTTTTTGGCTGCTAGCGGGGGTTAAAACCGCACCGCTAGCGGCCGAATACCTCAACAATCCCGACGGTATAGCGCCGCTATACCGCCAACGCACCCACCGCCCCAGTGTGAAACCGCTCTAAATCTTTATATTTGTTAGACATACATTTGAAAAAATCAACTTAACCACTTGCTGACCGGCCTATAGTAGATTTACTGCAACAGGGCAGCCATAGCTAATCACTAGCAACAGCGTCGCATAGGTGCGCCCTCTACCCGGAAGTGCAGAATCATGTATATACTCGAGTATAAGCCAAGGTACCTAATATTACCCCAATAAACTGGGAAAACGTATTGACTTGAGTATAAGCCTAGGGGGGGAAATGTGCCCATTGCCACCTCACTGTGCCAATTGCCCAACCTTACTGTGCCCATTGCCACCTCACTGTGCCACCTCACTGTGCCCATTGCCACCTTACTGTGCCCATCCTCACTGTGTCCATTGCAGCCTCCCTGTGCCCGAGTGTACCTAAAAAAATCTTCTTATACTGCGGCCAGCGTCCATTGTTTAAATATCGCGCCTTTCTCCTGGTCCCTTCCGTGATAGGCATTTCCAGCAAACACTGTGTTCAGTGTTCCGCCAATCACGGACGTCTTTTCATTCTCGGACAAGAGAACGTCCATGATAGGCGTAACACTGAACACTGAACACAGTGTCTGCTGGGAAACGGAGTTCGAGAATGAGAGGACCTTCGTGATAGGCGGAACACTCAACACAGTGTTTGCTGGAAACGCCTATCACGGAAGGGACCAGGAGAAAGCCGCGAGACTTAAACAATGGACGCCGGCCGCAGTATAAGAAGATTTTCAGTTACTGACTCGAGTATAAGCCGAGGGGTGTACTTTCAGCCCTAAAAAAAGGGCTGAAAAACTCAGCTTATACTCGAGTATATACGGTAAACTATATTTACACGTATATAAACTATATTGTCAAAAGTATTGGGACACCGGCCTTCACACGCACATGAACTTTAATGGCATCCCAGTCTTGACAATATTCCATCCAGTTCAACCTGTGTAGGTATATGTATGTGTCAGTGTTGATAATCATTTCCCATATCCCTGTATATTGTGTTCTTAAAGATGCACATCCAAGAGTCTTTTAAAAATATCAATGCTCCCCGCTGACACCACCAATTGTGGAAGAGAGTTCCACATCCTTATCGTCCTGACAGTGAAAAACCCCCTGTGCAGCTTAAGGTTAAACCGCTTCTCTTCCAATCTCATTGTGTGGCCACGTGTCCTCTTACACTCCCTGAAACTAAATAGATATTTTCCTATGCTGGGATCACCATTGAGGTATTTGTAAATCGTTATCACGTCCCCTCTGAAGCGTCGCTTCTCCAGCAAAAATACATTTAGTGTTTGCAGTCTCTCCTCGTATTTGAGGTTCATTATTGTATTCAGGTCTTTCTGTAAAATTTCTAAATCCTGATATGAAGTTATTGCCCTGCATATTTTTGTGTCCTCCACAAAAACCGAGATTGAGCTATTTATCCTGTCCTCTATGTCATTTATGAAGAAACTGAACAGAATTGCTCCCAAGACTTAGTCTTGGGGTACCCCACTTACCACTCCACACCAGTCTGAGTACACGTTATTTATCACAAGTTGGCCCCCCCTTTGCAGCTATAACAGCTTCAACTCTTCTGGGAAGGCTGTCCACAAGGTTTAGGAGTGTGTCTATGGGAATGTTTGACCATTCTTCCAGAAGCGTATTTGTGAGGTCAGGCACTGATGTTGGAGAGAAGGCCTGGCTCGCAGTCTCCCAAAGGTGTTCTATCGAGTTGAGGTCAGTCAAGTTCCTCCGCACCAAACTCGCTCATCCATGTTTTTATGGACCTTGCTTTGTGCACTGGTCCATATCATTTGGTGGAGGGGAGATTATGGTGTGGGGTTGTTTTTCAGGGGTTGGGCTTGGCTCCTTAGTTCCAGTGCAGGGAACTCTTAAGGCGTCAGCATACCAAGACATTTTGGACAATTTCATGCTCCCAACTTTGTGGGAACAGTTTGGGGATGGCCCCTTCCTGTTCCAACATGACTGTGCACCAGTGCACAAAGCAAGGACCATAAAGACATGGATGAGTGAGTTTGGGGTGGAGGAACTTGACTGGCCTGCACAGAGTCCTGACCTCAACCCGATAGAACACCATTGGGATGAATTAGAGCGGAGACTGAGAACCAGGCCTTCTCGTCCAACATCCCAACGGACAGGACAGAGCTCTGTATTGTTTACGTAGGCAGAGCTCTGTCCTATCTTCCTCCTTGCCGATCAGCGGGTGCCGTTGGTCATCCATTGGCAAGCACCCGCTGATTGGCTTGTGCTGTGTCTAACCACAGCACAGCCGGTGCTCAGGCGGCGCGCACACCCCCTACCTAGAAGTGCCATATCAAGTACTAGATATGTGATCCAGCACAGGAGAGCCATTTTGCCACTGTTAATAAACAGTTGTAAATATGTGTTGAATTATTACTGTCTCCTATTATTGTGCGTGTTTACAGTTATCCGTCTAACATTCAAAAGTTAATAAATCCCAATAGTCATCTATATTACAAACATTCCTTAGCTTAATTACATGATCCACATTGTCCTGGTAATTGGCCATTGGCAATGCAGATCATATAACTGAGCTAAGGAATGTTTGTGATATACAGTATATATGACTGTTGGAAATTATTAATTTTTGCATGCTATATGGTGAGTAAACACGCACAAGAATAGGGGACAGTAAAGATTTAACATATTTATTTACAACTATTTGTTAAGGCAATGTATTTAATTAGCCACTTCAGCCCCAGACCATTTGGCTGGCCAAAGACCAGAGCGTTTTTTGCGATTCGGCACTGCGTTGCTTCAACTGACAATTGCGCGGCCGTGGCTCCCAAACAAAATTGACATCCTTTTTTTGCCACAAATAGAGCTTTCTTTTGGTGGTATTTGATCACCTCTGCGGTTTTTATTTTTTGCGCTATAAATAAAAATCAACAATTTTGAAAAAAAATCAATATTTTTTACATTTTGCTATAATAAATATCCCCAAAAAATATATAAAAAAACAATTTTTCCCTCAGTTTAGGCCGATACGTATTCTTCAACATATTTTTGGTAAAAAAAAAACGCAATAAGCGTTTATTGATTGGTTTGTGCAAAAGTTATAGCGTCTACAAAATAGAGGATAGTTTTATGGCATTTTTATTAATATTTTTTTTTTACTAGTAATTGCGGCGATCAGCGCTTTTTATCGTGACTGCGACATTATGGCGGACACATCGGACACTTTTGACGCCATTTTGGGACCATTGTCATTTATACAGCGATCAGTGCTATAAAAATGCATTGATTACTGTGTAAATGACACTGGCAGTGAAAAGGTTAACCAGTAGGGGGCGCTGAAGGGGTTAAGTGTGTCCTAGTGATGTGTTCTAACTGTGGGGGGGATGGGCTACGCGAGACACGACACTGATCACCGCTCCCGATTACAGGGAGCTGTGATCAGTGTCCTGTCACTATGCAGAATGGGGAAATGCTTGTTTACATCAGCATTTCCCCGTTCTTCCTCTCCGTGAGACGATCGCAGGACATCGAGTCCGCGGGACCCGCGGCCGTGCTGGCGGCGGGTGCGCGTCCACAATGCCGCGTCTTAAGGGGGACGTACCTGTACGCCCATATGCCCAGCTGTGCCATTGTGTCAACGTATATCGTCGTGCGCTGGTCAGCAAGTGGTTAATATTACACCCTCAGTGTTTTTTAGTTTAACACATTGAGCACAATAAAATAAAAAATTCCAGTAAATTATTTGTTAGTATTCTCACCCCAGCACTTGCAGTTTAAAACTTTCAATGCAACTGACTCCTGCTCTCTCAGAGCTGCTTCCCTGAACTTCCAGTCTTCACAGGAAAGAGTTAAAAGTGGGGAGTGCAGTCTCCAGTCAGTCTGTTAAATAGGAGAAGGTGGGGGGGTGGAGGAGGGAGAGGCAGGGGATTGCCTCGCCATGCTAGGCTATGGGGCTGTGTGTTTCTATTGATGCACACAGTGTTAGGAGACACCACTCTGGTCCCTGCATGCAAGGGTGGCTCTATAGGATGCTGCAAAAGAAAGGAGGCACCTGCAGACCCTCCCAATTCATATACCCGGGGACTATTTTAAACAAGTTCATTCCACCTTCATTCGGTTTCTTTGGGCAGGGAAAAACCCACGCCTAAATAGGAAAATACTCTCACTCCCAAAACTACACGGAGGCCTAGCGATGCCAGAGATCTGCACCTACTACCACGCGACCCATCTCAGTAGACTTCTTGATTGGTGCCGACATAAAGACATCAAACTATGGACGCGACTAGAACAGGAGCAGAGTGAGGTTCCCCTTCACAGAGCCCCATGGTGCCACACTGCCCTACCACCAAAACTCAAGCGCCACCCGCTGATAGGCAACGCTGTTAAAATTTGCTCACAACTGCTATCGAAATCCTCCCTCTCGACCCGCAACTCCCCCTTGAGACCCATAATAGGCCATCCCCAATTTGAACCGGGCCTGCATGACAAGAAGTTCCAGGACCTACGTGAGGCAGGACTCTATCAAGCGTCCCACTTTAGTACTTTGGGGAGGTGGAAAACGAATGCGGAGCTTTCAGACCCCACCGGTCCATATAGATTGGACTTTATGAGAGCTCTACAGCTCAGTCATTTCCTCTGTAGCCTCCCGCCCCCCAAACGATACACACCAACCCCTCACGATCCTGGAGGAGCTCTGCACAGAGACTGGGGTGATTCTACATACACTCTCCCTGACATATGCCATGTTGATCGCGCCACCAGGGGATTACCAAATCCCATGCCTTACCAATTGGCAAAGGGACCTGAACTGCCACTTCACTAACAACAAAAAACAACACATAATCAAGTTCACTCACAAATCCTCCCTGTTCTCCAGAATTCAGGAAACAAACTACAAGATCCTCACACGCTGGTACAAGACCCCTGCCCTACTGCATAAACTTTTCCCAACATCATTAGACCTTTGCTGGCGATGCCAAAAGGAAAAAGGCACCCTCCTGCACATATTTTGGTCTTGTCTCCGGGTCCGGAGCTTCTGGGGAGAAGTCCGCCGAATAACCCAAAAATTTACGGAACGCACAATACCAGAGGATCCGGCTTACTTCCTCATGCATGCGACTGATGCGCCGGCACGAGTCTACAAAAAAACTGTTGTACACCACTTACTGGACCCAGCCAAAGCCTGCATCCCACTTAACTGGAAGTCCCCACACCCACCGACCATTGCCCTCTGGCTCAAAAAAGAGGATGACCTCAGCCAGATGGAGGACCTGATCCTCACTAGCCAAAAAAGACAAGAAACCTACTCCAAAACATGGCAATTATGGAATATATTTAAATATTCAGACGAAGGACAAAACCTTAGAGGGGGTGACTTGGCAACCTGACACCCTGACCCCTTGCCACTCTATTACAGATACAGTCCCTGGCCCTCAAATATTTGGAATATGCATTAGGGTAACAACTCCTCAATGGACAATTACCCAAATCCATGTTCGTGTACACCCCCCCCTTACCCCCCCCCCCCACATATTCCCCACATTTTCCTTCTTTTCTCTCCATTCTTGGGTCTTGCCCCACTTCTCTATCTTTGCTGTTTTTTATTTCTGACTGTGATTTCTTTCACAATAAAAGGAAAAACTAGAAGGGAAGCTGAGCCCGCTGGGCTAAGATACCCCGTCAAATCCCTTTTCAACATACCAACCCACATTATAAACAGGTGGAGATACCACAGTCCGCATAGGGATCATGTCCACGTAGTGTTCTGCACACAGACACCTGTGACTCCAATTAGTGTACAGGTAAAAAAACTCACTTCACTATTTTACAATGTTGTGTGATCCATACATATGTACCTTTGCCTGTATCAATGTTAACATAATGATCTTGTTGTTGTAGTCCCTGTGGACCAGTTTCTCTGTTATAAATAAAAAATAAAATAAAAAAGAAGAAAGGAGGCACCCTGATACAGGAGACCTTGAGCCAGTGTTAATGGCACCAGATTAAACTGGAACATATATATATAACCCCTTTCCCTTTTTACTTGGCTGCATTGGAGGCCAGAGAAGAGATGTGGGGTCTAATAAACCCCAGAACTTTCCATAAAGAGGACCTGTCTTGGCCCATGCTATTACACGGGATTTTGTTCATCCCTTGTAATAGCAATAAAGTTGATCTAAAAAAAGTTAAAGGTACAGTGTTAAAAAAAAAAAATATATATATATGTTTTTTTAAAATAGACGAGTACTTGAGGAAAAGTATCGGTACTCGTACTCGGTCTTAAAAAACTGTTATCGTAAAGAAAGTGTGCTTAGAGCACTACGCTGTATCTGAGCACCACAAACTAAAAACACTTGTAGCGGGGTGCTATATTTAAGGGAAGTATCTGAGTGGTAATAAGGCTCAGATACACAAATTGTTAGGGTTCATGGACCATTTCTGTTCTTGGGAGATAGTACTGCTGTACAGTTCCCTGGGGCCTATAGGTGGCGCTGTTGCCATAGGCCCGGGTTGAACCACGGTACAGGGTTGTGCCTTTTCTTGTCCCCTCTTGACAGCAGTGTGGCGGGGTGGGGAACCTGATGTGCCTGATGTGCCTGTCGGGAGAGGGTATAAAAAGGGGCGGCCATCTTCCAGGGGTGTTTGTGGTTGGGCCCAGGCACCTTAGGCCTGGGTGTGTGTGTCGCCTCCGGGTGCCCTAGGCTCGGAGACCTGGATGTGTTGCCTCCAGGTGCCCTAGGCCCGGAGGCGGAGTTGCTGTTCCATCCCAGACACCTTCAGTCTGGGGTGAGGTACTAAAGAGGAGGCCCGGAGCCCAGCAACCTTCGGCTGAGGTCCGCCAGGGATTGAGGAGCTCCCAGGGTCCCGCCTTGCGAGGGGGCCCTATCTTGGATCGAGGAGGCCAGGGAGGTGGCCCTTTCTGAAGACCCAGCGCAGAGTCGTGGTGACAGTAAGGGCCTCTGGTAACTCTCCGGAGGGATGCTTTTCTCTTGACATGGGCCAAGTTCTTCAAGAAGGCAGTGCATGTTCTGTAGGTCATAGTGGCAGTGACTCTACGCACACCAGGTCAGTGGCAGTGACCAAATAGGGCAAGGCCCTATTCATCCGGTCATTGGCAGTGACCAACTTCACCAAGTCAGTGGCAGTGACCAAATAGTAGGATTTTTAAAACAGCTTACCTGTAAAATCCTTTTCTTGGAGTACATCACGGGACACAGAGCAGCATAGTCATTACTATGTGGGTTATATAGAATTACCTTCAGGTGCTGGCACTGGCAACTTCCAAAACAGGAAGTACCCTCCCCTATATAAGCCCCTCCCATCCGGGAGTACCTCAGTTTTGTAGCAAAGCAATACGTGTCCCCAAAAGAGGGGTGGGAGCTCTGTGTCCCGTGATGTACTCCAAGAAAAGGATTTTACAGGTAAGCTGTTTTAAAAATCCTACTTTCTTGTTCATACATCACGGGACACAGAGCAGCATAGTCATTACTATGTGGGACGTCCCAAAGCAATGCCACATGAGGGGGGGGATACACCATACATAAGCTGGGCGCCATCAGGCATGAGGATCTTTTGCGGCCTGCAACACACTGCGCCCAAAGGCGACATCCTCCTGACTTCTAACGTCCACCTGGTAGAACCTAGTAAACGTGTGTACTGAAGACCATGTTGCGGCCTTACAAATTTGCGCCAGGGAGGCCTGGTGATGCACTGCCCATGAAGTTCCAACTGCTCTCGTGGAGTGCGCCCTAACTTTGAACGGAGGCGGTCTACTTCTCAAGCCATAGGCTTGTATTATGACCTGTCGAATCCACTTGGCTAAAGTAGATTTTGATGCTGCCTGACCCTTTCTGGGGCCTTCCGGCAGAACAAACAAATAATCCGTTCTACGAATCTGAGCAGTGGCTTTTAGATAAGCTTTAACTGCTCTTACTACATCCAAAGAATGCAATAACTTTTCCTCTACCGAGCTTGGTTTGGGGAAAAAAGAAGGAAGAACCACATCCTGGTTCAAGTGAAACCTCGATACCACCTTAGGAAGAAAGGCTGGGTGAGGACGTAATACTACTCTGTCCTTATGGATAACCAGATATGGCTCTTTACAGGACATGGCGGCTAATTCCGACACTCTTCTAGCCAAGCATATGGCTACTAAAAATATCAATTTCCTGGTGAGTAGAACCAAGGAAATGTGCCGCAAAGGTTCAAATGGCTGCTTCTGCAGAACCGACAGAACCAAATTTAGATCCCATGGGCATATGGGAGCCTTAATCGGTGGAATAATACGAGTCACACCTTGCATAAAGGATTTGACAAGTGAATGCATAGCCAGGGGCCTTTGAAATAGTATTGACAAGGCCGAAACCTGGCCCTTGATAGTACTTAAGGCAAACTTCCTGTCTACAGCCCACTGTAGGAAGTCCAGAATTCTGCCTATAACGTACTTACGTGGATGCCATTTTCTGGCCTCGCACCAAGTGATGTACGCCTTCCAAACTCTATAGTAGATCTGCCTGGATACAGGCTTCCTGGCATTGATTATAGTTGATACCACAGAGTTAGAGAGACCTCTCTTCTTTAGGATGTGGGATTCAATAGCCAGGCCGTTAAACTTAGAGTTAGTAAGGAAGGGTGGTATATCGGTCCTTGCGAAAGCAGGTCTGGACGACGTGGAAGGGTCCAAGGACTCCCCACAGACATTTTGATGATCTCCGCGTACCAGGCCCTTCGGGGCCATGCTGGAGCCACCAGGATCACCGGCTTCTTCTCCAACCTGACTCTGCGAAGGAGTCGAGGCAACAATTGTAGCGGAGGGAATGCATATATCAGTCTGAACTGATCCCAAGGGAACACCAGAGCATCCGAGCCGCAAGCGAGGGGATCCCTTGTCCGGGAGACAAATCTGTCCACCTTTGCGTTGAATCTGGATGCTAGCAGATCTACATCCGGTGTTCCCCACCGCTGACATATTGCTCGGAAGACCTCGGGATGAAGGGACCATTCCCCTGGGCATAACTGTTGGCGACTCAGAAAGTCCGCCTTCCAATTCTCCACCCCTGGAATGAAGACAGCTGATATACATGGGACATGCTTTTCTGCCCATTCCAGGATGTGACTTACTTCCCTCTGGGCTGCACGACTCCTGGTGCCTCCCTGATGATTGATATATGCCACTGCTGTGGCATTGTCTGATTGAATTCTGACAGGGGACCCTTGGAGTCTGGATGTCCAGGCTACTAGGGCGTACCGGGCTGCTCGTATCTCTAAGAGATTGATGGGCAGGGTTTTTACTACATTTTACCATCTGCCCTGGAGAGACCATTGCTCCAGTACTGCCCCCCAGCCTATAAGGCTGGCATCTGTAGTGACCACCTTCCAAGATATCAGGCTGAAGGGTTTTCCCTTCTGGAGATTCTGGGGGATCAACCACCAGCAGAGACTCTTCCGAACGGAAGGGGACCAAGCCATCGGGAAGTCTAGAGCCTGAACTTTTCCATTCCAGGCTGACAATATGGCCCTCTGTAAATTCCTTGAGTGGAATTGGGCGTATGGCACAGCTTCGAATGATGCTACCATCTTTCCTAGCAGCCTCATGCACAGGCGTATGGACGGCTGTCTTTTTGCACAAAGCAGACGGACCAAGCCCCTCAAAGAGGATACCTTGTCTAGAGGTAAGAAAATCTTCCTCTGGTCTGAATCCAGCCGTAGCCCTAGATATACCAGGTTTTTCACTGGCTGTAGGGCTGACTTGTCCAGGTTGATGACCCAACCGTGAGATTCTAGATACTTGATTGTATCGACAATTACCACTTCTAGCTTGGCAACTGAGTGGTCCATCAACAACAGGTCGTCTAGGTATGCCATTATCGTTACACCCCGTGTTCTTAGATCGGCCAACAGTGGGGCCAGAATTTTTGTGAACACTCATGGTGCTGTGGCCAGACCGAATGGTAAGGCTCTGAACTGAAAATGGCGCCCTTCTACTGCAAAGCGTAGGAATTTTTGATGACCTGGAAAGATGGGAACATGCAAGTAAGCATCTTTGATGTTGATCGAGGCTAACCATTCCTCCCCTTGTAGGGCAGCGGTGACCGATCGGATCGACTCCATCCGGAAAGACCGGACGTTTAGAAATTAGTTTAGACTCTTTAGGTCCAATATGGGTCTTATGTCCCCGTTTGGCTTCGGGACTGTGAAAAGGTTTGAGTAGAAACCCAACCCCCACTCTTCCATAGGAACCTCCATAATTACTCCTTGGAGCAATAGTTGTTCTAACGCCAATAGGAGAGACCCTCTTTTCAGAGGGTCTCTTGGCATGCCTGACCACATAAAATGGGACGGAGGAGACTCTTTTAACTCCAACTTGTATCCCAGAGTTACTGCGGAGAGCACCCATCTGTCTTTGATCGTCTCCCGCCAGGTCTCTGCGAACAACTGAAGTCTTCCCCCCACCCGTTTGAGTGGGGGCAGCCCTTCATAGGCTTGACTTGGAGGCTGGTTTAGTACCTCTTCGGATCCAGGGCTTTTTATTACCCTGTGGCTGTCCCTGATTTTTACCTCCTGAGTTTGACCGAGGAGGCCGTCGGAACTGCTTAGTAGCAGACGTCGCAGGGATAGGAGAGGTAGTCCTCTTAAAAGATGGACCCCTAGACCTCTTTTTACTCGGTAAGAGAGTACTTTTACCACTGGAAATCTTCTGGATATACTTATCCAGGTCTTCGCCAAAAAGGCGTTCCCATGAAATGGGAAGCTAACTAAGAGCTTCTTACAGGGAGCTTCAGCAGACCAGTTTTTGAGCCACAGAAGCCTACGCATATGTACCAAAGACAGCGTGAGACGGGAGGCCTGATGGATAGAATCCTTGATGGCGTCAACCGCAAAGCATAATGCTCTAGGCAGATCAGCCAGAGCCTGGGCCTGCTGGTCTGGCAAATCCCTCAGGACCATTTTCATTTGATCCTTTAAAGCTTGGCAGACCCCAATAGCTGCCACTGCTGGCTGTGTAACAGCCCCTGCTGTGGAAAAAGCAGATTTTAATAAAGATTCCAATTTTTTATCCACTGGATCTTTGAACATTTGAACATTATCTACTGGACATGTCAGTGATTTGTTCACAGAAGAGATGGCTGCATCCACCGTAGGAACTTTCCATCTCTGGGTGAACTTTTCCTCCATGGGATAGATCACCGGAAACCTTTTAGGCGGAACAAATAGTTTATCAGGATGTTCCCAGTCCTGGTATATAAGTCCTTCCAATAATGGATGTATTGGAAAGGAGCAATTAACCTGGGGAGCTTTTAGCGACCCCAATGAGGAGACAGCAGTAGTTGATGGTTCAACAAGAGGCATTTTAAATGCAGATCGAACCATGTCAGTTAGGGTCTGGACCCACAATCTTTCAGTCTGTGATGCTGAAAATGGTTCATCTACTGTCGATTCCTCAAAAACAGAGCTAACCTCCTCCTGATCCCCTTCAGGTAGGTCGGTCCCTTCCTGGGACTGTTGCTCTGCCAACAGGCACTCTAATGGAGGTGATGGAGATCTGGCGCGCTTTCTTTCCTGTAGAGAAGAAGCGATCAATGCAGCCAATCTCTGCTCCAATCCCTCCAGAGTTGAGGAAAAAACCTCCTCTGTTATATATGCAGGAGCAGGTGGACTGAGGACAGCCGCAGTACCTGGCACTCCCGGGGGTTCCTTATGGGTATTAACCTCTGATTTCTCAGGGGAGGAGGGTGCAGATGACTGCTCCAGATCCTCAGAGCCCGATGGAGACCCCCTACACTTCCTGAGAGGTATATCTCGGAGTTTTTTAGGCGGCATATTCCTTAGTTCAAAGCTGAGGTATTCCAGCCACAATACACCCCTTACTGAAATAGTCTAATGCAATTTGCTGCTATGTACATCAGTGGGTGTCTACTAATGCGTCTTTCTGGGGATGCCTGTATCAACCGCCCGCTGTAAGCCCCTATACCATGCTACCAGCTCCTTTTCATGCTCTGTGTCCATAGCAAGCAGCGTGGACTGAGTCCTTTTATCTTGCTGGGACGCCCGCACATGCGCAGAAGCGCTGGGCGCACAGAACGCGTCATCCGCCAGGCTCCGACCCTTTTTTGAAGCTAAACCTTATAAAAGGAAAGCATGTGTGCGCGCGCGCGCGTGCACGTGTGCGCTCTTGGCGCCATGTAGGGAGAGGAGCCAGGGTCCCTGTTTCACCAGGACTCGGGGATGGAAGGAAACTACTTGGCAGCATGACAGAGGAATGCAGCTTCCCTGATAGAGAGCTCACTCATCTGCCTGGACTTTCACCATGGAAGGAATAGTCCCAAGAAAAAAGACGTTCCACACCGGCCTCTAGTGGACAAACACAGGTACCGCACTTTTGTCTTTTTTTTTTTTTTTTTTAAAACCTCCTTTATGAAAAACATTTCCAGGTTTACAGTTTTTTTAAAACTTCCCTTATGAAAAAACATTTCTAGGATTTCTTAGGCATATACAGCTATTAGCGGGAATACCCTTTAGGTAACAGGCAGAAAGACATATTAGGCTTGGGGGTCCCCTCAATAGAACCAAGTTCCTGAGGGGCCCCCACTTACCTTTTCCCCTCCGCAGGACTTTGTTTGGTCCACAGAAGCCCAAACTTCACCTCTCACGGCAGGCATTGTACTAGACCTTCAGGGACCGGGTTCCCAAGGATTCCACTCCCCTGGACCTGTATAGCACCCTGCACAGATAGCCTCTTGGTTTTGGGTATGACCAGAGCTCTGGATCCCAGGGTCCAGCCCTCCTAAGAGAGGCATTACAGGCAAAACCCTGCTCTTCTCTGCAAGGCCCGGGTACCGACCGTTTAGCTATGAAGCTTTTTTGGTCGGATCCGGAATAGCTTGCTAAGGCCCAGAGAACCTGTACACAAGCCCAGATGAATACATGTTAACCTTGGCCAACACCTTAGACACTGGCATAAAACTGAGGTACTCCCGGATGGGAGGGGCTTATATAGGGGAGGGTACTTCCTGTTTTGGAAGTTGCCAGTGCCAGCACCTGAAGGTAATTCTATATAACCCACATAGTAATGACTATGCTGCTCTGTGTCCCGTGATGTATGAACAAGAAAGGGCAAGGCCCTATTCATCCGGTCAGTGGCAGTGACCAACTTCACCAAGTCAGTGGCAGTGCCTTCCATATTCATTAGGTCTGTGATAAAGATCGCATGCCAAACCTGTTCGTGCATCTCAGAACAGTAAGAGAACCAATATTTGTAATTGTGCCTGGACCTCTCTCCCACCTTATCTGACCTGTGTCTCGTCTCAACCTGTCTGCTCTTAAAGGGACTATTTATTATCCATGTGAAATAAATACAGAAGTTAGAATTTCAGTTGGTGTGGACAGTGGCTTTACTGGGGAGAACTAAGGACTTGTTTCTGGCCAAGCCAGAAGCGAGATCAGCTCGGGAGGATTCAAACACCAGCCGCAGGCAGGCCCGAAAAAACTAACACCGCTCAACCTCCCCATCCAGGAGGGTACGGGCATGTAGTGCGGTGTGCCTCAGTCTTTCCTGCGGAGGAGCCAAATTAAGAAAAGCAGGTAAAGGCTGGGGTGAGTGCGCTATACACTTTTTAATATTCAAAGCAAACTCTCCCATCCATCCATGTCTCCATGCTTTATTTTGCTGAGAAATCACTTTGAAACACACCCCTCTAGCATATCTGGCAGTGGCCATCTTAAATAAGGGCAGATGATTCTTGTAGCATTTCCCTTCTGGAATCCATCTGCCCTTAGCTCAGGCATATAACATGCACCCACCTTCATCCCACACACGTACAAAGCGGTCCTCCTCAGACGCAGGGCCATTTTTTCCTCACTGGTACTGATGCAGCTCCATTTATTTTTTTTAGCGACACCACTGATGCAGGGGCATTTTTCTCTTCCAGTGACACCACTGATGCAGGGGCATTTTTCTCTTCCAGTGACACCACTGATGCAGGGGCATTTTTCTCTTCCAGTGACACCACTGATGCAGGGGCATTTTTTTTGTTTCCAGTGACACCACTGACACAGGGATATGTTTCCCCTTCAAGTGACACCATTGACACGGACATGTTTTCCTTCCAGTGACACCACTGACACAAGGACATTTTTTGCTTCCAGTGACACCACTGAAACAAGGACATGTTTTCCTTCCAGTGACACCCACTGACACAAGGACATTTTTTGCTTCCAGTGACACCACTGACACAAGGACATGTTTTCCTTCCAGTGACACCACTGACACAAGGACATTTTTTGCTTCCAGTGACACCACTGACACAAGGACATGTTTTCCTTCCAGTGACACCCACTGACACAAGGACATTTTTTGCTTCCAGTGACACCACTGACACAAGGACATGTTTTCCTTCCAGTGACACCACTGACACAAGGACATTTTTTGCTTCCAGTGACACCACTGACACAAGGACATGTTTTCCTTCCAGTGACACCACTGACACAAGGACATTTTTTGCTTCCAGTGACACCACTGACACAGGGACATGTATTTCTTTCAATGAAACCACCAGTACAGGGAAAAAAAATTATTTCAGTTTCATTACCATTGCAGTGACATTTTTTCCTTTCAGTGACACCACTGATGCAGGGACATTTTTCCTCTTAGCAACATCACTGACACAGGGACATTTTTTTATTTTTAGTGACACCACCTAAAAAATGGATTTCTTTTTTCTTCCAGGGACACCACCGACACTGGGAAATTTTTTTTCTTTCTTTTAGTGACACCACCTAAAAAAGGGATTTCTTTTTTCTTCTAGGGACACCACCAACACAGGGACATTTTTCTTTCAGTGACATCACCATTGCAGGCATGGGCGTCCGCAGCATAGGGCAGGGGGGGGGGCAATTGCCCCCCCCTGAATCGTAAGAAGGTGTTGAAGACAGTTGCCCTGTGTTGCAATGGCCGCCGCGGCCGCTGTGGACTTTTTTTCTGCGTCTGCTGGCCTGGGGCTGCTCTCTTTTCCGACTTATCACAGATACAGACATCTGTCCCACCCTCCCTCACCCCCAGCCCGATCATTGGATTGGCTCTGCCGCTCGGGTCTCTGCTCGACATCTCGGCTGTTCCGTGATTGGCTGCCTGCCTGTGTATGTACGTCGCTATGCAGATCCAGCCGGCGCGCAATCAGTCAGTGGCCGAGAATACGCCGCCAGTGCCTGGGCCTATCGCATCACAGAAGGAAATCCTGAAGAACCACAGGTAACAGCAGTGCCAGTTAGGAGGAGAATTTAGATATATATATTGCTTGGAAAGTTGGACAGCTGAGCTATTTGCTGGAAAAGATATTTGTGTGTTATATAATCTTCTTCACTTTGTATGGAAGTTACTCCGTCTCAGGCATATCATGCCCATATAAATATAGCCTAGAGAATGTAAATCTTTCTATATTGCAATGTATTGCAATACATCTGTTGTGGCCATATTTTGATCTTGATGAAAACAACCTATACTGTATTGCAATATAGAAAGATGTACATTCTCTAGGCTATATTTATATGGGCATAGACTGGTACGCCTGGCCTGAATAACTTCCAATACAAAGTGAAGCTGACTTATCTCAAGAGCTAGTTCACACTGCCATCTGGCCGCGTTATCGGTAAAGTGCTGCTACTTTTAGCGGCGCTTTACCATCATTTTAGTGGCGCTATTTGGCCACTAGCGGGGGGCGCATTTAACCCCCGCTAGCGGTCGAAGAACGGGTTAAATGCGACTGTGTATCGCTGCTGCCGAAGCGCCCCCCCCCTGAAAAAAGTTCTGCGAACGCCCATGATTGCAGGGACATTTTTAGCTTCCAGTGACACCACTGATGCAGGGATATTTTCCTTTCGGTAAGAAACAAATGTCACAGGGACATTTTTTCCTTCCAGGGACACCATTGATGCATGGGCTTTTCTTTCATTCACACCACCACCACAGAGACATTTTTTCCTTTCAATGACACTTTCAACGCAGGGAAATTTTTTCCTTCTGGTGACACCACTGTCGTAGGGATATTTTTTCCTTTCACCGACTCTACAGACACAGGGACATTTTTACTTCCAGTGACATCACTGTTGCAGGCACATTTTTTCCTTCCAGTGACACCACCATTGCAAGGACATTTTTCCTTCCAGTGACACCACCATGGCAAGGACATTTTTCCTTCCAGTGACACCACCATTGCAGGGACATTTTCCTTCCAGTGACACCACCATTGCAGGGACATTTTCCTTCCAGTGACACCACATCGTAGGGACATTTTTCCTTTCACTGACTCCACACACACAGAGACATTTCTTCCTTCCAGTGACACCACCATTGTAGGGACATTTTTCCTTCCAGTGACACCACCATTGTAGTAACATTTTTCCTTCCAGTGACACCACCATTGTAGGGACATTTTTCCTTCCAGTGACACCACCATTGTAGGGACATTTTTCCTTCCAGTGACACCACCATTGTAGGGACATTTTTCCTTCCAGTGACACCACCATTGTAGGGACATTTTTCCTTCCAGTGACACCACCATTGTAGGGACATTTTTCCTTCCAGTGACACCACCATTGCAGGGACATTTTCCTTCCAGTGACACCACCATTGCAGGGCCATTTTCCTTCCAGTGACACCACCATTGTAGGGACATTTTTCCTTTCACTGACTCCACCATTGTAGGGACATTTTTCCTTCCAGTGACACCACCATTGCAGGGACATTTTCCTTCCAGTGACACCACCATTGTAGTAACATTTTTCCTTCCAGTGACACCTCCATTGTAGGGACATTTTTCCTTCCAGTGACACAACCATTGTAGGGACATTTTTCCTTCCAGTGACACCACCATTGCAGGGACATTTTCCTTCCAGTGACACCACCATTGCAGGGACATTTTCCTTCCAGTGACACCACCATTGTAGGGACATTTTTCCTTTCACTGACTCCACACACACAGAGACATTTCTTCCTTCCAGTGACACCATCATTGTAGGGACATTTTTCCTTCCAGTGACACCACCATTGTAGGGACATTTTTCCTTCCAGTGACACCACCATTGTAGGGACATTTTTCCTTCCAGTGACACCACCATTGTAGGGGCATTTTTCCTTCCAGTGACACCACCATTGCAGAGACCTTTTCCTTCCAGTGACACCACCATTGCAGAGACATTTTCCTTCCAGTGACAGCACCATTGTAGGGACATTTTTCCTTCTAGTGACAGCACCATTGCAGGGACATTTTTCCTTCTAGTGACACCACCATTGTAGGGACATTTTTCCTTCCAGTGACACCACCATTGCAGGGACATTTTCCTTCCAGTGACACCACCATTGCAGGGACATTTTCCTTCCAGTGACACCAGCATCGTAGGGACATTTTTCCTTCCAGTGACACCACCATTGCAAGGACATTTTTCCTTCCAGTGACACCACCGTTGCAAGGACATTTTTCCTTCCAGTGACACCACCATTGCAGGGACATTTTCCTTCCAGTGACACCACCATTGCAGGGACATTTTCCTTCCAGTGACACCACCATTGCAGGGACATTTTCCTTCCAGTGACACCACATCGTAGGGACATTTTTCCTTTCACTGACTCCACACACACAGAGACATTTCTTCCTTCCAGTGACACCACCATTGTAGGAACATTTTTCCTTCCAGTGACACCACCATTGTAGGGACATTTTTCCTTCCAGTGACACCACCATTGTAAGGACATTTTTCCTTTCAGTGACACCACCATTGTAGGGACATTTTTCCTTCCAGTGACACCACCATTGCAGGAACATTTTCCTTCCAGTGACACCACCATTGCAGGGACATTTTCCTTCCAGTGACACCACATTGTAGGGACATTTTTCCTTTCACTGACTCCACACACACAGACATTTCTTCCTTCCAGTGACACCACCATTGTAGGGACATTTTTCCTTCCAGTGACACCACCATTGTAGGGACATTTTTCCTTCCAGTGACACCACCATTGTAGGGACATTTTCCTTCCAGTGACACCACCATTGTAGGGACATTTTTCCTTCCAGTGACACCACCATTGTAGAGACAGTTTTCCTTCCAGTGACACCACCATTGTAGGGATATTTTTCCTTCCAGTGACACCACCATTGTAGGGACATTTTTCCTTCCAGTGACACCACCATTGCAGAGACATTTTCCTTCCAGTGACATCACCATTGCAGAGACATTTTCCTTCTAGTGACACCACCATTGCAGAGACATTTTCCTTCCAGTGACAGCACCATTGTAGGGACATTTTTCCTTCTAGTGACAGCACCATTGCAGGGACATTTTTCCTTCCAGTGACACCACCATTGTAGGGACATTTTTCCTTCCAGTGACACCACCATTGTAGGGACATTTTTCCTTCCAGTGACACCACCATTGCAGAGACATTTTCCTTCCAGTGACACCACCATTGCAGAGACATTTTCCTTCCAGTTACAGCACTATTGTAGGGACATTTTTCCTTTCACTGACTCCACAGACACAGGGACAATTTTTCCTTCGTGACACCACTGATGCAGTGATTTTCTTTTTCTTCCACTGACACCAACATTCCGGAGACATCTTTCCTTTCAGTGACATCATTGTTGTAGGCACATTTTTTCCTTCCAGAGATACCACTGTCGCAGTGGCATTTTTTCCCCACTAAAACTGGTGCAGTGCCATTTTTACTGTTTGCAACACCACTGTCACAGGAACTTTTTTTCCTTCCAGTGACACCACCAACACGGAAATATAAAATATTTTTTTTCAGTGACTCCTCCTATTGCGAGGCATTTTTCTTTCCAGCGTCAGGACCGTTGCAGGGATATATTTATTTTCCAGTGACACCACTCTCTTAAGGACACTTTTTCCTTCCGGAGACACCACTGACCAAGGGAAATGTTATTCCTTCCAGTGACACCACCCATGCAGGAACATTTTTTGCCTTCACCACGGTTAGCCCCATATCTGTGCAATGGTATTCATGAAGGTAGGGTTGAGCAGTTGGCCATCTTCACCCTTGGCAGTGGAAGACCTTGTCCTGGAACTGTTTACACTGTATGGGCATTAGGCTCAATTAAGAGCATTATCACCATGACCAATCATGCTATCATAGTACCAGTACACCGTCAAACTTTTCCTGGAAACTTTGTATCTGAAGTGAAGGATCCATGTGATATGGTCGGTGTAGCTGTGAGCCGTGCCTAGAGGAGTCTGCAGTGATGCATGGCATGCATTCATAGAAACAAACATTCCACAAAGCAATGTGCACAAAGGGTCCCGGGTTTGCATTGTTCCGGCTGTCATGCACAGTAAAGCAGGGCATACACATTAGTTTTTTTTTTGGTTTTTTTCGTTCAACCATCGGATTGAACATTGCAGACAGTTTTCTAATAATGAGCAGAGCAGAAAATCATTAAGTCGGCTTTACTGAAAGATTTAAGAATGTTCACACAATAAATTGTACGCATATTAACTTCAATTATCCAATTATGTGAAAAAATGTCCTACTTACCTATTTCCTATGATTGAAGGGGAAATTCACACAATTTATTGCGTGAACATTCTTTAATTCTTTGATAAATCAGCCCTATTGTGTCTAAGAGGGAAATGAGGAGGAGGAGGTATGGGAATCTAGTAATGCTACCTGCAGCTGAGATCATCTGTCAAAAACCACCTTTAAGATTTACAGCAGAGCGACATGTCTGCACCTGCACAGCCCAGACACCGGCTGCACCGACTAGGTGTGTTCATGGAAGCAGATGTCTTCAAGGGAAAGTATAATTTTTGACTAAATACATGTATATGTACTGTATATTCATTCCAAAAGAGATATGACACCTTAAAGGGGTTGTAAACCCTTGTTTTTTAAAAAAAAATAACAAACATGTCATACTTACCTCCACTGTGCAGTTTGTTTTGCACAGAGTGGCCCCGGTCCTCCTCTTCTGAGGTCCCCCAGCGGCACTGGTAGCTCCTCCCCGCATAGAGTGCCCACGTTGGAGAATGCTCTCCTAAGGTGGACACCCGTGCGGGCTCGCTCCCGAGTCCTGCTTCTGTGTCCATTCACGCAGAATGCATGACTCGGCCCCGCCCCCCGGCGCCTGCGTCATTAGATTTGATTGACAGCAGCAGGAGCCAATGGCTGCACTGCTATCAATCTATCCAATCAAGAGCCGAGACAACGGGAAGAGGGGTAGAGCACGTCTCCGCCGTGGGAACGAACGGGCTCAGGTGAGTAAAACGGGGCGGCTGGGGGGCCGGTCAGTGTCAGAAGTTTGTTTACCTTAATGCATAGGATGTATTAAGGTGAAAAAACACGAGGGTTTACAACCCCTTTAAAATGTATCTATGCTCAAAACTTTTTTTTTCATGGTGGTTGGATAGAGTGGGGAAGGATTAGAACTCCTGTCATATTTTATTGCCAACGGATGCTCCATTGGAGGAATTCCTTCACTTTCTTTCTGGTATAAAAGGTTGTCCCCAGGACAAGAAGTAAGGCTCCATTCACACTTGTGCGACTTGTCATGCCACTTCAGACATCAAAGTGGCATGACAAGTTGTTTCCCAGGTTTTCCAATGACAACCATTCATACAGTGCCTTGAAAAAGTATCTATACCTACACCTTGAAATTTTCTAAATGTTGTCATGTTACAACCAAAAATGTAAATGTATTTTTTTGGGATGTGATAGACCAATACAAAGTGGCACATAATATTGAAGTGGAAGGAAAATAATATATAGTTTTCAATTTTTTTTACAAATAAATATGTGTAAAGTGTGGTGTGCATTTGTATTCAGCCCCCTTTACTCTGATGCCCTTAACTAAAATCTAGTGGATCCAATTGCCTTCAGAAGTCACCTGATTAGTAAATAGAGTCCATCTGTGTGTAATTTAATCTCAGTATAAATACAGCTGTTTTGTGAAGCCCTCAGAGGTTTGTTAGAGAACCTTAGTAAACAAACAGCATCATGAAGGCCAAGGAACACACCAGACAGGTCAGGGATAAAGTTGTGGAGAAGTTTAAAGCAGAGTTAGGTAATAAAAAAATACCCCAAGCTTTGAACATCTCAAGAAGCACTGTTCAATCGATCATCCGAAAATGGAAAGAGTATGACACAACTGCAAACCTACCAAGACAAGGCCGCCTATCTAAACTGACAGGCTGGGCAAGGAGAGCATTGATCAGAGAAGCAGCCAAGAGGCCCAGGGTAACGCTGGAGGAGCTGCAGACATCCACAGCTCAGGTGGGAGAATCTGTCCACAGGACAACTATTAGTCGTGCACTCCACAAATCTGGCCTTTATGGAATAGTGGCAAAAAGAAAACCATTGTTGAAAGAAAGTCATAAGAAGTCATGTTTGCAGTTTGCGGGAAGCCATGTGGGGGACACAGCAAATATGTGGAAGAAGGTGCTCTGGTCAGATGAGACCAAAATTCTACTTTTTGGCCAAAAAGCAAAACGCTATGTGTGACAGAAAACTAACACTGTACATCGTGAAACATGGTGGTAGCAGCATCATGTTCTGTGGATGCTTTTCTTTAGCAGGGACAGGGAAGGTGGTCAGAGTTGATGGGAAGATGGATGGAGCCAAATACAGGGCAATCTTAGAAGAAAACCTGTTAGAATCTACAAAAGACTTGAGACTGGGGCAAAGGTTAACCTTCCAGCAGGACAACGACTCTAAACATACAGCCAGAGCTACAATGGAATGGTTTAGATCAAATCATATTCATGCGTTAAAATGGCCCAGTCAAAATCCAGACCTAAATCCAATTGAGAATCTGTGGCAAGACTTGAAACTTGCTGTTCACAGACGCTCTCCATCCAATCTGACAGAGCTTGAACTATTTTGCAAAGAATAATGGGCAACAATGTCACTCTCTAGATGTGCAAAGCTGGTAGAGACATCCCCAAAAAGACTTGCAGCTGTAATTGCAGTGAAAGGGGGTTCTACAAAGTATTGACTCGGGGGAGCTGAATACAAATGCACGCCACACTTTTTACATATTTATTTGTAAAACATAATGAAAACCATTTATCATTTTCCTTCCACTTCACAATTATGTGCCACTTTGTGTTGGTCTATCACATAAAATCGCAAAAAAATACAATGTTTTTGGTTGTAACATGATAAAATGTGGAAAATTTCAAGGAGTATAAATACTTTCTGAAGGCACTGCAAGTAGAATACACAGAATTATATAAGCGGGCTAGGATACCAAAGAATAATTGCAACAGCTGCTAGCACAATATTGTAGGGGAACAATATAACACAAGTAAAACATAGTTACATTGTCGGTAAAGCTGAAAAAAGACATCAGTATACCCAGTTCAACATACATAGTGCAGTGCTAAAAAGACATTACCTACAGCTTTACATAACAAATACTTTCCAACCAAAACATTAACATAGAGTATAAAAAGGAGGCAAAGTCCACCAAAAGAAAGTCCATATATATATATATATATATATATATATGTAGCGCCCCCCCCAATATTTGGGGGCGCTATGTGAAAATTTATGGGTAGTCTGAGCCGGTAGTTGGGCTCAGACCAATCAATGATTCAATATTGCTCTGCTCTGGGTGTGATACTACCTGGCAGTAGTGTTATCCGTTGCCTGTAGGTGGCACTGTCACCGCCGGCATAGGTTAAACTACGGGGGGTATCACTACACTTTAGGTGTTCCCTCTCGGCGTCTGTGCAGGGGGCGTGGTCAACCCGCTGTGCATGCTGGGAGAGGGTACATAAGGGGCGGACACCATTAGGCGTGAGGCGATTCCAGGGGGACCCCAAGGCGCACAGAGGGGACCTCTGGTCCAGTGAGTGTGATCCACTCAAGAGAGGTAATTGCCGCAGACCCAAAACAAAAAAACAGCCGGCCCCAGTAATGGGGGTAAGTGCTATATATATATATATATATATATATATATATTGTGAGGGGGTTAACTCGGTAGCGGGTGTGTGTGACCCCCTGGTTGGGCTCCCCACACAAAAACAGGGCCAGCAGACGGAGGTTGTGGTTTTCAAAATCAAAAGGTGCGGTTTATTTCTCTATGTACAGTGACAAAAACACAGCAAAGCCAAAAAGAAACAAACAAAATAAATCCTGGTCAGTTTGACCTCTGACTAAACATGCAGGTTTCCTAAACTAACAACTGGGATCAGCCTGGTGCTGTCCTAGTCCCTAAGTCCCTGGTTTAGTAAAAGTCCAAACAAATAGCCACACAGGCTTTGCCTCACCGCACAGGGGTTCACTCTCCCTAGACAGTCCACACAGGTCTGGTTCCAGGCATGAGCTAACACCTAATGAATCTGGGAGTTCTTATAGAGGCCTAAATGAGCTGACAAGCTTCAGCTGGCCTCATCAACTCCCTGTCTGTACGACGCCCCACACTCTCCCTAGAGGTATGAGTCATCCATGAGCCTACTAGCCTCAGCTGGGCTTATACAACTCTCCACCCTAGTTGTATAAGTCAGCATAAAGCCTGAATCTGGGAGAAATATATCTACCCCCCTGGATGCAACCAGGTGACTTTACCTTCCTGCTGTCACATACCCCCCCCCTCTTGTTTTAACCTTGGGGTTGGAACACCAGCAATCAGGCATTCATGTACTCGAGACAAAGCATCCACATTCCCCATTTGAACGCCAGGGCGATGCTTTACTGTGAAGTTGAATTCCTGTAGGGCCAGGAACCACCTATTCACTCTTCTATTTGTCTCCTTGTTTTGAGCCATCCACTTTAACGGAGCGTGATCCGTAACCATGTCAAAGTGCCTACCTAGCAGATAGTACCGAAGGGAATCTAGAGCCCACTTCACCGCTAAACACTCCTTTTCAACCGTGGCGTAATTTACCTCATGGGACTTCAACTTCCTGCTGAGGTAAATGACTGGGTGCTCTTCCCCGTTCCAGACCTGGGACAATACTGCTCCTAACCCCACATCTGACGCATCACTTTGTACGACAAAGTCTTTAGAGAAGTCGGGTGAGTACAACACTGGCTGGCTACATAAGGCTTGTTTCAAGAATTGGAATGCTGCCTCAGCCTCGGGGGTCCATTTAATCATGACCGACCCTTTCCCTTTCGTCAGGTTGGTTAGGGGCACAGCCTTAGAAGCAAAGTGGGGAATGAAGCGCCGATAATAACCCGCGATTCCCAGAAAGGCCCGTACCTGCTTCTTGCTGTTGGGACGTGGCCAACTCTGGATGGCCTCGACTTTGTTGAGTTGGGGTTTTATCACTCCCCTGCCAATGGTGTACCCAAGATATTTGGCCTCCTCCTGCCCAATGGTACACTTCTTGGGGTTAGCCGTAAACCCCGCTTCCCGGATAGAGTCCAGGACTGCTTGCACTTTTGGCAGATGTGAGGCCCAATCTGTGCTATGGACAATTACGTCATCCAGGTAAGCCGCAGCATACTTCCGATGGGGCCTCAGTATCTGGTCCATTTTCCGCTGGAATGTGGCCGGCGCATTCTGTAACCCGAACGGCATTCTCTTATATTGGAACGCCCCGTCTGGGGTTACAAATGCGGTTTTCTCTTTGGCCGACTTGGCCAGGGGAATTTGCCAATACCCTTTTGTGAGGTCAAGAGTCGTCATGTATCGGGCTGTTCCCAGCCGGTCGATCAACTCATCTATACGTGGCATGGGGTAGGTGTCAAATTTTGTAACTTTGTTCAACTGACGAAAATCGTTACAAAATCGCCAGCTCCCATCCGGTTTAGGCACCAACACAATGGGACTAGACCAATCACTTTGGGACTCCTCTATCACCCCTAAGTTCAGCATTTTCTGTACTTCCTCCCGTATTGCCTCCCGTCGGGCCTCTGGGATCCGATAGGGTTTTAACTTCACCCTTTCACCGGGCGGGGTAATAATATCATGCTCTACCCCAGATGTTTGTCCCGGCAGCTCAGAGAACACCTCCTTGTTGCGAAGCACAAACTCCTTAACCTCCTGTTGTTGGGGTTGTGACAAGGTGGCTGCTATTCCAACCTCCGGAATCACGCAACCAGTTTGAGCTGGTGACCAAGTTTCTGCGACTAGGGACTCTCTATCCCTCCAGGCTTTCAACAGATTAACGTGATATATCTGTTCGGGCTTTCGCCTTCCTGGTTGTCTGACCTTGTAATTCACTTCGCTCACTTTTTCCATTATCTCGTAGGGGCCTTGCCATTTGGCAAGGAATTTACTTTCAACCGTAGGGACAAGTACCAATATCCTATCCCCCGGGGAAAAGGTACGGGTCTTTGCTCCACGGTTGTACACTCTCTGCTGTGCCAACTGCGCTTGGGCCAAATGTTCCTTCACGATGGGCATTACCTGTGCAATTCGATCTTGCATCAGGGCGACATGCTCAATCACACTCCTGTGGGGAGAACTCTCACTTTCCCAAGTTTCCTTGGCAATATCCAACAGCCCTCTTGGGTGTCTCCCATACAGTAACTCAAAGGGGGAGAATCCCGTAGAGGATTGGGGCACCTCCCTAATAGCAAACATCAAATAAGGAAGTAGACAGTCCCAATCCTTTCCATCTCTATCCACCACTTTCTTCAACATTTGTTTTAGGGTTTTGTTGAATCTTTCAACCAGCCCATCGGTTTGGGGGTGATACACAGATGTACGCAATTGCGTCACTTTGAGCAATTTACACAGCTCTTTCATAACCCGGGACATAAAGGGTGTACCTTGGTCCGTAAGCAGTTCTTTACAAATACCCACCCGGCTAAAAACAAGAGATAGCTCTTTGGCTATGGTTTTGGCCGAGGTATTTCTGAGAGGGATTGCTTCTGGATAACGGGTGGCATAGTCCATTATAACCAATATGTACTGGTGCCCCCTAGCGGACTTGATTATAGGACCTACCAAATCCATTGCGATTCTCTCAAACGGGACCTCAATGATGGGTAGAGGGACCAGCGGGCTACGGAAATGTGGCATCGGGGCCGACCTCTGACACACAGGGCAGGAGGAACAATAATTTTCTATGTCCTTCATCACCCCAGGCCAATAGAATCTCTGTAATACCCTCTCTCGGGTTTTCTCTGTCCCCAGATGACCTCCAAGAATGTGCCCATGGGCCAACTCCAACACCAACTTCCTGTAAGGTTTGGGCACCACCAGCTGCTCAACGGTTTCTTCTGCCCTTTTTGCCACCCGATACAGTAGGTCCTTCTCTACGCTGAAGTATGGGTAAGTGCAGGTATTATCTGGGTTCACTAACTCGCCATCTATTTCCACTACGTTTTCCCGTGCCTTTATTAGGGCGGGGTCTTTTAACTGTTCTGTGGCAAAATTTTCCCTGTGAACCTCCAGATCAGAAAACTCCACAGACGGTAGGTTTTCGTCTGAGGAGGTGGGCTCCTCTCCAGTTTCTTGAGTCTCCCCTGCAAATACTGACAAGGGAAATTCTGGAGAGTCCTCACCACTCTCAGAGGAGTTCTGGCTATCACATTCCTGGTACATAGGGGCACCAGTGGGGGGCTCAGGATCATCCCACAGTTCCCAGAACTTCGGAAAATCCCTTCCCACAATGGCGTCATGCGGTAACTGAGATACTAAGCCCACTGGATGAGAGAGGGTACCTTTGGGGGTCTCGAAACACACTGTAGTCACTGGATACTCTCGGGTGTCCCCATGCACACAAATAACAGCTACCTTGCTATTCCCAGAGGCCTCTGTTTTAACTAATTCAGCCTTTATCAGGGTCACAAGGCTACCTGAATCCAGTAATACCACAACATTTCTACCATTAATACACATTTTGCATAAATGTTTCTCAGTTCCTCGAATGGCAGTGCATGCGATTGTCGCACACAGCGACTGACGTCTGCCCGTCAGAAAGTCACACTGCATGGGTTCCTCCACAACCGGGCAATTGGCTGCAATATGTCCCGCTTGCCGGCAGCGGTAGCAAACGATCCTTCTTGCGGCCTCTTGAGCCGCTGATTTCCCAGGCTGTTCTCGCCAAACTTGGGGTAGAGCTCCCACCCTCTCACTCTCTCCACCCTCACCCCTTGGAATCCTCTTATCCGCCCCTGGGGATGGTCTGGTCTTAGGGTGGAAAGTCCGAGTGTCTCTGGAAGAGGCCGTCAGGTTCTCTGTAGCCAAGTATTTCTCTACACGATCCACAAGACCACCGGCCGTCTCTGGGTCTCCATGGCTTACCCACTTTTGGATGGCAGTAGGAAGAGCTCTCAAAAACCGATCCATTACAACACGTTCCACAATCTCTGGTGCGGACAAAGTCTCTGGCTGTAGCCACTTCCTGCTCAGGTGAATGAGATCATACATTTGAGACCTGGGGGGTTTTCCAAGCTGGAAAGTCCAGTTATGCACACGCTGAGCCCGGACAGCCAGGGTGACACCCAGCCTTGCCAATATTTCAGCTTTTAGCATCACATAGTCTTTTGCTTGGTCAGGCTCTAGGTCATAGTAAGCCTTCTGCGATTCACCAGTTAACAGAGGAGCCACCAGTCCAGCCCACTGCTCCTCAGGCCACTTTTCTCTTTCAGCAGTCCTTTCAAATGTGGTCAAAAATACCTCTGGATCATCCTCTCCAGTCATTTTTGTCAATAAACGACTCACCCCAAAGGACGCGGTATTAGTGGGACGGCTTTCCTCACTGGTCTGCGGACGTTGCTGCATTACTGCTTCCATTTGTTGTAGTCTCTGCTCTTGCTTCTGTAACAGGTCTATGAAGCGGGCCTCAGATTGCTGCTGGGCTTGTTGATGAGCTTGCTGCTGGGCTGCAAGGCTCCTTTGCAAACCTGCATTTGTCTGCTGTTGATTGGCATTTGCTAGAGCCAGCTGTTTCAGTATCTCCTCCATGCTGGCTTAAAAAAAACTGCCCGCATTCTCCACCAACTGTGAGGGGGTTAACTCGGTAGCGGGTGTGTGTGACCCCCTGGTTGGGCTCCCCACACAAAAACAGGGCCAGCAGACGGAGGTTGTGGTTTTCAAAATCAAAAGGTGCGGTTTATTTCTCTATGTACAGTGACAAAAACACAGCAAAGCCAAAAAGAAACAAACAAAATAAATCCTGGTCAGTTTGACCTCTGACTAAACATGCAGGTTTCCTAAACTAACAACTGGGATCAGCCTGGTGCTGTCCTAGTCCCTAAGTCCCTGGTTTAGTAAAAGTCCAAACAAATAGCCACACAGGCTTTGCCTCACCGCACAGGGGTTCACTCTCCCTAGACAGTCCACACAGGTCTGGTTCCAGGCATGAGCTAACACCTAATGAATCTGGGAGTTCTTATAGAGGCCTAAATGAGCTGACAAGCTTCAGCTGGCCTCATCAACTCCCTGTCTGTACGACGCCCCACACTCTCCCTAGAGGTATGAGTCATCCATGAGCCTACTAGCCTCAGCTGGGCTTATACAACTCTCCACCCTAGTTGTATAAGTCAGCATAAAGCCTGAATCTGGGAGAAATATATCTACCCCCCTGGATGCAACCAGGTGACTTTACCTTCCTGCTGTCACAATATATATATATATATATTTACTTGAAAGTGCTCAGGTGATGAAGCACAGAAGAGGGAGGCCCATTGCCTTCACCCGATCAAACAGCCTCTTACCAAAACAAATAGACCCTCCCAAAGGAAGGGTCAAATAGCGCAGTTAGATTATCAAAAGGATCCTCCAGTGTCAATGGTCCTTCTTCTTCCCACAACAGCACTCCCTTAAAGTCACAATCCGATCCGATATAAGGATCAACCAAGCTCATCGGATAATCAAAAAGGAAGTATCTCATAGTACAGTAAATTTGTGTCACCATTTATTAATAAAAGTACAACACTCACATAAGCAGAGATTAAACCAGCATGTCAAAATACACCATTGGTGTTTCCAACCAACAAAATGGCCACTACATCCTGCTGTGCAATGATGTCACATGCCATGACTCCACCCACCCTGCTCATTTCATCATCAATGACGTTGTCATCAATGAGTAGTAGTAGAAGCAGCAGTACTTATAATAATATCAGTAGTAGTATTAGAAGTATAATTTGTAGTAACAGTAGTAGAAGTATTGAATAAATTAGATACGCTGCGCTAAGAATTGATATTAATAATAGCGTACACTGATACTATGTGTAATACCTCCAAGTTATTAAATCAAATAGGAAATAAATAAATATCAGATAAGTGAATACATAAATAAATGCATATGGCATACCATAAAAACTTAATTTAAAGTTCCTGGTGCATAACTGTGTTAAAAAAAAAAAAAACATAAGCGTAAACAAATTATTCATCAAAAGTGCTCATGTGATGTTATAAAGTGTCCAAATATGTCATTAATGACCTGCTGAAAAAAGAACAACAACAATACAGGAAAAATTGGTGGTTCAGGTCATATGACAAAGTGCTTATGTGCATATGAGTAACATCCAGCTGTGTTGCTGATAACGTGATGATAGTCCGTGTAGTTCAAAAACAATTTAATATGTGTAGTGCCCTGCTCCCAATGAGTGGGCGCTATATGTTGAAATTTAGTTGTCTGGGCATTAGTTTAGCCCAGAGAGAGATTGTTTATTCAAACTGTGGCACTGTTTCAGTTCGGTTGGTTGCATGATTTTTCCCCACCAGTGGGTGTCGCTGTCACCGCTGGTCAGGGTTGGAAAGGCAACAGGCTGGACATATTGGGTACCTCTTTCCCAGCACCAGCCCAGGGGGCCATGTGAACCCGCTGTGCATGCTGGGGGAGGGTACTTAAGTGACAGACGCCATTAGGGTAGAGGAGAGTTGGGGGTCGTCTTCTTCAAACCTCACCCGAGGGCCCTCCTGGCCTTAGGGATGTGTTGGCAGTTCCCGCCTCGGGGCCACATTGGCCCGAGGCCTCGCAACTGAGATGTAGGCCCAGGAGTTGCTGGGACCTACTGATCCAGGGATGATCATTTGTCGCCTTGCCTGATGGAATAGACCGAGCAATTGAGGACTTAATTGGAGGATGTACCTGGATCCCAAAATCTACCTCACAGTGCTGCCGGAGCGTCTGAAAGATCCTGGCACTGAGAGCTGTGTTCTTTCTGAGGGAGCTAACCCAGAGAGGGGTTATACAGGTCTGTGGCAGAGACTATTCTATTGAACGAATTCCAATACCAAGTCTGTGGCAGAGACTATTCTATTGATCGAGCTTTGCACCGGCTACTAGGCCAGTGAGATTGGGCCTAGCCGGTGGTGGCTGAGTCCAGCGTGGAGACAGTCGCTCCTCTGGACCTAGGAAGTTTCCGTGATTGACAAGTAAGATACCTGAGTCCTCCTCATTCCTCTATCCCCTCTGTTGGAACGTTTTATTCAAATAAAACTCTTGAAAGAGACTTTGTGTCTGTGCAGATATTTCTTATGGATAGACTCTTCAAGGAGAACCCTTGAGCTGAAGATTTGGAACAGTAAGGTAACGTGGAAAGACCCACAACTAAACCAGCAGCTCCTACGGGGGGTACCGCTACACTTGTGCTCCAAGACGTGCTAGGGTGTCATCACTCAGGTGCCCCCCTTAGGTAATAAACGCTCACCTTGGAGTGTGCGACTTTGCAATTAAGCCAAGTCAAAGAACGCATGTGAACCACCTCTGGGCTCTTTATTAGTATCAGGCTCCTGGGTTCCTCAGCATATCCATCCGAGATATATGAAAGGAAAACTCCAATAAAGTTTTAAAAAATTTATTAGCTAAAGCAAAAATCCCCTTCTGGGGTACTCACACAGATCGGGTGTGTCAGTGCACCATTCTATGATGAACATAAACAAGGTATACCAAGTTGGTATCGGAATAATATGAGCGTCCTCCTTAGCTTCACAAGCTGCCTGTCGTGCCATCCTGACCCCTCCCCAACGCGTATATGATACAGGGCTATCGTATCTACTTCAGGGGGAAATATTTCCACTAATAATTCGATACAGGGCTATCGTATCTACTTCAGGGGGAAATATTTCCACTAATAATTCGATACAGGGCTATTGTATCTACTTCAGGGGGAAATATTTCCACTAATAATTCGATACAGGGCTATTGTATCTACTTCAGGGGGAAATATTTCCACTAATAATTCGATACAGGGCTATCGTATCTACTTCAGGGGGAAATATTTCCACTAATAATTCGATACAGGGCTATTGTATCTACTTCAGGGGGAAATATTTCCACTAATAATTCGATACAGGGCTATCGTATCTACTTCAGGGGGAAATATTTCCACTAATAATTCGATACAGGGCTATTGTATCTACTTCAGGGGGAAATATTTCCACTAATAATTCGATACAGGGCTATCGTATCTACTTCAGGGGGAAATATTTCCATTAATAATTCGATACAGGGCTATCGTATCTACTTCAGGGGGAAATATTTCCACTAATAATTCAATACAGGGCTGTTGTATCTACTTCAGGGGGAAATATTTCCACTAATAATTCGATACAGGGCTATCGTATCTACTTCAGGGGGAAATATTTCCATTAATAATTCGATACAGGGCTACCGTATCTACTTCAGGGGAAATATTTCCACTAATAATTCGATACAGGGCTATCGTATCTACTTCGGGGGGGAAATATTTCCACTAATAATTCGATACAGGGCTATCATATCTACTTCGGGGGGAAATATTTCCACTAATAATTCGATACAGGGCTATTGTATCTACTTCAGGGGGGAAATATTTCCACTAATAATTCGATACAGGGCTATTGTATCTACTTCAGGGGGAAATTTTTCCACTAATAATTCGATACAGGGCTATTGTATCTACTTCAGGGGGAAATATTTCCACTAATTATTCAATACAGGGCTATCGTATCTACTTCAGGGGGAAATATTTCCACTAATAATTCGATACAGGGCTATCGTATCTACTTCAGGGGGAAATATTTCCATTAATAATTCGATACAGGGCTATCGTATCTACTTCAGGGGAAATATTTCCACTAATAATTCGATACAGGGCTATCGTATCTACTTCGGGGGGAAATATTTCCACTAATAATTCGATACAGGGCTATCGTATCTACTTCAGGGGGAAATATTTCCACTAATAATTCGATACAGGGCTATTGTATCTACTTCAGGGGGAAATATTTCCATTAATAATTCGATACAGGGCTATCGTATCTACTTCAGGGGGAAATATTTCCACTAATAATTCAATACAGGGCTGTTGTATCTACTTCAGGGGGAAATATTTCCACTAATAATTCGATACAGGGCTATCGTATCTACTTCAGGGGGAAATATTTCCATTAATAATTCGATACAGGGCTACCGTATCTACTTCAGGGGAAATATTTCCACTAATAATTCGATACAGGGCTATCGTATCTACTTCGGGGGGGAAATATTTCCACTAATAATTCGATACAGGGCTATCATATCTACTTCGGGGGGAAATATTTCCACTAATAATTCGATACAGGGCTATTGTATCTACTTCAGGGGGGAAATATTTCCACTAATAATTCGATACAGGGCTATTGTATCTACTTCAGGGGGAAATTTTTCCACTAATAATTCGATACAGGGCTATTGTATCTACTTCAGGGGGAAATATTTCCACTAATTATTCAATACAGGGCTATCGTATCTACTTCAGGGGGAAATATTTCCACTAATAATTCGATACAGGGCTATCGTATCTACTTCAGGGGGAAATATTTCCATTAATAATTCGATACAGGGCTATCGTATCTACTTCAGGGGAAATATTTCCACTAATAATTCGATACAGGGCTATCGTATCTACTTCGGGGGGAAATATTTCCACTAATAATTCGATACAGGGCTATCGTATCTACTTCAGGGGGAAATATTTCCACTAATAATTCGATACAGGGCTATTGTATCTACTTCAGGGGGAAATATTTCCACTAATTATTCAATACAGGGCTATCGTATCTACTTCAGGGGGAAATATTTCCACTAATAATTCGATACAGGGCTATCGTATCTACTTCAGGGGGAAATATTTCCATTAATAATTCGATACAGGGCTATTGTATCTACTTCAGGGGAAATATTTCCACTAATAATTCGATACAGGGCTATCGTATCTACTTCGGGGGGAAATATTTCCACTAATAATTCGATACAGGGCTATCATATCTACTTCGGGGGGAAATATTTCCACTAATAATTCGATACAGGGCTATTGTATCTACTTCAGGGGGAAATATTTCCACTAATAATTTTATACAGGGCTATTGTATCTACTTCAGGGGGAAATATTTCCACTAATAATTCGATACAGGGCTATCGTATCTACTTCAGGGGGAAATATTTCCACTAATAATTCGATACAGGGCTATTGTATCTACTTCAGGGGGAAATATTTCCACTAATAATTCGATACAGGGCTATCGTATCTACTTCACGGGGAAATATTTCCACTAATAATTCGATACAGGGCTATCGTATCTACTTCAGGGGGAAATATTTCCACTAATTATTCAATACAGGGCTATTGTATCTACTTCAGGGGGAAATATTTCCACTAATAATTCGATACAGGGCTATCGTATCTACTTCAGGGGGAAATATTTCCATTAATAATTCGATACAGGGCTATCGTATCTACTTCAGGGGAAATATTTCCACTAATAATTCGATACAGGGCTATCGTATCTACTTCAGGGGGAAATATTTCCACTAATAATTCGATACAGGGCTATCATATCTACTTCGGGGGGAAATATTTCCACTAATAATTCGATACAGGGCTATTGTATCTACTTCAGGGGGAAATATTTCCACTAATAATTCGATACAGGGCTATCGTATCTACTTCAGGGGAAAATATTTCCACTAATAATTCGATACAGGGCTATCGTATCTACTTCAGGGGGAAATATTTCCACTAATAATTCGATACAGGGCTATCGTATCTACTTCAGGGGGAAATATTTCCACTAATAATTCGATACAGGGCTATCGTATCTACTTCAGGGGGAAATATTTCCACTAATAATTCGATACAGGGCTATCGTATCTACTTCAGGGGGAAATATTTCCACTAATAATTCGATACAGGGCTATCGTATCTACTTCAGGGGGAAATATTTCCACTAATAATTCGATACAGGGCTATCGTATCTACTTCAGGGGGAAATATTTCCATTAATAATTCGATACAGGGCTATTGTATCTACTTCAGGGGGAAATATTTCCACTAATAATTCGATACAGGGCTATTGTATCTACTTCAGGGGGAAATATTTCCACTAATAATTCGATACAGGGCTATCGTATCTACTTCAGGGGGAAATATTTCCATTAATAATTCGATACAGGGCTATTGTATCTACTTCAGGGGGAAATATTTCCACTAATAATTCGATACAGGGCTATCGTATCTACTTCAGGGGGAAATATTTCCCCCTGAAGTAGATACAATAGCCCTGTATCGAGTTTTCCTTTCATATATCTGGGATGGATATGCTGAGGAACCCAGGAGCCTGATACTATTAAAGAGCCCAGAGGTGGTTCACATGCGTGCTTTGACTTAGCTTATCTGCAAAGTCGCGCGCTCCAAGGTGAGCGTTTATTACCTAAGGGGGGCACCTGAGTGATGACACCCTAGCACGTCTTGGATCACATATTAAATTGTTTTTGAACTACACGGACTATCATCACGATATTAGCAACGCAGCTGGATGTTACTCATATGCACATAAGCACTTTGTCATATGACCTGAACCACCAATTTTTCCTGTATTGTTGTCATTCTTTTTTCAGCAGGTCATTAAATGACATGTTTGGACACTTTATAACATCACATGAGCACTTTTAATGTATTATTTGTTTACGCTTATGTTTTTTTGAACACAGTTATGCACCAGGCACTTTAAATTAAGTTTTTATTGTATGCCATATGCATTTATTTATGTATTCACTTCTCTAATATTTATTTATTTCCTATGTAGCGGGTATGTACTTTCCCGGGTGTAAATTTGAATTTGGAAGTGACACCAGTGATGTGTAATTCACCGCGGCCCATTGGGTGGCGCTGTCGCCCTGCGTTGGGTTGGATTATCGCTGTGTGCCGTCCTCCTTTTTGTCCTCCCTCGGCAGCGGTATGGTGGGGCGGGGAACCCGCCGTGCTTGCTGGGAGAGGGTATAAAGGGGTCGGCCATCTTTGTCACGGGGGTCGAAGTCCCAGGCACCTTCAGCTTGCGGACGATGGGTCGTGTCGCTCCTCTGGGTGGCTTAGGCCTAGAGGACAGCGGAGGTCGAGTTCCATCCCAGGCACCTTTAGCCTGGGGTGAGGTACTTGGATGGAGGTCCGGAGCTCAGTGCCCAACACTGGGTTCCGCGAGGGAAGGAGAACCTAGGGAACCCCGGGAGTGGGTACCTGAATCCGGTAGGTGCAATGGACCGGGGGGAGCTCCTCATTTGAAGACCCGGTGCAGCATATTGCCGGTGACAAGTGAGTCTCTTGTCGGAGACGGCCTGGAAGGAAATCTACCCTCGTGCGGAGACCAGGATACACCTCTAGGAAGAGAAGTGGCAGCTTACATTGTGTCTGGGCCTGTTCGCATACACACCTCCTTTTCTGTTCTGTTCTATCAAGGGAGTTCAACTGTTTGTGTTCAGATAAGGAGAATAAAGGAGTGTTGAACTTTAATGGTGTGGAGCTCATTTTCTAACGGACATTGTTCACGGTGACTCTTGGAGGGAGGATCCAGGTGCACAGCACTGACCCGAAGGTAATACAAAACCGTTGCTTATACCGCACTAACACCTGTGGTGGAAGCCAGGCGTGGTGTCCCCGCTCCCTCCCCTCTAAGGTACCCCTAGACAAGAGAAAGAAACGAGACAAGAGAAAGAGGGGAGTGGAGGTGACCGCTACACCTATATGATTTAATAACTTGGAGGTATTACACATAGTATCAGTGTAAGCTATTATTAATATCAATTCTTAGCGCAGCGTATCTAATTTATTAATTTGTCTTTGCACGATATATTTGACGTGTTTAACGCTAGCAGATTTTGGATAATTCTTTAAACTTAAGGGTCTGGGCAGTGGTGGCTCGCAGGATTTCTTCCATTCTAGTAGCAGAAGTATTAGTTGAAGAAATGGCAGTAGTGTTAATTAGAGAAGAATTATTAGTGGTAATGGAAGTAGTACAAGAAGCAGTAGTAGTAGAAGTACTATTAAAAGCAATAGTAGTATTAGTAGCAGTGGTAGTATCTGTATGAAAATATTAATGGAATAAGCTGCGCTCTTTCCTATGTGAATTTTAGCAAATGGGCCGCCGATTGTTTGTCCTGGTGATGTCACACTGCCCATTGTATTCTTCTCTGGATACTCCTGTGCCAGGTCATGTACCAGATATGGTTGTCATTCAAAATTCACCATCCTGACCTTTAAAATGACACAACTCTTCAAGAGAGATGTTCTTCCCTTGATCTCTCCGGTAATTAAATTATGAGAGTAATTAGAGAACTGACTGGGTTTAGGGCTTGTGAAATTGTGCTGAGTGACAGTTTGCTAAACACATAAAGATTAGATTATGACTATTCATAGTACCATGGCTTAATTATGTTCAGCATGTACTTACAGGTGACCACACCCAGGCAGATCCCCCTGCTTATCAGGGTATAGAGGCAGAAGCAGATTGTCACTGCAATGTCAGGGGGATCCCATTTAAATATTTTACAACAGGATAAAAGAAAAAACACACTATTACTGTATATTAAGGATTATATGACACCTCCAATAAGAAAAACCTTCACTTCACTGTTTAAATTACCTTTTCGTTGGTAGAGAGTACCAAGAGGACCTCATGTGATGCTCTACATTTAAAACGCAGTGACCAGACTGGTGGCAGGAAGATAGATGACTTGCAGATTCTGAATAATGGTGTCGCTCTAGTGGCAGTGGCAGGGGTATGTTTATCATCACTTTGGCAAAGCAAAATAGCACATACTTTAGCATCTAAATGATGCCTCTGCACACATCAACACTTTGTGCTATGGTCAATAAGCTGCAGTCAGTTTATGTGCGGCCAGAATTCCACAAGAACACGAACCCTGGACGCACATTGTCCAAGGTCTTTCAGAGGCTCTGTTTCTATGTAACTGCAGAGGCAGCGGAAGCCATTGGTTTGTAAAGAGTTGACTGATTTTTGTTTTATTTATATATATTTTTTTATTATTATCACCCCAGATGATGACTGTTTAGTTGAAACGCGTCAGGTGGACCCATTCACACACATTGCTCTTGCACTTTGTGATATGCCTATGATGTTCTTCCAAATGTGAGTGTTAATTTTTTAATCTTTTTTAATAAATACTACCTTGTACGGTATCACACTATGTGAGTTTTTTTCCCCATTACGCATGTTATGTGGTTACCGTATCTCCGGCTCCAACAAGACTACATGCAACGCTGTATCCTGGCCTAGGCCAACAAGTCCCAGGCCTAGGGCAGCACTTTGCAGGGGGGCAGCACGGAAAGGGTCCCTGCCGGCTTACGCTACACTGTTAGTGTAACGCCAGTCTTATGGGGCGGACTGGGCTGAGAGGCAAATTAGTCTAGCGCCCATAAAGCGGCCGCACTGCTTCCAGTACGCAGGCGGCCGGCATTACGCAACTGTGGGGGGGCGCTGCTTCTAATTTTGACTGTCCTATTATCCTGGACCACAAACCTTCCTCACTGTGCTATGTTTTCTGCTGCACCATTGGCATGGTTATATCTTCTTAGTCCTCTCCATAAAATTATCAGAAATCTGTGCTTAAAGTAGAACTATAGGCAACACTTTTTTATTTTATTTTGGATGGAGTAAGGGAGGGTTATAGACCCTGTCAGTTTATTTTTTACCATCCCTGTCCCATTGCAGAGATTTCCCTTCACTTCCTGCCCCATAGCCAAACAGGAAGTGAGAGGAAATCTATGCAAATTAGGCAATTCACTCCCCTTCAGGCCCTCAGAACTAGTGTCCCCACTCAAAAATTTCAGGGCGGGTCTTAAACAGAAAGGGGCTTGGCCTTGACAGGAAGGGGTGGGTCATATTTAAATTAGGGGGTGCACGAGTTTAGTCAGGCCTAGGGCAGCACAAAACCTAAATACACTACTGACTACATGTATTTACACTTCCTGGTGTTTACGGGAATTTGCAGTGCCGACTGATATGCGGATTCAGAACCAGCTGGATACATCTTGCTGACTGACTGATTATATAAGCCTGTTTTGACTTGGGTCGTATACACCTCACCAAATCAACACCATCTGGTAAGCCTCCTCCTTATATCGGTGGTGGTGTCTCTATCCTTTCACAGAGAGGGTCATATCCATGTGGGACTCTTTATTTCAACCTTGCAGGTTTTTCTACACTTTTGGACTGTCATTTGGTCACAATAGAGGACTGCTTCGTTTTGATTTATTTGTTACATATATAAATTTTTTTCACAGATCACACCCAGTCACTTGGTGTCACTGAAATTAAGATTTCATATATATGCATGTTTGCAACATTTGATATGTGTTGGTAACTGACTTTTTTACAAAAATAAGCGCTACACTTTTTCATATTCACCCATTTTTTTTTATTATTACTATTATTATTATTAATAATATTATTTAGTATTATTTTATTTAGTATTTTTTAATGATTAATATTATTTTATTTGCATTTTATAGTTGATATTGTATTGTATTGGTTGATTTGTACAGAGCTATTGATTTGTTCTGATTTGTACACATGCTCGTTTTCACTAAACTTTACTTTTTTTATTTTTCATCACAAAGTCCCCTATGTAATTTTTTTGGTGACAGATTCTCTTTAACCACTTAAAGCGGAGCTCCACCCTAAAGTGGAACTTCCGCTCTTCGGAACCGTCCCCCCCTCCGGTGTCACAATTGACAACTTTCAGGGGGGAGGGGGGTGAAGATACCTGTCTAAGACAGGTATTTTCACACACTTCCGGGAGTCCTCTCTGCTGGAAATCTGCGGGAAGCACGTCACTTCCCGCAGAATACCCGTAGTGTTCTGGGAGACACTCGGCTCCCAGAACACAGGAGGACCAGTCAGAACGGCGCAGCGCGACTCGCGCATGCGCCGTAGGGAACCGGGCAGTAAAGCCGCAAGGCTTCACTTCCTGGTTCCCTCACCGAGGATGGCGGTGGGGGCAGCAGAGTGACGAGCAATTGCTCGTCCTCTACTGCGGACGTCGCTGGACTCCAGGACAGGTAAGTGTCCTAATATTGCTGCAGTATTTGTAGCTGCTGGCTTTTAATATTTTTTTTTCGGCGGAGCTCCACTTTAAGCCCCGGACCATTTTGCAGCTAAAGGACCAGGCCCCTTTTTGAGATTCGACACTGCGTCGCTTTAACTGACAATTGCGCGGTCGTGCGACGTGGCTCCCAAACAAAATGTACGTCCTTTTTTTCCCGCAAACAGACCTTTCTTTTGGTGGTATTTGATCACCTCTGTGGTTTTAATTTTTTGCGCTATAAACAAAAATAGAGCGACAATTTTGAAAAAAATGCAATATTTTTTACTTTTTGCTATAATAAATATCCCCCAAAAATATATATAAAAAACGTTTTTTTTCCTAAGTTTAGGCCGATACGTATTCTTCTACATATTTTTGGTAAAAAAAATCGCAATAAGCGTTTATTGATTGGTTTGCGCAAAAGTTATAGCGTGTACAAAGTAGGGGATAGTTTTATGGCATTTTTATTAATAATTTTATTTTTTTACTAGTAATGGCGGCGATCAGCTGCGACATGACTGCGACATTATGGCGGACACATCGGACACTTTTGACACCATTTTGGGACCATTGTAATTTTTACAGCGATCAGTGCTATAAAAATGCACTGATTACTGTGAAAATGACACTGGCAGTGAAGGGGTTAACCTGTAGGGTTCGCTGAAGGGGTTAAGTGTTTCCTAGGAAGTGATTACTACGGTGTGGGGGCGTGTGACGTCACTGATCGTCGTTCCCTATGAGAGGGAACAGACGATCAGTGACACTTACACTAGGAAGCACGGGGAGAGGTTTGTTTACACTTACCTCTCCCCGTTCTTCAGCTCTGTGACCCGATTGCGGGACACCGGCAGCGATCGGGTCCGCGGGTCCCTCAGGAGCGGTCACGGAGCTCAGGACCGGGTTGCGAGCGCGCCGCCAGGGGCGCGTGCACGACCCGCGGTTGGGCTTCTTAAAGAGGATGTAGCTGTACGTGCTTGTGCCCAGCCGTGGCATTCTGCCGACATATATCTGTGTGAGGCGGTCCTTAAGTGCTTAATGAAACATCAGGTGTCTAAAAAAAAAAACTGATATCTCACCTGTCCTTCAGTGAAGTGACTGGATAGTAAGGCCCAGAGCGAGTGTAATAAAATGGAGGATAGAGAAGGGCCGGCATGACAGGGTGATGAGGGTTGGTGACCATAGGGTTAAGGTAGTGGAAGTGGAGAAAGGTGGAGAGCTGGTATTGGCCAGGAGCAACAGGATGGGGAGGGACATTGTAGTTTGTTTAAGGGGGAGGTGGGGTCTCCCAGGCATCAGTGTAGGGACAGGTGACAAGGCAGGCAGTTTGTGTTGTTTGTCTGTTTTCTTTCATTGTAGGTGCAGGATGTGCGGGAGAAGTCATGGCAGCTTATCGGTTGATCAAGTGGTGGTGGTTGGTCTTTTGACGGTGTAAGATAATACTTTAGAGATGGAAGTGTGGGGGACTCATTGGTGGTATGTGCCCCTCTGGTGTATTCCAGTTAAATAGTTTAACTGGAATATGAAAATGGTTGCACTGCGGGTAGTGGCGGTTGTCTCCGAGTTGGTGTTCATGGCTGGAGGCCTATTATGGTAAAAGGGCCCGCAGTGCAGAAGTGGAATAGTATTGGATTACTTCAAAAGACCAATCAGGTGAAAATTGTTATGTTGTTTCAGATGTTTATGTGAAAATAATGTTAATTTTAATAAGTGTTTTGTTAATAAAGAAGGCTGCTATGGCCATTTGTACCCCATTTCAGGTGTGGTCTCATTAATTAGAGGTAATATTAAGGGTAGGCTGAGTACGAGGGTTGGGCAAACATAGAAGGTTGGTAACATCTGATCTACACTGGTCATGCATTCATTAGCTTCTTCCCCATCGCTTCTGGATCATTAGCAAGAAATTGATGTTCACTGATCTCTCTCCCCTCTACCTGCCAGCTGATGGGCATGCGGAGGCCAGAGAACATGGCGGGAGCGCATGCAGGGACAAGACCTGTAAGTGTAATTTAACTGCAGCAGGGAAAAATCGGGTATCCTGCCCTTCCAGAGAGGGCTTTGTAAATCTCACGACTGGATTGACCTTTGTCAGGTAAAACAGATGCCTTACATGTATTTCGTCTTTGTATTTAGCCGTTGACATGGAGTCAAGTTTTCGCATATATTTTCCTCAATAGGCAATCAAGTAGACTGTCACATACAACATCACACAGAGGATGCAATTGTCAAAAAAGTCTCCCTGCACAGCTGGGACTTCCTCACTCCCTCCACCACCGCTCTGGGAGAAACACATTTATACTCTAGTGGGGTCTTCTAGGGCTATAGATACAAAAGGCGTCCTGGGCCATCCGGAATGCTGTATGTATTCATAGCACCATTAAATGTTTCAGCCCGGTGGAAGAGGAATCTGATTATGATTGGTCTTATTATTGTCCATACCCCCAGGGCTAAACACTAAGCCCTCTTCTACAATTCAGTCCTATAGAGAACGCACCATGCCCATTAACATTTCAATACCCTCCCAAGAACACAGGGGCCTGTTGTAAAATTTACTATTATCCCAGGCTTGGTGAGAAATCGGCTCATAAATGGAGAGCCCATCCCACCTCCAGGGTGGAAAAAAATACCCTGAATTCCTTTGGGGGATGTTTAAAGACAAGCCTCAAATTTGTATCGTTACTATTTAACAGAGTCATTGAGGTTCATTTCAATATGTTACATTGGAAACAAAAACGCCTGCAAACAGCGATTAGTTGACTAGTAATAAAAAATATATTCCCATTGAATTTAAAGTTAAACTCACAGATTCTCTCAGTTTTAACCTGGAAGTTTGAGAAAAATATTGTTTCCATATCTGGTAATCTGTGCAAGGAAATCGTTTTTAGATGTAGCTGTTACGTCATCGTTTCTCCCCTTATACTGCCTCTATGTCCAGCCATCAAGTTGAGGGATCTGTGAGATGACAATCAAGTGCAGCAAGTTGGATTGTGGTTAGGACCTGCTAGTGCAAACTTCCATCTTGCTTGGACACTCGTTTAAAGTGAGGTGACCAGATGTCCCTAGTTTCTTGGGACAGTCCCTGATTTGAGAAGGTTGTCCCAAGTGCTAAGTGTCATTGATTTGGTCTCCAGTTTAAATATCTCATCCCAGTTTCAAATATGGTGTTCTCAGAACAGGGGTGCCTAGCAACTTTTTTTTTTTAAGTCCGTGGTGGTAGTGCAAAAAATTTAAACGGAAAAACCATTGCGTGAACAAAAAACGTGCATGTGAAACACACACTAAAAAGCACACTTAAGAGTGTGCTTTAGTCCACCCCCTGAAGAGGTAGGATCTCTACCCTGATCCCCTGGGGTGCAAGGCTCCTGACAAGGGCAAAGGGTTTCCATGGTCTGTCTAGCCAAAAGGCCTGGCAGACCCCGTTCTTCTAGGTCAGTTGATGCCGACCATCGAATACTTGGTCGAGGGGCTCTCCTGAAGAGAGATCCCCCTAGGGGCAGGGGAGGAAGGAACCTGAGGGCCACACATACTCTCCCTAGACGTCAGGGCAAGCCTGAGGACTCACCCTTCATCCAGTGAGAAAACACACACAAAAGTGAAAGCAGTGACAAAAAGTTGGAGAAAAATACATAAAATAATTAAGTGGCCGCGCAATAGTACACTGGCCGGGACCTGAGGCCTGGAAGGCAAAAATTGCCACAGACTTAGCCAAAAGGCCCAGCACTCAAAGGGCAGAAAATAAGCATTTGGTGAATGTGACCATGTGCCTGTTCCCACAGTGGGGTCCCACACCCAAGTGTTACTAGAAGCACCCCTAGGGCGACCACTCCCAGCTGGCACAGACACTGCAGACTCTCTGCCTTGTCAGCCAATGGCCAGACAAGGTACATTGTTCAAATCAGGAGGTACTGGGCTCTTCCAGCTGTCCCGGGGGGATTACTCTTGTGCCCCAACTGCCCGTGGGCACCCCCTGATTTCTGTCCCAGCCGGTACTAACCTTCCAAGCCCCCAATACTCCAGTAGAAGTACACAGCCTCCACTCCAGCCCTTGTGTTTCAATTGCTGCCTGCAGGAGTAGGGGAAGGGAGGGGTACGTGCATTACCTCCTGGCTTTTTATGATGTCAGTGCCTACTTCTATTGGTCACCTGGCATCATGTGATTGACTTTCCCTGCCTCCTGCCCTCTGTGCAATATGCACTCTTGACCTAGAGCAGAGTGGGCTCAGGTCTTATATAACCATAACCCCTTTAAGCCCCTCCCACTGTCAGTACAATTTGGTCAAGCCTACCTTCTACTGCAGCATGCTTTGTGTGCTGCTATTAGCCCCATTCTTGCCCCACCACTGTACCATCCCATTCAAAGTTGATATGGTCAGTAGGGTATGTGATTTTGAAAATCTGGTCACCTTAGTTTAAAGGGTTGGCTCACCTTAATCAAAAATACCCCACAAAGTCCCTAAATACCTGTCAGGTTTCAGTCATAGTGAGTCCTTGTAGAATGCCAAACCAGGGTTCCCCAGGGTGCAGAGTCTAAGCCCCAGCCTGCTTCTTCACCAGACCCCAGGGCCGGTGCAAGGACTTTTGTCTACATAGGTGAAGGTTCATTTTGCCCCCCCCCCCCCCATCCTCCAGCTACCCCACCCTGGTACTGCTAGCCCACCCCCCATCCTCCAGCTATCTCTCGCCGGTACTGCCCATGCAGAGCTGCACCAGATTTTGCACTCTCCAGTTTTAATAAATCTCCCCCTATATAAATACCATGTAAACAACCAGCTGAGTAGCAGAAAAGATCAGATTACATAGATTGCAGAACACAGAAGTGGCCCCTTCCTCTCTTAGTATTAATACACCATATTAATACGTCAGTTCACACAGGCTCTTAACAAGCATGCAACTCTAACAGCGTCGGCCCGTCCATACGGGGCGCAGGGGCGCGCCGCCCCCTAATTGATGCGCCCGCCCCCTAATTTACATGCAGGGTGCCCGACGCATGGATTCCAATGAGAGGTGTTTGTTTTTTGTTTTTTTAGAAGCACATGATTAGAACCAGAGGCTCTAATTGGCTTCAAAAAAGGGTGGGCTCGGGGCGCAGAGCACTTCGCCCCGAGCCCACCCAATTGTGTGACAACTATTGTCTTCCTGCTTCTCCTCCTGGCCAATCCCGACGCAGGAATCGGGTCCTGGGACCCGATTGGCCGAGAGAAGAAGCGATCCTATTGGCCGCCAAGATTGAGGAGGGAGGAGATGCAGGGGAAGCCGCGCCACCGTGAAGCCGAGAAAGGAGAAGGCGCAGAGGCCCGCTGCCCGGAGGAAGCCTGCGACCTAGATGGGGTAAGTGCGGGGACCAATCGACCGACCGGAGGGAGGGGGGTGTGTGCGGGAGACCCCCCCAAAAATATATCACCAGCCGCCACTGAACTCTAATAATCAAATCATTTTAATTGGAACATTATACTGGTTATATTTACAGATCTGGGTAGCTTTAGAAATTTGCAGTTTTGCTTTAATAAAGAATAGCAAATAAGAATTTAAGCAACCAATCCGATTTGACATATGTCTTTAACAATTATTGCCCCTGCATTATGAACATTTATGGCCCATTTACTTTGATGCCTCATGTTAATGTGCCTTGTGTTAAGGTTTTCATATTCAAATCAAATGGACTACCAATGCACCTTAACACGCCTAAAAATGCACATTACCTTTACTTTTTTCTAACTCAGTGTTGTGACGCACTACAACGCAGGTGTGTTAAGATAAATGACACCACAGTGCAGCAACGCAAGTTATGGGCATTATCGCACATGCTGCTAATGCATGTGTTACTGCGATGCAGAAGTTTTAATGGGTCCTCAAAGAAAGATACATTATAATGTCAAAAGTATTGAGACACCTGCCTTTACATGCACATGAACTTTAATGGCATCCCAGTCTTAGTCTGTAGGGTTCAATACTGAGTTGGCCCACTCTTTACAGCTATAACAGCTTCAACTCTTCTGGGAAGGCTGTCCACAAGGTTTAGGAGTGTCTATGGGAACCATATATGACCATTCTTCCAGAATCGCATTTGTGAGGTCAGGCACTGAAGTGAACGAGAAGGCCTGGCTCACAGTCTCCGCTTTAATTCATCCCAAACGTGTTCTATCAGGTTGAGGTCAGGACTCTGTGCAGGCCATTCAAGTTCCTCCACCCCAAACTCGCTCATCCATGTCTTTATGAACCTTGCTTTGTGCACTGGTCCAAATCATTTGGCGGAGGGGGGATTATGGTGTGGGGTTGTTTTTTAGGGGTTGGGCTTGGCTCCTTAGTTCCAGTAAGGTGTCAGCATACCAACACATTTTGAACCATTTCTTTGGTCCCAACTTTGTGGGAACAGTTTGGGGGTGGCCCCTTCCTGTTCCTACATGACTGCACACAAGTGCACAAAGCAAGGTCCATAAAGACCAGTACAGGGCCAATCAGCACAGTCCAGACTGAGGGTCAGGGGTCCTGCAGCCTCATAGGACAGCCAGAGTAGAATGAAACCTCCTCCTACAAGCTTTAACCAGACACTGATAGAAGTCACAAGACTGCTATATACTGCTGATGAAAAAAGGTATTTAGCAGTTTATATTTACTAAAATAATTGCATTTCCATGTTCTGTGTACTGTGGGAGTCCAGATATAGTGAATGCAGGCTCCTGGGTTTAGTAACACTTTTATTGTTTTTCGTTATGCTGCCTCCCTGTGGCCAGTGCATTAACTTTGCAAATTTTTTGTAATCCTTCCCTTTTGTATCATGTAACTTCCTTCTTTCCTCATTGTAAGTTTCTCTATTGTTCCTGCAAGAGGCAGGGAAATAAATATTTGTGTCCGCCATAATGTCGCAGTCACAATAAAAATCGCAGATCGCCGCCATTACTAATAAAAAAAAAATATATAAAAAAAATGCCATAAATCTATCCCCTATTTTGTAGACGCTATAACTTTTGCGCAAACCAATCAATAAACGCTTATTACGATTTTTTTTTACCAAAAATATGTAGAAGAATACATATCGGCCTAAACTGAGGAAAAAAATGTTTTTTTATATATTTTTTGAGGATATTTATTATAGCAAAAAGAAAAAAAATGTTGCTTTTTTTTCAAAATTGTCGCTCTTTTTTTGCTTATAGCGCAAAAAAATTAAACCGCAGAGGTGATCAAATACCACCAAAAGAAAGCTCCATTTGTGGGAGAAAAAGGACATCAATTTTATTTGGGTGCCTTATCGCAAAAAGTGCTCTGGTCAGGAAGGGGGTAAATTCTTCATGGGGCTGAAGCGGTTAACCCGTTCCCCTCGGGAAGAGTTACTCCCCCCCTTCATGACCAGGCCATTTGTTTTGCTATACGGCACTGCTTTACTTTAACTGACAATTGCGCAGTCATGCAACTCTGTACATAAAATTATTTTTTTATTTTTTTTTCCCCCACAAATAGCGCTTTCTTTTGGTGGTATTTGATCACCTCTGCGGTTTATTTTTTTTGTTTTATGCTATAAATTTTGAATAACAAACAATATTTTTTACTTTCTGCTATAAAACATATCCAATAAAAAATTTTTAAACAATCAAGTTTCTTCATACATTTAGACCAATATGTATTCTGTTACTATATATATATTTGGTAAAAAAAAAATCCCAATAAATGTATATTGATTGGTTTACAGGAAGATTATAGCGTCTACAAACTATGGCATATAGACCTCTAATGGGGCCCCCTTCCACCCTCAGGTCCCACAGTAGCTGCATGGACTGCTGTAGCTATTGTTAAGTCACTGGGGTTGATTTACTAAAGGAAAAAAGACCTCTGCAAGTGCAATTGCTCCAGAGCTTAGTAAATGAGCTGCTGACTTCCATCCTCCAATCATATGCAAGCAAAAATGCATTTTTTTAATTTACCTTGCACGTGATTGGGTACTCTTTGCAAAGTGAAGCCTTACCTCGTTTAGCAACTGCACTTGCAGAGGACAACTTCACTTTCCAAAGTGCACAGCCTATTTGCCTTTAGTAAACCATTCCCACTGTCTCTCATGCCTAGTACGCGCGACCGTTTTTTCCTACGGATAAAAATCCAATGGTTTTCCCGACAGAATTCCTCTCAGCCTGCCTTACATACACACGCCCAGACAAAAGTCCGCCCGTCCAAAGCGCGGTGACGTACATCACGTACGACGGCACTATAAAGGGGAAGTTCCATTCGGATGGCGCTACCCTTTGGGCTGCTTTTGCTGATCCTCGTATTAGTAAAGGTTTGGTGAGAGACGATTTGCGCTTTTCAACCTCGTGCTTTTCAGTCCGTTACAGCGTGACAAATGTGATATCTCCATTAGGAACGCTAGTTTTACCAGAAAGAGCGCTCCCGTCTCATACTTGATTCTGAGCATGCGCGGTTTTCTGCCCGTCGGAAAACCATACAGACAAACGGATTTCCCGCTCTGATTTTTGGCCTGACCTCTTTTTTTGTCCGGCAGTTTTCCCGTTGGAAAAACTGCGATGGAGCATACACACGGCCGGGATTCCTGATGAAAAGCTCTCATAGCAGTTTTCCCGTCGGAAAAAACGGTCATGTGTACGAGGCATAAGGCCTCGCTTAGACTTGCAGATGGAGGTAAATAAAATGCGTGATTGAGCCACGTTTTTACAAAACAAATAACGTCACCAGCACACCAGGGGGTCTCCAAAAATGGGTTCAATGTTTTAATAGCGATCACATCATTACAGCAGAAAGCAGCGTTTCGGAGCCACGCAGGGCCCCTTCATCAGGCATCTGACCACATGCCTGATGAAGGGGTCCTGCGTGGCTCCGAAACGTTGCTTTCTGCTGTAACAATATGTTCACTGGTGGTGTGCTGGTGACATGTTTTGTTTTGGCATTAAACGGTTCCAGCCATTGGTCACCACAGCACTCACTCAATTGCACAGCCATTTCAACAGGAACGTGTGCATTGGGATTAGTACACTTGAGCTACGTTTTTGCTTCCTGCCAACAGCCTCCCTCCTCTCCTCTTCCATATGTGGGTCTTCTTTTTTTGAGGGGGCAGCGGGTACCTGGATTTCAGATTTCCAGTTTCTGTCAGATTTCTGCAGTGATTCAAGCGGAAGTTCAGCCCCCTCCTTCCCCCTGCAGCATTATAGGGACACATCACAGGTCCCAGAAAGTGGCAGGTCCATTCACAAAGCGCAGCGTGGCTCGCACATGTGCAGTGGGAGGCTGACTGTGAAGCCGCAAGCAGTCATATCCTGCTTCCCAAAGTAAACATGAATCAAAGATGGCCAAAGAGCCGGTGTTCTTTCGAACAGTGGATAATGCCTCCAATGATCTGAGCATGCGCAGTACGTAATGCCACTCCTGCTGATCTGCCAGCCAGCTAGCGTGACGTCAACACTGCGCATGCGCAGATCATTGGAAGCATTATCCAACGATCAGCAAAGTGCAGAAGTAATTGGCAGAACACAGTATAATCCAGCGCGCCACTCTCCATTGTCAGCAGAGGGGAGCGGCTGAGCCTGCATTCCTATTGATGGTTGGGTGAAGAGGTTCTATTATTGGCAATTGTATGGGAGGCAACGTAGGACTTTAATGGGAGATATGAAAATTAATTCCTCTGATAAAGCCTGGAAAGGAATAATATAAATCAACCCAATGACAGGGGGGTTCTTTGATCATATCCTTCCAGTCATAATATTGACATGTTTCGCGGAAAACCGCTTCCTCAGGAATGAGTGGCCTATGGTCCATAGAGGATTTGTTTTGATATTACGCAGTATGAATATCTTATTTCTATATGTATTTGTTATAGAACTAACTCTCCTCTGAAATATTTTCTTTCAGTGTCACCCCCCCCCCCCCTTATAATGCAGAGGTCAGTGTCACTCCCTTCATACCAGAGGGCCCCCCCCCATTGAGACCCTCATTGATTCAGAGTCCTCGTATATCAGTGCCCCCCCTTAGAGACCCCCATTACATCAGAACTCCCTTATATATCATTCCCCCCCCTTAGAGACCCCCGTTACATCAGAGTCCCCTTATATCATTCCCCCCCTTAGAGACCCCCATTACATCAGAGACCCCTTATGTCAGTCCCCCCCCCCCGGTTTTTGTGATGATGGTGGAAACCCCCAAGAGTAATCCAAGTATTGATATACTCCAATCTTATTAGTATATTGTGCAATCTGGATACACATAATACTATATGAATAGTGGTGGAAATCTCTGATCCATTCCAAAATGTAATGTACTAATATCAAACTTATCCAACTCATATAAGTTGGATATTAGCACAACACGTTTTGGAATGGATTGGAGATTTCCACCACTATTCATATAGAAGAATTATAAGGGGAGATTGCACTGCATTTTTTATGTATGTATGTATGTATGTGTGTCCGGGTAGCAGGTGAACTGCTACCTGGACACAACTATCAAATCCTGGACTGTCCGGGTCAAACCCGGACAGGTGGCAACTCTAGGCGCGGGATCCCTGGACAAGTAAGTGTCCTATTAGTAAAAGTCAGCAGCTACAGTATTTGTAGCTGCTGACTTTAAAAAAAAAAATTTCAGGGTGAAGAACCGTTTTAAGTCAGCTTGTAGTAATTGGTGGGTGGCAAGCCACTGAACGCTACACATACAAGTAAATGGGGAAGTGCCGCAAACGCCCCACAATCACATGTGATGCATATGGTTGATATGTGTCTGTTGGCAAAAATGAGGTTATAAGAGGCAGTGGGGTGTCACATGGCTTCGGTCAGTAGCCCCTGGAGCGTGGTCTGAGTGCAGATCGGGCTGCAGGGGAATGGGGGATTCAGAGGCATATCTAAATCTACCCTTTTAGAAAATGATTGACCATCATAGTAGTATTGTAGAGCTATAAAGTATTTCAGATCAATAAACTCTAGAGATCATTTACCTAGATAATTAGTTACACTATATCTTTCTGGAGTTGGTTCACACCCTCTGATCATATACCAATAAACAGCTGCATATAAACTTTACCCTGAGCAGTCACTTTACAGTCACAACAGCTTTTTTTTTTTTAAAGGACAGAAAACTTAATTTACCTTGTGCTTCATATAAAAGAGGTATAACATAGATAGTCCTCCCTTACATCGAGGTCCCCATCACAGTCCCACCCTACATCAGGGTCCCCAGCAGAGTCCCACCTTACATTAGGGTCCCCAGCAGAGTCCCCCTCTTACATCAGGGTCCTCATCAGAGTCCCCCCTTACATTAGGGCTGGGAGACCCCTGGCCAGGGCCGCCATCAGGGGGGTACAGACAGTACACCTGTAAGGGGCCCGGATGCCCCCCCCCTTTTTTTTTTGTAAGGGGCCCAGTGGTCCCCAGGGGCCCGGAGTTCCCCAGGGCCCCCGAATGTCAACCCCCCTTTTTTTTATATTTTTTTTTTATAATTTTTTTTAATTTATTTATGTTATTTATTTATTTTTATTATTCTTTTGTAAGCCCAGAGGTCCCCAGAGCCCCGGATGGCAAACCAGTCCCCCCCCGCTTCTCAATCCGTGGCACCCCCCCCCCCCCCCCCCCGCTTCTCAATTTGCGGCGGCAGCACCCCCCCCCCCCCCCTGGTTCGCCTCTGCTCTCCATGCCTGAAGCTGTGTAAGGGGCCCCAAAATTCCTGGTTTGCGGCCCTGCCCCTGACCCAGACAATGTAAGTACGAGACTTCCTACTACTGATGAGCTCTGGGCTGTCATCCTGCCAGTGACTGGAAACAAGCATGCTGGCAGTGAAGTCAAAACTCCCGAGTCCCAGCTTGCATGCTTGCTACAAATCTGTAAATCATCAAGTAACGTGTTAAAGATGAAGATGGCAGAAAAAGCCCAACTTCAAACACTTCTGTTTTCAAATATTTGTTTCAAAATTCTGCCTGGAGCTCCAGAAATCTCAGCCAATCAGGGTACTTGATTTTTATTCTTCAATGAAGATTTAAGATCAGGTTAGTACTGTTCATGGCAAAACACATGAGTACTGAATACAGAGCAACTACAAGGAAATAATGACCTCATAGGGGGATATTTACTAAAACTAGAGAGTGCAAAATCTGATGCAGCTGTGCAGAGAAACCAATCAGCTTCTAACTGCAGCTTGTTACAAAAAAAACTGGAAGCTGATTGGTTTCTATGCAGAGCTGCATCAGATTTTGCACTCTCCAGTTTTAGTAAATCAACCCCCCACATGTCTATCTCTCTATCCCTATCTTTCTTTCCTTCTCTATCTATCTATCTATTCTATTCTCATCTATCTGTTCTATTCTATTCTAATCTATCTATCTATCTATCTATCTATCTATCTATCTATCTATCTATCTATCTATCTATCTATCTATGCATTCTATCTATCTATCTATCTATCTATCTATCTATCTATCTATCTATCTATCTTTCTATCTATTCTATTGTCATATATCTATCTATTCATTCTATCTATCTATCGATCTCTGTCTCTCTATCCCTATCTTTCTTTCCGTCTCTATCTATCTATCTATCTATCTATTCTATTCTATTCTCATCTATCTGTTCTATTCTAATCTATCTATCTATCTATCTATCTATCTATCTATCTATTTAGTCTATCTATCTAGTCTATCTATCTATCTATCTATGCATTCTATCTATCTATCTATCTATCTATCTATCTATCTATCTAGTCTATCTATCTATCTATGCATTCTATCTATCTATCTATCTATCTATTCTATCTATCTTTCTATCTATTCTATTGTCATATATCTATCTATTCATTCTATCTATCTATCGATCTCTGTCTCTCTATCCCTATCTTTCTTTCCGTCTCTATCTATCTATCTATCTATCTATCTATCTATCTATCTATCTATTCTATTCTATTCTCATCTATCTATCTATCTATCTATCTATCTATCTATCTATCTATCTATCTATCTATCTATCTATCTATCTATTCTATCTATCTTTCTATCTATTCTATTGTCATATATCTATCTATTCATTCTATCTATCTATCGATCTCTGTCTCTCTATCCCTATCTTTCTTTCCGTCTCTATCTATCTATCTATCTATCTATCTATCTATCTATCTATCTATTCTATTCTATTCTCATCTATCTATCTATCTATCTATCTATCTATCTATCTATCTATCTATCTATTCTATCTATCTTTCTATCTATTCTATTGTCATATATCTATCTATTCATTCTATCTATCTATCGATCTCTGTCTCTCTATCCCTATCTTTCTTTCCGTCTCTATCTATCTATCTATCTATCTATCTATCTATCTATCTATCTATCTATCTATCTATCTATCTATTCTATTATATTCTCATCTATCTATCTATCTATCTATCTATCTATCTATCTATCTATCTATCTATCTATCTCTATCTATTCTCATCTATCTATCTATCTATTATATTCTTATCTATCTATCTATCTATCTATCTATTCTATTCTATTCTCATCTATCTATCTATCTATCTATCTATCTATCTATCTATCTATCTATTCTATTCTCATCTATCGATATATCTATTCTATTCTTATCTATCTATCTATCTATCTATTCTATTCTTATCTATCTATCTATCTATCTATCTATTCTATTCTCATCTATCTGTCTATTCTATTATCATCTATCTATCTATATATCTATCTATCTATTCTATTATATTCTCATCTATCTATCTATACATTCTATTGATCTATCTATCTATTTATCTATCGATCTCTGTCTCTCTATCCCTATCTTTCTTTATCTATCTATCTATCTATCTATCTATCTATCTATCTATCTATCTATCTATTGATCTCTGTCTCTCTATCCCTATCTTTCTTTCCTTCTCTATCTGTCTATCTGTCTATCTATCTATTTATCTATTTTATTCTTATCTATCTATCTATCTCTATCCCTATCTTTCTCTCTCTTCCCATCTAGCTATCTATCTATCTATCTATTCATTTAATCTATCTATTGATCTCTATCTCTCTATCCCTATCTCTCTTTCCTTATCTATCTATCTATCTATCTATCTATCTATCTATCTATCTATCTATCTATCTATCTATCTCTAGGCATCTCTGTCTCTCTTCCTCTCTCTATAAATGCATCTATCTGATCTATGTGTCGTTCTAGCTATCTATGGGGCTTATTTACTAAAGGCAAATCCACTTTGCACTACAAGCGCAAACTACAAGTACAAAGTGCTCTTGAAAGTGCAGTCGCTGTAAATCTGAGGGGTAGATCTGAAATGAGGGGAAGCTCTGCTGATTTTATCATCCAATCATATGCAAGCTAAAATGCTTTTTTTTATTTTCCTTGCATGACCCCCTCGGATCTAAAGCGACTGCACTTCCAAGTGCACTTTCAGTGCAATTTCATGTGCACTTTGCACTTGTAGTTTGCACTTGTAGTGTAAAGTGGATTTGCCTTTAGTAAATAACCCCCAATGTATCCGTCTCTCACCATCTCTCTCGCTTTGCGCTCATTTTTTAAATATCTTTAGAAATAAAAAAAATATGATTTCAAAATATTGAAATGTAAGGCTCCATGTACACAGAAGCTCAAAAACGGTCGTTTTTAAAGCAGCAGAAAAAGCTAGCCTTTATCAGCGTTTTTTTACTAGCTTTTATTAGCGTTTTTCAGTGTAGCTTTTTTTAGCTTTTAAAAAAAAAAAAGAAAAAATTTCTTTTTTTTTCAATGGACCAAAAAACGCTAAAAAACGCTCGCGGCCAGCGTTTTTGAGCGTTTATGAGCGTTTCGCGTTTCTTTGCGTTTTTTTCTGCCGAAAAATGGCACTTTGAACGCAAATTTCTTGCGTTCAGAAAAAAGCCCATTAACTCCACTGCTCATTAAAGCTAAAAAACGTTATGTGTACATGAACACATAGGCTAACATAGAGTGCAGTTAATGGGCTTTTTAAAAAAACGCCAAAACGCCAATAAACTGCAGTTTATCAGCTTCTGTGTACATGGAGCCTAAGGCCCCATGCACACGAGACGCAGGTGCAAACTCTGCTGAACACACGTTTTTAAACGCTGAAACCGGCGTTTAAAAACACGCGTTTGGCCGCGTTTGCAGCCGCGTTTATTGGCGTTTAGCGGCGTTTTACCGCGTTTGCGTTTATAAGCGTTTCATCATAAGACCCTCCCTAAGCTCAGAAAACAGTAAATTTTAACCATTTCAGCCAGTTTGTGAGACCAGAGTGAGTAGCAGCAGCTGAGAGAGCCGCAGTGTACTTGTATTTAGCGTATCAATTGCCACGTCACCTGGCCACTACACCTGGCCACGTTACCTGCCATGTCACCTAGCCACGTCACCTGCCACAAGTTGTGGATTGTCCACTTACCACGTCACCTGGCCACGTTACCTGCCACGTCACCTGCCACGTCACCTGGCCACGTCACCTGCCACAAGTTGTGGATTGTCCACGTGCCACGTCACCTGGCCATGTCACCTGCCACAAGTTGTGGATTGTCCACTGGCCACGTCACCTGCCACAAGTTGTGGATTGTCCACTGGCCACGTCACCTGGCCATGTCACCTGCCACAAGTTGTGGATTGTCCACTGGCCATGTCACCTGGCCACGTCACCTGACACAAGTTGTTGACTGTCCACTTGCCACGTTACCTGCCACAAGCTGTGGATTGTCCACTTGCCACATCACCTGGCCACGTCACCTGCCACAAGTTGTGGATTGTCCACTTTCCACGTCACATGCCACATGCCACGTCACCTGGCCACGTCACCTGGCCATGTTACCTGCCACGTCACCTAGCCACGTCACCTGCCACAAGTTGTGGATTGTCCACTTGCCACGTCACCTGGCCACATCACGTGCCACGTCACCTGGCCACGTTACCTGCCACGTCACCTGGCCATGTCAGCTGCCACAAGTTGTGGATTGTCCACTGACCACGTCACCTGGCCACGTCACCTGACACAAGTTGTTGATTGTCCACTGGCCACGTTACCTGCCACAAGCTGTGGATTGTCCACTTGCCACGTTACCTGCCACAAGTTGTGGATTGTCCACAATGCAATGCAAGCAATTACAGTTTTCTTTTATATTTTTTAATAGTTTTTCATCATTTGCCATCATTTTTGAGATTTCTAATGTTAAAAAATAGGTCACCTTTAAAAACGCTTATAAACGCAAACGCGGAAAAACGCCGGTACCGCGTTTAGCCGCGTTTAGCCACGTTTAGCAGCGTTTAGCGTCTGAAACGTGGAAAACTTTTGCGTCTGAACCCATTTTTTTGCTTCTGAAAAAATGAGGTTAAACGCAACTGCTTGTAAACGCCAAAAAACGAGAGTGTGTGCATGGACACATAGGATAACATTGAATGGGTTCAGGGGCAGTTGAAAAAAGCGTCCAACTGCCTCTGAACGCGCGTTCAACAGCAAATAACAGCGTCTCGTGTGCATGGGGCCTTATAGTTTACAATAGTTTTTTTAGCAAAACAAAACCTTTTGTTTAGTAAATATGATGTAGACAAGGTTCAGCATAGGCACCAGGCTGTTGATTTTTAATGACTCACAAATATAAGTGGGTTACCTTACAGTAAAGTAGAACAATGTTTGACTGTAAAGTTTCCCTGTACACAAATCTGATTTGATGATGTCCGGTAGATGTTTGCTAGGGGGGTCACCTAGTGACTTTGCTCATCTCTCATGTTCTCCATTAGTGAGATCCCTGCACCATTAGGCCTCATGCCCACGGTTTTTAAAAACGAGCTGTAAAGCTAGGTTGGAAAAAGCGGCGTTTAAAACGCGAGTTTTACCGCGTTTTTCATTAGCGTTTTTGTGCATTAGCGTTAGGTAGCGTTTGCAAAGGACTCTTCGGAAATCTAATGTCCGGACAGGAATTGCAGATAAAAAACGCTGCAGCGTTTTTGGGCGTTTTTTGAGCGCTTTTAAGCATTTAACGATTCGCGTTTTTTCAGCTCTAACGCCGGCGCCACGGAACGCCCTGGTCATGTTTTTTTTTTACAGCTTAAAAACGCCTATGCCATTTGCAGCTCAAAAACGCCTAAGAGGGCATGAAGCTATAGACTACCAAGGAAAGGCGTTTTTAAGCTGTAAAAAAACGCTCAAAAAAGCGGCTGTAAAAACGTCCGTGGGCATGAGGGCTTAAAGTAGATCTCACCCCAATAGCCAAAACTTTAACATACTGTATCTTTATCTCATCTTTATGGATCTTCATTAAAATAAAACCTGGTGATCCTGCCATAAAGGACCTTGTCTCAGGCACTTTCTGGTAATGGGGTGACAAGTGTCTTTCAGTTGTGCTCTGGGGATGTCACCCTGTCACATGCACCCCTGATAGCGACTACTGTGCTGACACACATCGGACAGGCACGGTGCGTCATTGTCGCCGTCAACGATGTGCAGCCAACACTTGAGTAAATCAATGCAGATAGGCAGTGGCTGAAAAGTCTGCAGGAGATCAGCAGCACTGAGATGCAAAAAAAAAAAAAAACAGGAATAAATGATAAAAAAATTTTTTTTACTAAAGAATTATTTATCATATACTGTATAGTGGTTAGCAAACTAAATGCTATGCAAGTTTGGATCTACTCTGTTGTCGCCGCATGTGAATGTCACAGAATAATTTACAGAAGGCAACATAAAGATATACAGAGATACATAAATCTCTATAAATTGACGAAAATTCCCCCAAAAAATATATATATATAAAAAAAAGATACATAGATACAATGATAGCATGCATGCTACAGGTTGATCATGCTTCCAGAGACATGATGAATAGAAGTACCTGGTAGATGATTCCAGTCTCCAGCATCTGCACAGATAATAATTGTGTTGGGTGGACAGATCCTTGAAGGGGAACTGTCAGTCAGTCAATCAGAGAACACAATAGATAATAGTTGCAGAGTAATGTCCACAGAACACAGAATTGCATTCAAGGAAGCGGAGCCTGCTACCTCTCTGTGTCTCGCTGGCTTTCATCGCCACAGTACAAGCAGCCAGTCCTTTAAGTGTCAGATAGCCCCTCCCACTCTGTCTGACAGGACACGCCCACTCTTAAGTAAATAAGAGCAGCTAATCGTCTCTGTGCCATTCTGAATAGAGACATTGCTGCACTCAACATCTCCAGCAGAAATGATTACGTAGAGACATTGTAGCCGGTGAAGCCTGCTTTACCATCAATGAAGAGATCAGTGAAAAGAAAAAAAATACATTTTAATAAGAGGAGCTGTCTTCTAACCAGTTAAAGGGCCACTCTGCCAAAAAACTCATCTCTACAGCCATGGCCAAAAGTTTTGAGAATGACACAAATAATAACGCCTGTAAAGCGCCTGAAAAACGGCTCCCCTGCAGTGTCAGTGTGAAAGCCCGAGTGCTTTCACACTGAGGCGATGCGCTGGCAGGACATTAAAAAAACTCCTGCAAGCAGCATCTTTGGAGAGGTGAAGGAGCGGTGTGTACACAGCTCCTCCACCACTCCTTCCCATTGAAATGAATGGGCAGTGCGGCCGAACTGCCGGCAAAGTGCCACTCTGCGGGTGGTTTTAACCCATTTTAAGCCGCCAGCGGGGGTTAAAAGCACCCGCTAGCGGCGGAATACCTCAGCAAAAATTACGGTAAAGCACCAGTAAAAATAGTGGCTCTTTACCACCGACGCCACCCCGCACCCCAGTGTAAAAGCAGCCTAACACTTAAAAGCAAAAAAAAAAAAATATGCAATTTTACATTTTCTAATAAAAACAAAATTGGCCCTTTAAGGCTGTTAGGCGGAAGTGACGACAGATGTTGCTCCAGTCCTCCAGGGGCATAGAGTCAAGTGGGGGCCATCTTGACCTTACTCTACTTCCTGCCCATCGCTACACAGGATCGGATCATTTTCGCTGCTACCGACGGCTCCGGTAAGCAGGGGAAACGACCGTGAAGTGGCGGGGGGGGGGGTGCACCACTCCTGCTGCCCATAAAAGTGATTCTGTGGCGAATCCGCCGCCGGGACCACTTTTATGTGAAAGAGGATTGCCCACTGTTTAAAAAAATCCTGGGGTTATGGCTGCTGGCTGCTGCCATCGCCACAGTATATACTGTAGTGCTAAAGTAATGATGTATATATACAGTGGGCTGTCCAGAAGTGTCCTGTTGCCACCCGCCTAACCCATCTGTTTTAACGCCTGCATGTCACACATATGCAGCACTGGGCAGTGGCGTCGCTAGGGAGGGGACGGGGGGTGCAGTACGCACCCGGGTGGCCCCCGCCAGAGGGTGACACCAGGCTGAGACTGGCACCGGCGCCGTGGCTCCCTCCTTACCTTACAGATCTCCTCAACTGCATGCGATGTGCGGGGAGAGTGGGGGAGGAGGGAGTGAGGCAGAGACAGAGGTGTCCGGAGTCTGATACTGATTGACCCACATGCCCCAATCATCTCTCTCCCTGGACTATAGCCGCCTCCTCCTCGGCTCTGATGTTTCATGTACACAGACCAGGAGGAAGAGCCAAGGAGGAGGAAGAGGGACAGCGTGCCACAGCACCTGCCCGGGGCCGAGGTATTGCAGAGGAGGGGGACATCCATGCTGCCAGGAGTCATTTCCAGGGAGAAAGGGGGGGGTTGAGGGTATGTACTAGAAATGACTTGTGCTAAAAGGAGGGGGGGATTTGACATTTAACCCCCCCAGCACAATTTCTCTCCCCTCTCAAAACACCCCCTAGCACATATCCTCTAACAACCACCCCCCAAAATCAAAGATTCTATCACAGCTCCATCCATCCCCCCTCCGATCCCATCCCTTCTCTATCCACCCCCATTCCATCCCTGCTCCATCCACCCTCCCCATCCCATCCCAGCTCAATCCACCCCCCGATCCCATCCCAGCTCCATCCACCTCCCCATACCATCCCAGCTCCATCATTTTCCCCCGATCCCATCCCGGCTCCACCCCCTAATCCCATCCCTGCTATATTGACCCCCCATCCCATCCCAGCTCCATCCACCCCCCGATCCCATCCCTGCTTCATCCACCCTCCCCATCCCAGCTACATCCATTCCCCCTGATCCCATCCCAGCTCCACCCCCGATCCCATCCCTGCTCCATCCACCCCCCCGATCCCATCCTGGCTATATCCACCCTCCCCATCCAATCCCATCTCCATCCACCCCCCCCCATCCCATCCCAGCTCCATCCATTCCCCCCTGATTCCATCCCAGCTCATCCCCCCGATCCCATCCCTGCTTCATCCACCCCCATCCCATTTTAGCTCCATCCATCCCCTCGATCCCATCCCTGGTCCATCCACCATCCCAGTTCCATCCACCCCCACGATCCTATCCTGGCTCCATCCATTCCCCTGAACCAATCCTGGCTCCACCCCACCGATCCTATCCCTGCTCCATCCACCCCCCATCCCAGCTCCATACACCACCCCACCCCCCCATCCCATCCTAGCTCCATCCATCCCCCCCTCCGATCCCATCCCTTCTCTATCCACCCCCCATTCCATCCCTGCTCCATCCACCCTCCCCATCCCATCCCAGCTCAATCCATCCCCCCAATCCCATCCCATCTCCATCATTTTCGCCCCGATCCCATCCCGGCTCCAACCCCTAATCCCATCCCTGCTATATTGACCCCCCATCCCAGCTCCATCCACCCCCCCCGATCCCATCCCTGCTTCATCCACCCTCCCCATCCCAGCTACATCCATTCTCCCTGATCCTATCCCAGCTCCACCCCCCTGATCCCATCCCTGCTCCATCCACCCTCTCCATCCACCCCCCCCCAATCCCATCCTGGCTATATCCACCCTCCCCATCCAATCCCATCTCCATCCACCCCCCCATCCCATCCCAGCTCCATCTATTCCCCCCTGATTCCATCCCGGCTCATCCCCCCGATCCCATCCCTGCTTCATCCACCCCCATCCCATTTTAGCTCCATCCATCCCCTCGATCCCATCCCTGGTCCATCCACCATCCCAGTTCCATCCACCCCCACGATCCTATCCTGGCTCCATCCATTCCCCCCGAACCCATCCCGGCTCCACCCCACCGATCCTATCCCTGCTCCATCCACCCCCCATCCCAGCTCCATACACCACTCCACCCCCCATCCCATCCCTACTCTATCCACCCCCCCATTCCATCCCCGCTCCATCCATTCCCCTGATTCCATCCCCGCTCTGTCCCCATTCCCCAGGGGGGGGGGATTGACACCATGTTTTACCGCACCGGGTGACACCAACCCTAGTGACACCACTGACACTGGGCAGCCAATGTTCCTATGCTGAGAGTGCGCTCATTGTGCCCTCCCAACACAGACCAATCTTTCAAAGACAACTCTCGTTGCCTGGCAGGATTAGCTCCCAATCATGTGACCACTGTGAAAGCCAATCACAGAGGTCACATGATCGCCGACCTTCCCCCCTTTCTGAGTGTACAGACCCTATTAAAGGGGCTGGGTGAGATGGGGTTAAAGTCAAACTCAACGGACATTCGGGGCTCAGGTAAGTAAAACGGGGGGGCTGGGGGGCCGGACACTGCAAGATGCTTTTCACGTCGCTCTCTCCACGGCTTCTTGGCTCTTCATTGGATAGATTGATAGCAGCGCAGCCATTGGCTCCCGCTGCTGTCAATCAAATCCAATGACGCTGCCGCCGTGGGGCGGGGCCGAGTTATACACTCGGTGTCTACGGACGCCGAGTGTATGACACAGGAGCGCGGCCGCAAGGTAACCCCCTCGTAAGAGAGCTTCCCAGAGGGGGTTATCTAATGCGGGGAGGAGTCGCGAGAGCCGCCGTGGGACCCCAGAAGACGAGGATCGGGGCCACTCTGTGCAAAACGAACTGCACAGTGGAGGTAAGTATGACAAAAAATTAAACCTTTACAATCACTTTAAATCACAACGCATTGGAGGGGGAAATAGATCTGGTGTTGGGTGACCTACCTAGAATTCGAAGGACACATTCTGGTCAGTACCATAGGTGGGGAGAGCCCCATCACAGTGTAGAGTGACACAGTCTGTATATAATTATTACAAAGAATATCTTGCAGTATTCACTGGAGTAATTTATTACGTATATTAATAGTTTCTACTGCAACAGCTTATTGGTGGCACACCTTGGACTGCTATATACATTGTTACTTTTATGGAGGTTTGATATTAGATTTTGTCACATGTTTAAAAAAAAAATAAGTTGTATAGCTGTTTGACCAGTGAAACTGCCGGTACATTCATTCTATTCGAATAAGACCCCTTTCACACTGGGGCGGTTTGCAGGCGCTATTGCGCTAAAAATAGCGTCTGCAAACCGACCCTAAACAGCGGCTGCTGTTTCTCCAGTGTGAAAGCCCTCAGCGGTGTGCTAGCAGGACCGCTCCAAAAGTCCTGCTAGCCGCATCTTTGGAGGGGTAAAGGAGCGGTGCGTTCACTGCTGCTTCACCGCTCCTGCCCATTAAAAATCAATGGGACACCGCGGCTATACCGCCGACAATGCGCCTCTGCAGAGGAGCTTTGCGGTGGTTTTTAACCTTTTTTCGGCCGCTAGCGGGGGGTAAAACCGCACCGGTAGCAGCCGAAAACCGCTGCAATTCTGACGGTAAAGCGCCGCTAAAAATAGCGGCGCTTTACCGCCACCGCACCTCCCGCCCCAGTGTGAAAGGTGCCTTAGGTAAAATATTCTATTTCCTCCACAGGTTAAATGTTATATATTTATTAAAAGGGTTTTCTGGGAAAATACTACATTATGGCCACTAGATGATCATAGGAAATAGATAAAAAAAATCTATAAATTATTAACATTCCACTTGTAGAAGAAATAGTCTGATGCCGCGTACACACGACTGTTTTTAATGTCATGGAAAAAAATGAAAAATTTCTCGACGTGATTCTTCTCAAGCCTGCCTTGCATACACACTATTGTGAAAAAAAATGCTTGAGCAAAGCGCAGTGACGTACAACACGTACGACGACACTATAAAAGGGGAAGTTCCGTTCGGATGGCGCCACCCTTTAGGCTGCTTTAGCTGATTTTGTGTTACCGCGTGTTAGTAAAAGTTTGGTGAGAGCCGAATCACGCTTTTCAGTCTCTGTGCTTTTCAGTCCGTTACAGCATGACGATTGTGCTATCTCCATTACGAGCGCTAGTTTTACCAGAACGAGCGCTCCCGTCTCACAACTTGCTTCTGAGCATACGTGGTATTTTCCCGTCGTTAAAGCGTACAAACGTCCGTTTTCACGATGAGAAAAACAACGACGTGGAAAACGACGATAAAAAATAGAGCAGGTTCTAAATTTTTAATGACCATTTTTCTCGTCGAGAAAAATGCTCTGGAGCCTACACACGATCGTTTTTCACGACCAAGTTAAAAAATGGCATGTTTCTCGTCATGAAAAACGGTCGTGTGTACGCGGCATGAGAACATTTACATGGACATAGACAAACAAACGGTTATTTATCCAGAGTAATAAAAGTTAGCAATTGGCAACAATGTTTGTTAAAATCCTCGCAATGTACAGCAATACCTTGGATTACAAGCATAATTTGTTGCAGAAGCATGCTAGTAATCCAAAAGCACGCGTATATCAAAGCGAGTTTCCCCATAGGAAATAATGGAAACTCAGATAATCCGTTCCACAGCTACTGCTGGTCTATGCAGTACTGTATGTGGCCAGAGGCGCGGGGGAGCCAGTGTATGCAGTACCGCATGTGGTCAGAGGTGTGGGGGCGCCGGAGACACTCAAAGACACTCGGAGACACTCAGGAACATCTCCGAGTGTCTCCGAGGGTCACCGGCACACCTCTGGCCAAATGCGGTACTACACACCCCAGCGGCTTGCATCCTGCTCATCTTGTGAGACAACGCTCGTAAAACGAGTCAGGGTGGGAATATTTTTTTCTCAACAAAAGTGGAGTTTCTCTTTAAGGGCTTTTTACATATATGAGTATCTAGCAATGCATGTTTATGATATTATGGTTCCGTGTTAGTAATTTGAAGCATTTTATTCTTCTTTTACAATTTTTTTTCTTTAATGATATGAAAAGAAAAACTTCTGCTCCCCCTTGTGAACTGGTAAAGGGGTCACCTGAACAAATTGTGATTCTGCGGGGATCCTCCATTTCCTATCTCGCTATTCTCATACGCACACATTTCCTATACATGAAACTGCATAGACAGAAATAAAACAAAGGATCACATTTGTATTTTCTGCCTGCTATTCTAACTGTGAATGATGGCTCTTCAGAGTTCTGATAGCTCTTCAGATGTACTCTGTTTTCTGTTTGGCTCAGTCCTTTACCTTTAGTCCCATTCACACTTATGTGCTGAAGTAACATGCAATGTGTTACTGCAGTGAATGGTAAAGCACAACACTCCTCTATTTAGAATGGCACTCTGAGGCAAAGTACAGAAGGTGCTGAGGGACCTACAGAGCACCACAATGCATATTTTGTAAGTTGCTGCGTTAAAAAAAAAATGGAGCAGGTCTATGTTCTATTACCACACATTGGCAGCCCGTTCAAAATGCCTGGACTGCTGTAACACAACACGTTATGATGAAAATAACACATAATATTAGAACAAGTTGACTTCCCTACTAGAATGAGACTGATGACTAGGGATGAGCTTCGAGTTCGAGTCAAACTCATGTTCGACTCGAACATTGCCTGTTCGCCGAACAGCGAACAAATTGGGGTGTTCGCGGCAAATTCGAAAAATCTATGGGAGAAATCTAAAGTGCTAATTATAAAGGCTTATATGCAAGTTATTGTCCTAAAAAGTGTTTGGGGACCTGGGTCCTGCCCCAGGGGACATGTATCAATGCAAAAAAATGTTTTAAAAACGTAGTTTTTTTTAGGAGCAGTGATTTTAATAATGCTTAAAGTGAAACAATAAAAGTGAAATATTCCTTTAAATTTCGTACCTAGGGGGTGTGTATGATATGCATGTAAAGTGGCGCATGTTTCCCGTGCTTAGAACTGTCCCTGCACAAAGTGTCATTTTTTAAGGAAAAAAAGTTATTTAAAACTCACTCGCGGCTATTAATGAATTGTCGGCTTTTATCAATACATAGAAAAGTCATTGATAAAAAATAAAAAAAAAGCGTGGGGGTTCCCCAGAATTCAATTACCAGGCCCTTCAGGTCTGGAATGGATATTAAGGGGAACCCCGCCACAAATTTAAAAAAAAATTGACGTGGGGTTCCCCCAAATATCCATTCCAGGCCCTTCAGATCTGGCATGGATTTTAAGGGGAACTCCACCCCAAATTTGAAAAAAAATGGCGTGGAGTCCCCCTAAAAATCCATACCAAGACCCCTTATCCGAGCACGCAACCTGGCCGGCCGCAGGGGAAGAGGGGGGGACGAGAGAGCGGCCCCCTCCCTCCTGAACCGTACCAGGCCACATGCCCTCAACATGGGGAGGATGTCCCCATGTTGATGGGGACAAGGGCCTCATCCCCACAACCCTTGCCCGGTGGTTGTGGGGGTCTGCGGGCGGGGGGCTTATCGGAATCTGGAAGACCCCTTTAACAAAAGGGGACACCCAGATCCCGGCCCCCCCTATGTGAATTGGTAAGGGGTACATTGTACCCCTACCATTTCACGAAGAAAGCGTAAAAAAATGTTTAAAAAAAACACACAAACACCTTGAAAAAGAAGTTCCCCGCTCAAGCCAATGACGTAGGCGGGTCCGACATACCGAGGGGGCGGACCTGATGGGGGACTGCTCTCACTTTGGTAATACATGTATAGACCCGCCCCTTCTCATGTTCCGCATCTGGTCCGCTGAGTGGACCTGATGGGGAACTTTAGAAGGGGCAGGTCTATACATTTAAAACACTGAGAGGGAGTTCCCCATCAGGTCCGCTCAGGCACAACCAATGAAGGACGGCGCTGGACATCGGGATCGCCGCGGGACACTGGATTTCACCGCTGGAATGTTTTTTTTTTTTTTTAAATAAAGGACTTTTTCAAGGTGTTTGTGTGTTTTTTTAAACATTTTTTTACGCTTTCTTCATGAAATGGTAGGGGTACAATGTACCCCTTACCAATTCACATAGGGGGGGGCCGGGATCTGGGGGTCCCCTTTGTTAAAGGGGTCTTCCAGATTCCGATAAGCCCCCCGCCCGCAGACCCCCACAACCACCGGGCAAGGGTTGTGGGGATGAGGCCCTTGTCCCCATCAACATGGGGACATCCTCCCCATGTTGAGGGCATGTGGCCTGGTACGGTTCAGGAGGGAGGGGGGGCCGCTCTCTCGTCCCCCCCTCTTCCCCTGCGGCCGGCCAGGTTGCGTGCTCGGATAAGGGGTCTGGTATGGATTTTTAGGGGGACTCCACGCCATTTTTTTTCAAATTTGGGGTGGAGTTCCCCTTAAAATCCATGCCAGATCTGAAGGGCCTGGAATGAATATTTGGGGGAACCCCACGTCAATTTTTTTTTAAATTTGCGGCGGGGTTCCCCTTAATTTCCATTCCAGACCTGAAGGGCCTGGTAATTGAATTCTGGGGAACCCCCACGCTTTTTTTTTTTTTTTTTATCAATGACTTTTGTATGTATTGCCGGGAGCCGACAATTCATTAATAGCCGCGAGTCAGTTTTAAATGACTTTTTTTCTTTCAAAAATGACATTTTTTGCAGGGACAGTTCTAAGCACGGGAAACATGCGCCACTTTACATGCATATCATACACACCCCCCAGGTACAAAATTTAAAGGAATATTTCACTTTTATTTTTTCATTTTAAGCATTATTAAAATCACTGCTCCCGAAAAAACGGCCGTTTTTAAAACTTTTTTTGCATTGATACATGTCCCCTGGGGCAGGACCCGGGTCCCCAAACACTTTTTAGGACAATAACTTGCATATTAGCCTTTATAATTAACACTTTAGATTTCGAAAGTTCGAGTCCATTATATTTAATAGGGTTCTAAAGTTCACACAAACATTTTGTCTGTTTGCAGGTTCTGGTGCGAACCGAACAGGGGGGTGTTCAGCTCATCCCTACTGATGACTTCTTTTAACTTGAGGAGCCTAAATGTGGCTAGGAACCCACGATATTCTGGTGGGAGGGGGTGCTGATGTTGGACGAGAAGGCCTGGCTCGCAGTCTCCACTTTAATTCTTCCCAAAGATGTTCTATCGGGTTAAGGTCAGGACTCTGTGCAGCCCAGACAAGTTCCTCCACCCAAAACTCACTCATCCGTGTCTTTATGGACCTTACTTTGTGCACTGGTGTGCAGTCATTGTTCCCACAAAGTTGGGAGCATGAAATTGACCAAAAGGTCTTGGTATGCTGACGCCTTAGGCTGGGTTCACACCTTAGGCCTCATTCACACTGGTCGGATCCGTTGCAGCGGTGTCCGCTAGCTCAGCGGGAGATCTCTTCGTTGATCTCCGCTGAGCCGGCGGATGACAGGTCTCTCTCTGCTCACTGAGCGGCGAGAGGCTTGTCGAGCGCCGCTGTCTCCTATGGAGAGATCGGACGAAAACGGACAGCATGTCCGTTTTCATCAGATCTCACCCGATCCGATCCGCCATGGACAGATGGCGAACGTCGCCATACGTCTGATTGTAGCGGATCGGATGTCAGCGGACATGGTCACCGATGACATCCGTCGCTCCATAGACTTGCATGGAGCGCCCGTTCAGGTCCGCCGAAAAAACTGACCTAAACGGTCCGCCTGTGTGAAAGGGGCCTTAGGCTGGGTTTCCCCGCATCCAATTGGCATAGCAGGAGAATGTGACTGGTTCTCTTTGGAGCCGGTTCACATATCTCCGCAGCAGGTCCGGTGCGAATTGCTGGAAAAACGTGTGCCTTTTTTGGTCCATTTCAGGTTCGAATTCAGCCCAAAATTCGGGCTGAAATCAAACCTGAAACGGTGAACCAGCACGCACCGGACCCCTGCTGTGCGACCGATGCAGCGATAGTGTGAACCCAGCCTTAAGAGTTCCCTTCACTGGAACTAATGGGCCAAGCCCAACCGCTGAAAAACAACCCAACACCATAATATCCCTTACACCAAATGATTTAGACCAGAGCACAAAGCAAGGTCCATAAAGACATGGAGGCTGGAAACAGAGCAGAGCTCCATCCTGACAGCGGGGGGGAATTTATAGATTTTCTTAAATAAAATCCATCACTTCCCTTAAAGTAAAGTAAAAGCACCACATACAGTACACAAAAACCCTGGCTAGGCACACATTTAACCCTTTGATCACCCTAGATGTTTAACTCCTTCCCAGCCATTGTCATTAGTACAGTGACAGTACATATTTTTAGCACTGATCACTGTATTAGTGTCACTGGTTCCCACAAAAGTGTCAAAGTGTCAATTGATGTCTGATTGGCTGCCGCAATATTGCAGTCGCACTATAAGTCACTCATAGCCGCCATTACCAGTATAAAATAATTTAAAAAAAAATAAATTCTAGTATATGTCCCATAGTTTGTAGATGCTATAACGTTTGCACAAACAAATGTACACTTATTGGGATTTTAGTTTACCAAAAACATTTAGCAGAATACAAATTGGGCAAAATTTATGAAGAAATTAGATTTTTTGAAGTTTTTTTATTGGATAGGTTTTAAAGCAGAAAGTAAAAAATACTGTTTGTCTTTTTCAAAAATGTCGCTCTTTTTTTCGTTTATAGCGCAAAAAATAAAAAGCCCAGTGGTGATCAAATACCACCAAAAGAAAGCTCTATTTGTGGGAAAAAGAATACAAATTTTATGTGGGTACAGCGTTGCACGACCGCGCAATTGTCAATAACCACTTGCTGACCAGCCGCCGCAGTTTTACTGCAGCAACATGGCTCGGCTGGGCGAAACAACGTTATGTTACGTCGCTTCACCCTGTGGCCCCCGGAGCCAATGCGAGTGCCCAGCGGGCGCGATGACCGCCGGGCACCCACGATCGCTTGTGACAGAGCGAGAACCGGGAGCTGTGTGTGTAAACACACAGCTCCCGGTTCTTTCAGGGGAGAAATGACTGATCGCTGTTCATACAAAGTATGAACAGCGATCTGTCATTTCCCCTAGTAAGTCCCACCCCCCCCTTCAGTTAGAACACTTAGTGCTGGTTCACACTTGTGCGAGTTGATAACGAATGCGATGCGTTAAACACAAACTAGATTCGCATGTCATCCAAAAAGTAATTGTTTTCAATGATGGTCGTTCACACCTATGCGTTGCGATTCCTCTCCGAATGCGATGCGAAGAAAAAAAGTGTCTTGTGCGACTTTAGAGCGTTACGTTGTGAATTTGGTCTCCATAGACATGAATGTAAATCGTTCTGGAATCGCATTTGAAGGTTCACATATGTGCGAATTCCACCACACTACTCTCCACAAAAACCAGGAAGTACACAGGAAGTTAACACCTTTTTTTTTTTAACATTATGATTCCAATGGCTAGAAACATTAATCGCAGCTATGTCCCAGTCCTGAAATTCGCATTAAAATCGCGGTAAAACGCAGTAAATTTGCGGTAAATTCGCACCTCAGAATAGACTGAAAAAAAGGAACAAATTCACAGCGCAACAGTGTGAACCGGCACTTATAGGGAACACAATTAACCCCTTGATCGCCCCCTAGTGTTAACCCCCATCCCTGCCAGTGACATTTTTACAGTAATCAGTGCATTTTTATAGCACCGATCGCTGTATAATTGTCAATGGTCCCAAAAATGTGTCAAAAGTGTCCGATCTGTCCGCCATAATGTCGCAGTCCCGATAAAAATCAAAGGTCGCCGCCATTACTAGTAATAAATAAATAAATAATAAAAATGCTTTTTCTTTTTTCTTTTTTTTCACGTTTTGATGTGTGAAAACAGGGGGGTCTATCATCTTCAAAAAGATAGGCCCTGTCCAGTAGCCATCAAAGGTACAGCTTGCAATCAAAATCGGCATACAAGATCAGCAATCTCTCATGTACATCCATCATTACAAACTATCACTATAAACTGTTTCCCATCCAATGCACACCAACTGGAGTTTCAAATCAGGCTAACGTTGGGATTGACAGCAATGGCTGATAAAAACAGAAAGAAGCCAGAGATTAGAGTTGTAGTAAGTGACCTTTTATTTTAGAATAAGGTTAAGGCCACTTTCACACTGAGGTGCTTCTAAACTGCCAGTAAAAACACTGAGCGCTTTTGAATCGCTTTTCAGGCGCTTTTGAAGAGCTTTCCATTAATTTCAATGGAGAGGGGAGTTTTTCACATCCCTGCCAGCACACTGCCCCAGTGTGAAAGCATTCATTGATTTTAACCACTTCCATACTGGGCACTTATACAGCTTCCTGCCCAGACCAATTTTCAGCTTTCGGCGCTGTTGCACTTTGAATGACAATTGCGCGGTCATGCTACACTGTACCCAAACTAAATTTTTATCATTTTGTTCCCACGCATAGAGCTTTCTTTTGGTGGTATTTGATCACCTCTGCAATTTTTATTTTCTGCTAAAAATGTTAAAAAAGACCGAAAATTTTGAAAAAATAAAACATATTTTTTTGTTTCAGTTACAAAACTTTGTAAATTAGTAAGTTTTCTCCTTCACTGATGGGCACTGATGGGGCTGCACTGACGGGCACTGATAAGGCGGCACTGATGGGCACCAATGAGGCGGCGTGGATGGGCACCGATAGGCAGCGCGGATGGGCACCGGTAAGCGGCACGAATGGGCACAGATAGGCGGCACGGATGGGCACAGATAGGGGGCACGAATGGGCACAGATGGGCACAGATAAGTGGCACGTATGGGCACCGATAGGCGGCACGGATGGGCACCGATAGGCGGCACAGATGGGCACTGATAGGTGGCACGGATGGGCACTGATAGGTGGCATGGATGGGCACTGATAGGTGGCACTGTAATGTGTTAATGGATGCCAATCAGTGCCAAACAATAATGCCTGCCAATCAGTGATGCCCATTGTGGGCACTGATTGGCATCCATTAGGGGCACTAATTGGCATCCATTAGGGGGCACTGATTTCAATCCCTGGTGGTCTAGGGAGGCATACCTTGTAATGGGCATCCCTGGTGGTCCAGTGTGGGCATCCTTGGGGGGGGCTGTGTTGATAATTGATCAGCACAAACCCCCCCTGTCAGAGGAGCAGCCGATCGGCTCTCCTCTACTCGCACCTGACAGACGCGAGTGAGGAAAAGCCGATTACCGGCTTTTCCTGTTTACATGTGATCAGCCGTGATTGGACACGGCTGATCACGTGGTAAAGAGTCTCTGTCGGAGACTCTTTACCTAGATCGGAGTTGCGGGGTGTCAGACTGACACCCTGCAACAACGATCGCCGCGGTGCGCGCCCCCGGGGGCGCGCAGCGGCTTAAAATCCTGAGGATGTCATATGACGTCCAGTCAGGATTTTAAAACCACTTTGCCGCCGTCAATCCGCTATAGGGCGGGCGGCAAGTGGTTAATGTAAATACGTTTTTGTAAGCTTTTTAGGCGCTGTTTTTAGCGTGAAAGCGCCTGAAAAGCGCCTCAGTGTGAAAGTAACCCAAACACATACCAAACCTTGGCAGTCCCATGTATCACATACCTGTTATGTATCTGAGATAGGAAAGAGACATGTCTCAGCTAAAGGCACACCCTTGTCACACCCCCATCATATAATTCCTAAAAAAGGTTGTGGAGCTATGGCGTCAGAAACAGAATTATTTATTAGGAAAATATACTGTATTATCAGTAAACACACATTGTGAGTTATTATCCACTCGAGTGCCCAGCTATTTCTCCCTATAACACATTTCAGTCCTGCTGGGTTTTTTTTTTCTGGCGATGTCTCAGTGTCATACTTTATTTTTTTTAGTCTATCCTAACATATCAAACATAAGTTTTCTTGGGACAGGTAGAGCTTTAATTTTATAGCAGATTTGGCTACATATATTTTTGTTTCTAGTTTTTAATTAGAAAGAAATAGGGAAAATTGTGTAAAAATTTTATTTTCCTTTATTTATTTAAAAAAAAAAGATTTTTACGTAATAAGAGCAGCCCCAGATATACATACACCCCAAAATATCGAAGCGTCAAAGTCTGCTGTTTCGCCACTTGCGGACTATCCCATGCACATATACAACGATGGGACGGCCGCTCTACGCTGGATCACATACAGTACATGTACGTGATCCAGAATTTCCAGGTAGGGGGCGCGTGCACCCGCCTCCCCATCATAACACATTTCAGCCCCGCTGTTTTTGTTTTTTTCTGCCGATGTCTCAGTTTTCACACTTTATTTTTGTAGTCTACCCTATTTTCTAGGTTTTAATTAGAAAGAAATAGGGAAAAATGTGTAAAATTTGTATTTTCCTCAAAAAAAAATTAAAACAATTTTTACATAATAAGAGCAGACCCAAATATACACCTACCCCAAAATATCGAAGCATCAAATTCTGCATGTCCCATGAACATATACGGCGACGGGATGGCCACTCTACGCTGGATCACATACATGATCCAGAATTTCCAGGTACATAGTTACATAGTTAGTCAGGTTGAAAAAGACACGAGTCCATCCAGTTCAACCATAAAAAAAAAGAAAAAAAGAAAAAAAAAGAAAAAAAAAAGAAATATCGTACAATCCCATATACCCAATTCTATACCCACAGTTGATCCAGAGGAAGGCGAAAAATCCCAGCAGAGCATGATCACATGCACATGCACCCGCCGCCCCATCTGTGCTGTGATTCAGTATAGCACAAGTCAGACAGTCGTTCCCACTCAATGACCGGCTTAGTGAATCAGGCTTCATGTACACAGGACGTTGTTTAAACTCTCCTAAACAATTTACCTTGACAGCTAGAAACCAGTGTCTAAAAACGGCCATTTAGCCGCGTTTAGCTGCGTTTGCGTCTAGAAGCATTTGAAAAAAAAAAATTTATTTATTTTTTTGTTTTTTTTGTTAAAATGAAAAACGTCTGTAAATGAAACACTGCTAAACACAAGTTGCCGTGTTTAGCCGCGTTTAGCCGCGTTTGGCGCTTCAACTGCCTCTAAACACAGCTTCTGAACGCATTTTTTTGGGTTCAAGAAACAGCCTCTAAACACAACTGCCTAGAAACGACTATAAATGACCCTGTGTACATGTACTGATAAGATAACATAGAGGAAAGTTCAGGGGCAGTTGAAAAAAATGCACAACTGCTCCTAAACGTCTGTTTACCAGCAGAAGTGTACATGAGGCCTTAGAGCCGGTTTACACAGAGGTGACTCGGGAGGTCACCCCAAGTCGCGCTGTTTTTAAAACAAATTGAAGTGAATGGAGCCGTCTTAATGTACATGACTGCAGTCGCTCCGACTTCAAAAAAGGTTCATGTACGACTTCAATCCGACTTCTAGGCGACTTTTACCCATTGATTTCAATGGAAGTTGCCTCAGAAGTCGGATCCCCTGTCTTTACTGCAGCGACTTTTCAGGAAGTGAAAATAGTTTTTAGGGCAAACCCCTCCCTCCCCCCTCCCTCCCACAGAGCTGATTCAAGGTTGATTGGCCACTGGAATGTCTCCTGTCCTGGAGGCGACTTGTAAGTCGCCCCATGTCGCGTTGTGGTGCAGGCTCAGGTCGCTTCCAGGTCGCCTCCAAAGAGTCGTGTTGCCCCTGTGTGAACCGGCTCTTACAGTACAGAGCCCTATGTTTACTAACAACACAGGGTTCTGTGCACAGAGCAGTGATGTGGCTGTTTTTGCAGGGAGAAAAATCAGCCACATGGATTAGTAAAAGCAGCACACGTTACATATTGTTAGGCACACAATTAACCCCTTGATGTTAAACGCTTTCCAGCCAGTGCCATTAGTACAGTGTCAATGTATAGTATAATCACTGATGACTGCATTAGTGTCACTGGTGATGTCAGTGTCAGTTAGTCAGTCCCCCCCCCAGTGTCAGTTAGTGTCAGATTTTCCGCCGCACTATCACAGTCCTACTATGAAGCCCTTTACACACGGCCGAGAATCTCATCAGGAAAAAACCCGTCGTTTTTCCTGACGGGATTCTTGACAAGAATCTTGTCCCGGCCGAGTGTACACACGTACCTTTCAAAAGAACCAACGTTCTTTTGAATGCCACGAACGCGGGGACGTCATCGACTACGACGAGCGTGCGCTCGTCACATTCAATGCCGTCGCCGCCATCTTGCTACACCCTACCTATGCCTAGGAAGCTACCGCGCATGCGTCAAAGTCATTTCGAGCATGCGCGGGTTTCCACGGCGACAGGTAAGTGTACACACACTCGGGTTTCTCATCGGGAAACAGGCCGACGAGAATCCCGACGAGAAAAAAGGAAGCAGGTCTTCTTTTTTTCTCGTCGAGATTCTGGTCAGTTTTCCTGACGAGAAACCTGAAAGTCTCGTACACACGGACGGTTTTCTCTGCAAGAAAGCTCTGCGTTACCACCTCAGGCACCTGTTGGAACACAGGCAAACCATGGTGCATTGATTGACCCTTCTCGGCAGCAGTGCAGTGGGACTGGTCGACCCACTGTGCCTGCTGGGAGGGGATACTTAAGGGGCAGACGTCATTGTTCGGGGTCTTTCGCCTCCTGGCCCTCCTGGCGCGAGGTATGTGTGTGTGATTCTGGTCTCAGGGGCCACGTTGGCCCAAGGCTGCATCCCTATCGAGTAGGCCCCGGCTATTCTGGCTGAGGCCTACATCTCAAGAGGGGATCCCAAGCTGTCCATCCAAAAAGGGAGGCGGCTGCCTTGATGAAGGAAACTGGGGGAGGACCTACCCTGGAGGAGACTGGCAAAGTGCTGATGTCTCAGGTGAGGCCTGGTGACCTTGTTGAGGAGGGATCCACTCTACTAAAAGCTCTGCAGTTTGCCGAATCAGCTCTCTTTCTGCACGGCTGGAAGTTTGGGACTTTAAATCCTGTGGCAGAGGATTCCTGGACTATCCATTTAACTATCTCTAAAAAAGGTCTGTGGCAGAGACCGACTCCATCTTGAGCAGTCTGTGGCAGAGACTGTCTTGTTACTGGTTCGTGCGTCATCCCGGCTGCTAGGCCATGTGAGAGGGGACTATCCGGTTGAGGTGCTTTGTCATAATTGTGATGATTATGGCTTACAGCTCATGAAAACCCCAAATCCACAATCTCAGAAAATTAGAATATTGTGAAAAGGTGCAATATTCTAGACTCAAAGTGCCCCACTCTAATCAGCTAATTAAGCCATAACACCTGCAAAGGGTTCCTGAGCCTTTAAATGGTCTCTCAGTCTGGTTCAGTAGGAATCTCAATCATGGGAAAGACTGCTGACCTGACAGTTGTACAGAAAACCATCATTGACACCCTCCATAAGGAGGGAAAGCCTGAAAAGGTGATTGCAAAAGAAGTTGGATAATCCCAAAGTGCTGTATCAAACCACATTAATAGAAAGTTATGTGGAAGGGAAAAGTGTGGAAGAAAAAGGTGCACAAGCAGCAGGGATAACCGCAGCCTGGAGAGGATTGTCAGGAAAATGCCATTCAAAAGTGTTGGGGACTTTCACAAGGAGTGGACTGAGGCTGGAGTCAGTGCATCAAGAGCCACCACACACAGACAGATCCTGAACATGGGCTTCAAATGTCGTAATTCTCTTGTCAAGCCACTTCTGAACAACAAACAATGTCATAAGCGTCTTAACTGGGCTAAAGAAAATGAGACCTGGTCTGTTGCTCAGTGGTCCAAAGTCCTCTTTTCTGATGAGAGCAAATTTTGCATTTCATTTGGAAATCAAGGACCCAGAGTATGGAGGAAGAATGGAGAGGCTCACACTGCAAGATGCTTGAAGTCCAGTGTGAAGTTTCCACAGTCTGTGTTGATTTGGGGAGCCATGTCATCTGCTGGTGTTGGTCCACCGTGCTTCATTAAGTCCAGGGTCATCGCAGCCGTCTACCAGGAGATTTTGGAGCACTTCATGCTTCCTTCCGCAGACGAGCTCTATGGGGATGCTGACTTCATTTTCCAGCAGGACTTGGCACCTACCTACAGGGCCGCCATCAGAAATTTTGGGGCCCCTTACACAGCTTCAGGCATGGGCCCCCTGGAGCGGAGGAGAAACAGGGGGGGGAGTGGGGGGGCAGCCACGAATTGAGAAGCGGGGGTGCCACGAATTGAGAAGCGGGGGGGTGCTGCCGCCTCGCGAATTGTTGAGGTCGACACAACAAAAAAAGAGGGGGGGTTGCCATCCGGGGGCCCTGGGGACCTCCGGGCCTCTGGGCCCCTTACAAAAAAAATATTTTATAAAAAAAATTTATATATATTTTTATAAAAGAAAAAAAAAAGGGGGGTTGCCATCCGGGGCCCTGGGGACCTCCGGGCCTCTGGGCCCCTTACAAAAAAAAAAGGGGGGTTGCCATTCGGGCCCCTGGGGACCTCCGGGCCCCTTACAGGTGTACTGCCTGTACCCCCCTGATGGCGGCCCTGCCTACCCACACTGCCAAAAGCACCAAAACCTGGTTCAATGACCGTGGGATTACTGTGCTTGATTGACCAGCAAACTCGCCTAACCTGAACCCCATAGAGAATCTGTTGGGCATTGCCAAGAGAAAAATGAAAGACATGAGACCAAACAATGCAGAAGAGCTGAAGGCCGCTATTGAAGCATCCTGGTCTTCCATAACACCTTCCATGCCACGCCGCATTGAGGCAGTAATTGCTGCAAAAGGGGCCCAAACCAAGTACTGAGTACATATGCATGCTTATACTTTTCAGAGGTCCGATACTGTTCTATGTACAATCCTTGTTTTACTGATTGCATGTAATATTCTAATTTTCTGAGATTGTCGATTTGGGGTTTTCATGAGCTGTAAGCCATAATCAACACAATTATGACAAATCACGGCTTGAACTATCTTGCTTTGCATGTATAGCGATACCCCCAGTTAAGAGGGCTGCTGATATTGATTTCTTGGGCCCTGTAGTGCACCGCTGTTAACCCCCGGCAATCGGCTCTACCTTCCCGTGGCACAGCTAGTAAGGGGAGATAGGACTGCGTGACCGGCAACTCTGGGTGACACAGTCCTATGGCAAACACACACAGAAAAATGTTTAAACTTCTGTATAAAGTAAAAGAAAACAGACACCAATGTACTTGACCCAGGTATATTTACTGAGACTAACAGGCAAGTAATAAACAAGAGTATAAGATTATCTGCAGCTCCCTGCAATAAACAGCATTCAAACAAACAGAATAGACAGGTATTGCTATGCAACTCTACCGATACCCTTTTTCAGCCACTTCCCCTCGTGGGCAGACTGACGCCCAGCAATGTCTACCTATGCAGTCAGGCCTGACTGAACTAAATGGAAGTTCTGTAAAGGAATCTTCGCTAGCAAAACTCGGTGGTGCACTTGATGAACAAACTTTGTAATCCAACAGGGTAGTAGAAATACAGTATTTGTCTGTGAGCAAGTGCTCTCTCACTAACTGGACCAGTCCCAGTCCGTCTCCTCCGCCGATGCGTCTAGGCACATGGATCCATCGACATCCGGGTCTTCGGTCCTCCTGGTACAGCACAGCAAGGATGAAAAGATGTCTCTCAGGTTCCGCTAGGCTGGCGGAGGGCTCTTTGGAAGAAAATGCCCAGGCTTCGAGCCTGGGTTTTCCGCAGTCTCAGACAGAGTTCTTGCTTGCTAGCCGGGAGGTGTCCAAAGAGAGCGAATAAACTCTGCCTCCCCTTTATAAAGTCCGCCCCAGCAGTCCTTGCTCCGGGGCAATGTACCCTGGGTGCTGTAAGATGTCTTGGAAAATGTAGTCTCTGAATATTAAAGGGGAATATCCCGCTACACACTCCCCCCACTTAGAATCTTTGGTCCCCAAAGACAGTATCAACAAAAGGCACATACTACATCATTCAAAGCTGTAAGAGATGTTGGCAGGGGAAGCTCCCACCAGAAACGAGGAAGGGAATTACCCTGCCCACAGGTCACTTCTGCAAGAGTGGCCTGCTTAACTGTGCCAGGGAGTGAGCTGGGGTTGCCCTCCACCAAATGTACAGTGGAGGGACCAGATGTTGGTATTGTCCTTCTTGCGGTCGTGACTGTGTCATCAGAATTTTCTCCCGTCTGGGCATAGGTTAATTTCCGGGGAGGACAAATGACTCTCTTCATTCCTTGCTCCCTGGGAGTCACAGTCTCAGCCACTCCAGGTTCTTCTTCTGGCACTGTGGTGAAAACTTCTTCTGCTTCCTGGGCATCCAACTCAGATGCAGAGAGGTGTATGGAATCCCTTGGATCTTCAGCAGGCAAGTTATCTTGAACATCTTCCCATTCTTGGAACTGAAGACTGGACGGGATGAATTCAGTGGCTTCTACATTCAAAGTGTTATCCCCAAGATCTTCAGAGGTCAATGGACGATGGTGCAGGGGCCTGAGACAGCCATAACCAGCTGAGTTCTGTTTCCTCCTCACTTTGGTCTGAAACTTCCTCCTCCCTAGGTAAAGTTGCTTGTGACCTAGTGCTAGGTCGAGGAGTATGAGTGGTAGAAGGTAGCTCAGGAGAATCCAGAGTAGGTGGCATCCTAACGGCCTCAGACAGAGGTAACAGATGGTTACGGTGCCAGGTCTTCAGTGGCCCTATTTTCCCTTCTGGCTTCACTTGGTAGACTGGCAGATTCGGTAACTTCTTGCAGATCACATAAGGCTCTGATCTCCACCTGTCTGCCAGCTTATGTTTTCCGGAAACACCTACATTGTGGTAATCCATAATGGACAAAGTACTTTTCCACTAAGATTTTAGCAACGGTGGAGGCCTTCTGGTCCTTGGTTGGAAAAGCCTGGGCGTAACGAGTGAAATGGTCAGTTACCACCAGAACATTTCCATGTCCACTCAGGTCAGGTTCTAGACAAAGGAAGTCAATGCATACCAAGTCCAAGGGTCCCTGACTTTCTAGATGGCCCATTGGGGCAGCTTGACGTGGCAGTTTCTTCCTTTGTATGCAGCGAGCACATGAGTGACAGTACTCCTCCACTTCAGCCCGCATGCAGGGCCAATAGAACCTACTCCTCACTAGTTGAAAGGTTCGTTCAGCCCCTAAGTGGCCATGATTATCATGCAGAGCAGCTAAGACAGTTTTCCTGTGCTTTTCTGGCAAGAACAGCTGCCACTTATCTTCCAGGTCATCAGAGGGGCCCCTTCGGTAGACCACCCCTTGATGCACCTGTAACTTGTCCCATTCTTTGTGGATGGATCGGGCCTCCTTTGAGGGGTCATGTAGGAGCCTATCCGGATCCTGATCCTCCAGAACTTCCAAAGCTAATCTTCCCCAGGGGTCTTCCAACTGATCCCCTCTGAGGTCCTTCTTGGATAGCTTCGGCAAGTCATCTTCGCCAATCTGGGTCACATCACAATAGTACTTGGGTACTCCCACCACAGAGACTCCGACTTCTTCGGCCCTGGATCCGCCACTAACTTGAAGCTGTGCCCCTTCACATAGGGCCCTCACTCCGTCCGGGGTCACTTGGGTCCAATCTTCAATGCGGCAAGTGGGAGCATGGGACCTTCTTGACAACGCGTCAGCATCTCGGTTCCCCGCTCCAGGCCTATACTTCAGGCTGAAGTTGAAGCCAGAAAGGGCTGCCAACCAACGGTGGCCGGTGGCATCCAACTTGGCTGTGGTGAAGAGATAGGTTAGTGGGTTATTATCAGTCCTTACAGTGAATTCAGCCCCATACAGGTAGTCTCTGAGCTTATCCACAACTGCCCACTTTAGGGCCAGGAACTCTAACTTGTGGGTGGGGTAATTCTTCTCCGCTGGTGTTAGACTTCTGCTGACATAGGCGACTGACCTTAGCTGTCCTTCATATTCCTGGTACAGCACACCTCCCAGGCCATCATGGCTGGCATCCACATGCAGTTCAAAGGGTTTGTTGGTGTCAGCATAGGCCAATACCGGGGCAGTGGTCAGACTCTTCTTTCGCATTTTGAAGGCTTCTTCACATCTCGCTGTCCACTGGCCTTCCACGGACTCTCCCAGCTTTCTGGGGCCAGTCTCATCTTCCTCTCCCTCTGTCTTCAGCAACTCATTCAGAGGTTTGGCTATTTTTGCAAATCCTTCTACGAATCGACGGTAGTAGGAGCAAAACCCGAGGAAGGATCTAAGTTCAGTCACGGTGGTTGGGCGAGGCCAGGAGGTAACGGCTTCAAGCTTGTCAGGATCGATAGACACTCCCTCTTCAGACACTATGTGTCCTAGATAGTGTACTGAAGACTGGTAGAACTGACACTTTTCTCTGGAGAGTTTGAGTCCCTCTTCACTGAGTCTTTTCAAAACTTTCTCCAGCCTTTCTTCATGCACCTCTAGAGTCCTTCCAAAGACAACAAAGACAATGATGTCGTCTAAATACACCAGGACTTCAATAAGGTGCATGTCCTCCACCGTCTTCTCCATCAGCCTCTGGAAAGTGGCATGGGCCCCTGACAGGCCTTGGGGCATCCTGTTGAACTCATAGAACCCTATTGGGGTGATGAAAGCTGTTTTCTCCCTGTCTTCAGGATGCATTGGGATTTGGTAGTACCCACTCTTCAGGTCCATGACGCTGAACCACTTGGCTCCTGACAGACTCTGCAGGGCATCCTCAATCCTGGGAGTGGTGTACTGATCGGGTATGGTCCTCCTATTGAGAGTCCTGTAGTCTATGCCCAGTCTTAATGATCTATTTTTCTTCCTGACTACTACAATAGGGGAGGCATACGGGCTCCTGGACTCTTTAATCACTCCAGTTCTCTTCAACTCAGCCAACTGCTCACGCAGGTCTTCCAGATCAGCAAAAGGAACTCGCCGGACCCTTTCCCGAAAGGGTTTGTCTTCCTGCAGACGGATCCTATGAGTGGCACTCCTTGCACACCCCATGTCAAACTCAATTTCTGGAAATATTTTTCTCCATTTTGTTAGTTGAGCCCTTGCTCTCTCCTTCCACACTGGTGGTAGGTTGGTGTTTTCCAGACAGAGTTCCTCCAAAGGGGATTCTCCTCCTCCTGGTCTCCTTAGATCGGACAGGCCCACTGGGGTGGCAGGGTTCACTTTCCCCAGTAACATCCGGGCCGGAATCTTCATAGGGGAGTCAGTGACATTCCTGATACTCACTGGAACCTGGCCCCTCGATTTTTCCAATGCCCTCAAAGGGACCACTTCGGGAATCACCTCCAGCCCTGGGTGTGTATCCAACAGATCTTGCTCCAAGACCACAAAGGGGCCAGGCTGCTCCCAGGAGAGTTTGACAGTAGCCTGCAGACAGGTCATCTCACCAGGTTGCAGCACCTTCTCCTTCTTGGATAATCTCCAGACTTTTCCCACCCCCTCTTCTGGGGAATTCTGCTCCAGGACCAACTTTCGGTGAACCTGTTGTAGCATGGGGTGGATCCTGGCTACCGAAGCACCTTGTTCTTGCACTATGGGGGCCAGTAGTTTCCTGACCAAATCAGTGTTGGTTCCTATAATTAGGGAACTTCTATTGGCTCCTGGTGGGTGAAGACAAACTCCTGCCAAAGTGTCGAAAACTTCCGCTTTTCCCGTTACAGAGGGATCGAATGCCAGCCTGATTGAGACGTAGCCGTCATAAGGGAAGCTCTGAGTACCAATTCCCCATATCTCAAGGTCGTCGAGCTTCTGTAGAGGTATGTGGTTCAAGTGTCTCTGGTAAAAGGCTCTATACAAGAGTGTCACTTGGGCTCCCGTGTCTAGGATGGCTCTGGTGTAAACTCCCTCTACTTGAATAGGGACTAGCGGAGAGGGTCCCATCAGCTTATCTGGAAAGCTCTCCCGAGGCGGCTTCTTCTTTGGACTCTTGGGTTTTCCCTTGGCGGTTTTCTTCTTTGTCCATTTGTCTCTGGATCTCAGACCCTTTTGGGCCTGGTATGCATTGATTCCCTGCAGATTGTTAGACTTTAACTCCTGGCAGGGGGTATTGAGTGGTTTGAGAGGGGCTCTGTTTCCCTTGCTCTTTACTTTTTCCTCTTTCTGGATCTTAGTGGAGCTTTCTGTGAATAGCGGGCGCCCGGCTGACTCCTTCACCGGGGCCTTCTGAAGTTTTCCGCCGACTTGCGGTATCTGAATGCAACTTCATCTGGGCTGGGACACACTGCTCTAACATGCCTGATTCCCCCACATTTGAAGCATGTTATCAATCTCTTAGGCTTCTGTACTAGTCCCATATTGGAGCTAGGAGGGTTTTTTTTTCCTCTGACGTGTTCTTATTGTGTAGCACAGAGGCATACCATTTCTACTAGTTGTGACACCTGGGTCTTTAGGAGTTCAACTTCTGAATCACCTCCTTCTGCACTTAACATTCTGACTCGGGCAGCTGGTTCGGTGTGTTGACTCCTCCTTTAGTCTTCCAACATGGCCTCCTCCTCCCTGACTATCCAGATCAAGTCAGGGTATTTCAGGCTGCTCCCGTCCTGCGGGGTGCGTAGCATTAATGCGATGGGGTCCAAGGGTTGAGCTCCCCTCAACACCTGCTGGGCACAGGCCTCATCCACTTTTCTTGGATCGATCCCTTTCTTCAGTAGGATCTGATGCAGGATCTTATCCAGACGTCTTATGATTCTGACAGCTTCTCTCCCTCCTTTTGGTAGCAATGCTCCAGCTGGTAAGTGAGTTCAGTGACCTTATCCATCCCACCGAACACATTCTGCAGAATATCCAGATAATCCTGTGCATTGCAGTCCTTCTTGCTTAACTTGAGGTTACGTATGGCCTCCAGAGAAGGCCCCTTTAAGCTTTCCGCAATCCTTTGTTTTTTTTGTTGTTCTGGCACCTCCCATTCTTCTAGGGCCTGAGTGGCGCCATCTAGCCACTCTTCAAATCCATCCTCCACTGAAGGTACAGGTTTCTTCCCAGAAAAAGTCCTGAGTTTCCTGTATCCTGACATCAGGTAGCCTGGAGGGTCCTTTTTACACTTGGCCACAATCTCCCCCAGGACAGCGCATAATTCTGAGCTGAGGGTGGTCATTGGTGGTGAACCGGGACCCTGTTGTTGGGCGCTTCCTAAAGTAGTGGATGTGGGGCCATCTTTATTCTCTGCTGGGTATATCAGGAGGAGTTCTACTCAGTGTTGCCAACCGTACGTAGATTTACGTACGGTACGTTAATTTAACCCCTTTTTTGGGGTGTACGTTAATGTCCGCTATGGGCACCGGCGCCCATAAAAAAGATGGCCACGAGCCGGCCATACAACTGCGCATGCGCCGTTCCGAAGCCGGCCGAGCGCAGGAAAACGTATTCACGCTCGGCCGGGCGGCGCACGCGCAGTAATGTGATGGCGCCGCTGGCGCCATTTTTGAATACACCGGCGTGACCACAGCGACTGGTGCGAGCCGCGCGACTCGAGTCCTCAGTCCTGCAGTAGCACTCATCATCATAGGTGCCGGTGGAGGAGCGAGCGGAGCACTGACAGGGTGGAGGACAGAGACAGACTCGAGGTGAGTGAAACTGGGGGGGTCAGTGAGTGAGCCTGGAGCGTGAAGCCGTGCCAATGGTGCCATGCAGGGGATACAGAGACTGATGTGCTCTCTGTCTACCGGCACCATATTACTTCTAGCTAGAAATCATCAGTGTGCTGTGTCCTCCTCTGGCTCCTGTGCACCTTTCCCCAGGTCAGGGCAGCACAGTGCTGCCCTGACCTGTGGAGTGGTGAAAGGGGCACAGGAGGAGGACACAGCACACTGATGATGTGGAGAAATAATATGGTGGTGGTCAGAGGAGGAGGCTACTGTGAGGGGGTGAGGAGGGCACCATCATGTCCGCAGAGTGTCTCCGGCACCTCCAATAGTATGTCCGCAGTCTCTGTCCACCTCCTGTAGTATGTCCGCAGTCTCTCCAGTGTCCACCTCCCTGTAGTATGTCCGCAGTCTCTCCAGTGTCCACCTCCCTGTAGTATGTCCGCAGTCTCTCCAGTGTCCACCTCCCTGTAGTATGTCCGCAGTCTCTGTCCACCTCCTGTAGTATGTCCGCAGTCTCTGTCCAGTGTCCACCTCCCTGTAGTATGTCCGCAGTCTCTCCAGTGTCCACCTCCCTGTAGTATGTCCGCAGTCTCTGTCCACCTCCTGTAGTATGTCCGCAGTCTCTGTCCAGTGTCCTCCTCCCTGTAGTATGTCTGCAGTCTCTGTCCACCTCCTGTAGTGTGTCCGCAGTCTCTCCAGTGTCCACCTCCCTGTAGTATGTCCGCAGTCTCTCCAGTGTCCACCTCCCTGTAGTATGTCCGCAGTCTCTCCAGTGTCCACCTCCCTGTAGTATGTCCGCAGTCTCTGTCCACCTCCTGTAGTATGTCCGCAGTCTCTGTCCACCTCCTGTAGTATGTCCGCAGTCTCTGTCCAGTGTCCACCTCCCTGTAGTATGTCCGCAGTCTCTCCAGTGTCCACCTCCCTGTAGTATGTCCGCAGTCTCTGTCCCCCTCCTGTAGTGTGTCCGCAGTCTCTGTCCCCCTCCTGTAGTGTGTCTGCAGTCTCTGTCTACTTCCTGTATCGTGTACGCAACCTCTGACCATCTCTTGTCATGTCTACAGTCTATGAGGGGATCCTAGAAAGGAGTCAAGAGTGGGAGTGCCGCCGGGATGGGGGTTACGGCCCGGGAAGAAACAGACGTGTGGACTGGGGAGAGGAGATCAGAGCCACCAAGCTGGAGCCATCTGACTGAGCCCCACACTGTGCACCTGGGAGGAGGTAAGTGACAGTGCCGCCAGGCCATTCTGAGGGGGGGGTCACTGATGTAAGAAGGTGAATGAATACAATAATGTAAGGGGGCACTGATATAAAGGTTTCCCCCTTATATTAGTACCCCCCTTACCTTAGTGTATTCACTCTGTGGAAGGTGGTCTCTATTCACCAGAGCCCCCCCTCCACATCAGAGTTCCCCCTTACATCATGATCTGCAGCATTCCCCTTTACATAAGAGTTCCCTTTCACTGTAAGGGGGATCCCTGCAGACTCTGATGTAAGGGGGAACTCTGTGCTGGCTGGGTTATAGTAACCTGACCTTCATGTGAATTGAGAAATATGTTTTTTTACTTTTGTTTAACTTAAACACATTGATATTAGCATTAGCTGTGTGTTTATAGTTGAAATGTTGATATTTGCACTGTTTAGCACTAAAAACAGTAATTTTAGGTACTAGTTTTGCAGTGTCAGTAAAAAATGCGGCTCTGCCAGTAATCTTCATTATTTTTGCCAGTAAGAAATTGGTGCCGTACAGGATTTTTGGCATCCTTGCCAGTAAATTTCACTTCAGGGGGTTGGCAACACTGGTTCTACTTGGTTTGTAGTTTTTATGCTGGCACCCTTGAAGTAGTCAAAGATTCCGTTCCTCCACTCACACAATGCATAGGTGTGGGGATTTAGAGTATCTGTCTTCGTGTCAATCACCCATGGCTTCCTGTCCATGGACAATGCTCTCAAGACTGGAGTTAGCTGCTCCTCTACCCAGGCCTCTCTCTGGATTTCAACCACCAGGCCATTCCCGGGTAGGATGCCTTCATCCCTGCACCACCGGGCTACGGCAGCAGGGTCCATTCTGGTGCTTCTGACTGGCTTGATTGCAGCGTGCAGTATACAGGAATCTCGGACGAGCCCCCACATATAGCGGTACCCCCAGTTAAGAGGGCTGCTGATATTGATTTTTTGGGCCCTGTAGTGCACTGCTGTCAACCCCCGGCAATCGGCTCTACCCTCCTGTGGCACAGCTAGTAAGGGGAGATAGGACTGCGTGACCGGCAACTCTGGGTGACACAGTCCTATGGCAAACACACACAGAAAAATGTTTAAACTTCTGTATAAAGTAAAAGAAAACAGACACCAATGTACTTGACCCAGGTATATTTACTGAGACTAACAGGCAAGTAATAAACAAGAGAATAAGATTATTTGCAGCTCCCTGCAATAAACAGTATTCAAACAAACAGAATAGACAGGTATTGCTATGCAACTCTACCGATACTCTTTTTCAGCTACTTCCCCTCGTGGGCAGACTGACGCCCAGCAATGTCTACCTATGCAGTCAGGCCTGACTGAACTAAATGGAAGTTCCGTAAAGGAATCTTCGCTAGCAAAACTCGGTGGTGCACTTGATGAACAAACTTTGTAATCCAACAGGGTAGTAGAAATACAGTATTTGTCTGTAAACAAGTGCTCTCTCACCAACCGGACCAGTCCCAGTCCGTCTCCTCCGCCGATGCGTCTAGGCACATGGATCCATCGACATCCGGGTCTTCGATCCTCCTGGTACAGCACAGCAAGATGAAAAGATGTCTCTCAGGTTCCGCTAGGCTGGCGGAGGGCTCTTTGGAAGAAAATGCCCAGGCTTCAGGCCTGGGTTTTCAGCAGTCTCAGACAGAGTTCTTGCTTGCTAGCCGGGAGGTGTCCAAAGAGAGCGAATAAACTCTGCCTCCCCTTTATAAAGTCCGCCCCAGCAGTCCTTGCTCCGGGGCAATGCACCCTGGGTGCTGTAAGATGTCTTGGGAAATGTAGTCTCTGGATATTAAAGGGGAATACCCCGCTACACATGTAATGAGTCTATCTCCTATATTATTTTCACCTTTTAAGTTGCATTAGTGAAATAAATTAACTTTTGCACGATATTCAAATTTTCCGAGTTTCACCTGTATATATATATACATATATATATTTTAATATGTAATAAATAAATGCATATACACATAATACAGTGTGTATATATAGGTATGTGCAGTTCTGTGCAGGCACATAACATAATACACTTTTTATGTCTGTCTGTGAGTAATGTCTGGGCGCTGACTCAGCACCAGGAACGCTCTCTATTACACCTCTGTATACAGAGCACACAATGGAGGATTTACTGTATTTGCCTTCTAAGTAAGCCGGGCTCTTTCATGTCAGCGGAGACCTAAGCGTGTTTTATTGATCCAAGCCAGAAGCACACAGGAAGCCAAACTGAATGAGTGCCACAATATTACTGTGTTAGGTTATAATTAGCTTTATAATGGTCTTTCAAAGCAAAACAGGTGCAGCATACCTTCATAGATGGCTTTTCCTAAAGGATCTTCAGATACACACAGCTGGCAAAACCACCAAGTCACAGCGGACAGAACTAGTGACATACTGTAAATCATCAAAAATGAACGTACTAAAGCTAAAGTGGTTCAAGTAGTAAGAAAGTGTGATAGAGTTCATAACCTTCAAGGAGCACCATCCCAAGGAGAGTTCCTCCAATTTTTGTACTCCTTCATACCAATCAAATGGAGGACCAGGTGGTAGACATGGATGCTCATGGTGCTGTCATAGAGAACCGATATCAGATAGGATGGATGATAAAAAAAAAATTCTGCACTGCATGCAATTTTTAATGGAGAACTCCAGGCAAAACAGTACTCATTCAATTATACATAAGTGTAGCACCCTCTAGGTAGGTAGGTGCTAGACATAATAGTTTGTAGGATAGGTAAATTTAGGCTTTTAGTCTTTAGGTTTGTTTTGATCTGATCTGGGCTGGGAGTGGCTCAGGGTAGCAGCATCACTAAGACCTCTATCTTTTTTCTAGAGTTTGCTGGAAAGATCTGGGAAGAGAGAAGAAGTGGAGAGGTGGAGCTGCCTGGGGGGTTTTAGGGAGCACTGACCAATCCCCGACCTGGATTGGCAGGGGGCAGGCCTCCTTAAAGTGATTGTAAAGGCTTGTTTTTTTAAATAACAACCATGTTCTACTTACCTCCTCTGTGCAGTTGGTTTTGCACAGGGCAGCCTGGGTCCTCCTTTTCTCTGGTCCCTCTTTGCTGTTCCTAGCCCCTACCTCCTTTGAGTGCCCCTCAACCAGAAGCTTGCTACGGGGGCACTCAAGCCGAGTCAGAGCTCCGTGTATCCATTCAGACACGGAGCCCCTCCCTGGCCCCGCCCCCTCTCTCCCCTAATTGGCTGACTGACTTTGACAGCCGCGGGAGCCAATGCGCCACTGCTCTGTCTCAGCCAATCAGGAGGAGTGTCCTGGATGGCTGAGGGGATCGTGGACATCGCTGGGGGGAGAAGGGGCTCAGGTAGGTAATTAGGGGGGTGTTGGGGAGGCTGCTACACACAGAAGTTTTTTTTTATCTTAATGCATAGAATGCATTAAGATAAAAAAACTTCTGCCTTTTAAACTCCTTTAAAAACCCTGGGTCAGCCCAGCTGGGGAGGAGTTGTTGGGCTGGAAGAGCTGGAGATGGAGTGCTAGGCTGTCTGGGCCTTTGAGGGAGCTCCCCAGTCTGGGGGGGTGACCTTGGGCCTGGGCTTAGGTGCAGACGTGACCCTTGTGTAAACCGCAGGGGTGTCCAGGACAGGAGGCACAGAAGGAGCAGGAGAGGACAGCGGGAGAGAGCACTGCCAGGCAAGTTTTCAGGGAGAGGAACAACTGGTCGCAGCCAGAAGGGCTGGTGAGTGACATGCACAGGCCTGAGAGGACTGAGGAGGCACGCCTGAGAGGACTGGGAGGATGCAGTCTGGGATGGTGCAGAACAGCGGTATGGACTGTGGTGTCATGAGCAGTGGAGAAGGGCAGCTGCAGCCAGGAGGGCTGGCATGGCCTGAAGATGGGTTACTGGGCTCAGTAGCCGAATGTAGGACAGCTACATAACACCCACCATAACACATCTCATAAATCAATCGTTCAAAGAAGGCATTGTTCCGATCTCCCTCAAGCAAGGCATAGTCAAACCCCTTCCTAAAGAAGCCCAACCTCGACCCTAAAGACCCAAACTTCCGCAGACCGGTAACAAGTCTCAACACCATCTCAAAGATCATGGAGAAAGCAGTAGTACAACATCTACAACTCCATTTGGACACCCACAAACTCTTGGTTCCACTACAATCAGGCTTCAGCCCAGGCCATGGCACAGAATCAGCCCTTCTCAAAATATGTGATGACGCCCTTGAAGCTGCAGATGACGGAGAATCATGTCTTCTGGTGCTGCTGGATCTCAGTGCAGCGTTCGACACAGTAGACCACAAAACTCTACTAATCCGCCTTAAAGAAGTAGCAGGAGTCACAGACCCTGACCTACCCTGGTTCGCATCCTTCCTAGAAAATCGCTCCCAGACAGTGAAACTAGGAGCCTTCACCTCTGAAACTCGCGCAATTTCTTGCGGAATCCCTCAAGGATCACCCCTGTCACCCGTGCTCTTGAACATCTACCTCCGCCCACTGCTCAAAATCATCAGCAAACAGGACTTGTGCTACCACTCATACACTGACGACACCCAACTCTACTTTCGTATCACCGGAAAAAAAGACCAATATCACGGACTGGAAAATTGCCTCACATTGATCGATGACTGGATGACTGAGAGTTCCCTCAAACTCAATGGATCCAAAACAGAACTTCTTCTCCTCCACGCGAACCGAAACACAGAAACAAAGACTTCTTGGACACCACCCACCATTCTTGGACAGACCATTACACCGAGCACCAAAGTCAAAAGTCTCATAGTTATCTTTGACTCGGAGATGTCGATGGATGCACAAATAGGATCAGTAGTCAGCGGATCGCACCATCTCCTCCGCCTGCTGCGTAGACTCATCCCCTTCATCCCGGAAGAGGACATAGCAGTAGTAGTTGGAACAATCATCAACTCCCGACTCGACTACGCAAACTCCCTCTACATAGGACTACCTAAATATCAGATTTCGTGCCTACAAGTCGTCCAGAACACGGCAGCCAGACTGGTAACAGGGAAAAAACCTTGGGAATCCATCACCCCTTCAGGACCCTGCATTGGCTAACCGTAAAGGATCGGGTCACATTCAAGACCCTCTGTCTCACCCACAAGTGCACACAAGGAAACGCTCCTCAATATTTATGCAAGAAGATAAAACACTACACCCCCAAACGCATTCTCCGATCAACCAACCAAAACCTCCTCCACATCCCCAAGTCCCGCTACAAATCAAAGGGAGAACGAAGATTTGCAGTCCAAGGACCACGGCTATGGAACGCTCTACCCACGGACCCACGCTCTACCCACGGACATTACAGGGGTACCTCTATATTTGGGGGCTAGTCCGGGATTACCTGTTCACGGGTAACCTGCCAGACGTTGCCCCTAGCAACCGTAGTTGATCGACCAGGGGAACTGTGCTTTGTTCCACCACCATTGAGGATCTTAACAAGGGGAAGGACTTATGTGCTCTGCCTGCTATTCAGTACCAGAGTAATGAGTGTCGCTGTCCATAGCAACCAGCTGGAGCCAATTGCCAATATTGCTGCCCACTCACCCAGTTGCTCGAACCGTGGCTGGTACGGACACGTGCCAATTCTAATAACTGTATTACATGTGCTGTAATTCCGTGGCAACCATGGCGGGCGATCGCGCCCATGGATTACAAATACGTCCAGCGTTCTGCTATTGCTGGACGTCCCAACTTGGATTACAAATATGTCCAGCATTCTGCTAATGCTGGACATCTTGAACTTATGCTTCAAACTCTTGCTTTAAACAGTAAAGTGTGCCTGAAAGTGTCTACTGATGCCCGGGGTGATCTGGGGCAGCCTGCAGGTGCCTGCGGGTGGGACTGTGCTACAAACGTTCCCTTCAGTGAGGCATGGGCTACAAACTTTATTATTGCTACCGGCAACCACTGGAAAAGTCAGCGGTCATTTGTTCCCAGTTGCTCGGGCATAGTCAGTGCCGAGCGACATGCCTGAACAAGTCTTGATAGTCTCAGAATGCCGGCTAACTTCAGTTCATCTAACAAGGGGTTACAGCAGCATGCCGGGGGGGGGGCTGCCTATCAGTTTTTCAGACGCTAGCCTGTCTGGAAGCGAGGGGGCGGTGCCATGTCCTAGAGGAGACCCAGCGCTCCCTGCTAGCAGACACCACGAGGCAGGGGAGCAAGATGGCAGGCGGTGGTTGTGTATATCCAGCGCTGACTTGGTTGCCTGATCTGCAGGAGCGGACACTAGTGGACACTGGTGTTAAGTTGGAACATTGTGGGGGACTCACCTTTCGGGATGGTAGAGGGGACGGAGCAACTCTGCCTGCTGTGTCCAGAGTGCCGGATACCGACCGCGGTGGTCAGTGCATGTATCCGGTGTGGTCATAGTGGTGAACCGCTCACCCAGCTTGCATCCAGTCATCAGGAACCACAGTACTACAATGTGGACGCACTCAGGACTCTGTCGTGTGCAGCCGCAGAAGTCCCGGAAGGCCAGAGAGGGCCTGGAGTCATCCCTGAAAGGCAGGGTAGAGTCTGAGCCTGGTGACTCCCCTGTAAAGATTGGCAGCATAAGGGAAGAGGAGTCTGTCATGGGCTGTGGCCTGGTCAGGGACCTGGTGACTGTAAGTACTGCCATGCAGGAGCCAGATGTTCCTGAAATGCTGGCTGCCCCTGTGCACATTGCTATCCCTTTCCTGAAGGAGCCAGTGTTGGAGGGGGGTGAGCCCTCAGGGGAGCCAGAAAGGGAATGTGAGGGCAGGGCCATAGATTGGGGCTCTCCCAGATTGCAAGAGGAGTTTGGGTCCCTGGAGAGGCTAACAGAGTGGTCATCTTATAGTAGCAGCTCGGAGGAGGAATGGGAGACAGGAGGTTCCCAGGTCCCAGAGGTCCAGTCCGAGGGTGGAGATGTATCAGAGCCAGCTATGGAAACTAAAGAAGCTGCTGGAGCCCCTGTCAGCAGCAGACAACTTTTTTTGATTAGACCTTCCACCACCCAGTCCAGAGCACCTGCATACAGGCAGTGGGTTGTGAGGTCCCACGATGCATGTGTCCTGCCAGGGAAAGGAAAGCCCAAGAAACTGCCCAGGTTTTCCAGGTTCCAGCGGGAGGTGCAGCGCAAAGTTGCTCTGGAGTAGGGTCTGGACTATCCTTATGTCCCTCCCGAGACCATGGACTTCGAGAGCTCCCGGGGAGAGTGGGAGGATGATATGGTAGGTGACTATTTGCATATCCCCAAGCCTTTGTGGGTGCCAGATTGTGCTGAGACCTGGGCCCGTTTTGAGGACACTTGGCGTTAATGGTGGCTGGGAAGAGAAATTTTAAAAGATTGGGTACTCATCGTGAAGGCAGGATGGCCTACAAAGAGCCACTCAGTCTACATCAAGGAGGAAGGGAGAGGTAGGAAGAGATTGCCTGACACGCATTTCTATGCATAAGATGGACTGTTGGAAAGTACAGCCTGCCATGGAAACTTGCCACATAAACTGCTGGAGGTTAGCAGAATGTGTCCTTTCTTCCAGCCTGCCACCCTGTGTTGTGTCCAACGAATGTACCCTTTCCCATTGTAAGGACACTGAGAGTGAGGTCTGATTCCTAACACTAACTCTCGGAGGAACCTGTTTGCCCGAAGAGGGGCCCCTCCCATCAGGAATTCCCAAGAGAACTGTTGCCTCTTATATACTGTGTTTTTCCCATTAATGTTCTGTCAGCAGGTTATAACCCCCTCCTGACAGAACCACAGGTGAAAATTTATTTTGAAGTGACCCGTGTGCTTTTTGTTGTTGTTATTTCTGTCGGCAGGGTTATTACACCCTCTTGACAGAAATTTTGTAAAGTGTACAGGTAGTTGGTAGGATAGGATGTTGTGTTGTTTTACAGGACTCTTTCAGGTGGGACGGCTGTCTATCTATCTCCGGCTGGAGCTGCGGATCCTGTGGACAGAGGGTTTCCCTTGAGGGGGAGATGCTCTTGTCCAATGTATATTGTGTGATTGCTTTAGTGGAAGGGATGTTGTAGTTAGGTGTGTAATTTATTGTACATGTTGTAAATACTGAAAATAAATTACTCTATATTTTTCTACGTATTTGTTTTTACATATTCCCCATCCAAGTTTGTTCCCTTTCTCCCTCCAATCTATTTTGTGGGATGCCCTTGCTCCTGGGCCCAGGAGCCATTTTTCCAAATTTTGCCAGCCAAGGGACTGGCTGGATTTCGGTGGGGGTGAGTGTAGCACCCATTAGGTAGGTAGGTGCTAAAGATAGGAGTCTGTAGGATAGGTAAATTTAGGCAAGCCTGGATGGCAGCCAGGCCTGTTTGTTTTTATCTGATTTGGGAGTGGGCTGGGAGTGGCTCAGGGTAGCAGCTGATGACTCACAGGCAGCATCACTAAAACCTCCCTCTTCTTTCTAGAATTGCTGGAAAGATCTGGAAATAGAGAAGGAGAGGAGAGGTGGAGCTGCCTGGAGTGTTTTAGGGAGCCCTGACCAATCCCCAACCTGGATTGTCAGGGGGCAGGCCTCCTTAAATACCCAGGGTCAGCCCAGCTGGGGAGGATTTGTTGGGGTGGAAGAGCTGGGGATGGAGTGATAAGCTGTCTGGGCCTTTGAGGGAGCTCTCCAGTCTGGGGGCGTGACCTTGGGCCTGGACTGGGTGAAGACGGTACCCTCGTACAAACCACAGGGGTGTCCTGGACAGGAGGCACAGGAGGAGCAGGAGAGGACAGCGGGAGAGAGCACTGCTGGGCAAGTCTCCAGGGAGAGGAATAACTGGTCGCAGCCAGGAGGGCTGGTGAGTGACATGCACAGGCCTGAGAGGACTTGGATGGGTGCAGAAACAGCAGTGTGGACTGTGGTGTCATGGGCAGTGCAGAAGGTCAGCTGAAGCCAGGAGGGCTGGCAGGGCCTGAAGATACTTTACTGGGCTCAGTAGCCGCATGTAGGACAGCTAGCACCAGAGACTTTCTATTTTCTTGCTACACTATAGGGACCTTTGGTCCCTGCCTGCAAAGGGCGATTGCTAGGGCCTGGCTGAGCCAGTGTCAGGCCCAACCACTTTGTGCTAGCTGTGCCTGAAGATTAGAGAGGAAGCGATGTGCAGGAGGAGAAATGGAGTGTATATAATGAACTGTATATAGTTGTCTCAAGCAAGTTCTACCAATTCCATTGGGCATCCCATACTTCCGTTACCCCATCCAATTTCAATCCTCTCAATAAAACAAAAAAACAAAGTTCATTGACTGTTCAATGTCTCTGAATGTCTGAGAGGTGAATGTCAGGCTGGGCAGGGTGACAGGTGGCCAATAACACTTAGAAGCCCTTATGGGGGTACCGCTACATAAGATTGTTTACTTTTCTGGGTTCTTCGTTGCAAGAACAAACAACGTTCTCCAAACCTTTGGACCTGCAGCAGGCCATAAATTCTTTCTTAAGCACTGCCTTTTTCTTCTAGGTTCCTCATGCCTTAGTAAGACAACATTTCTAATGTATGGCAGCTAAACTCCCGCAGATATGAAGAAAGCATCATGGGGGACATTTGAAAAAAATAAAAACATAAATAATAAATAATAAAACCTAGAAGCTAATTGATTACTATACACAGCTGCACGAAATTCTGCGTGCACCTGGTTTAGTAAATTTCCCCCACGTAATCTAGATATGACTAAGCTACTTCATTGTCCAGTCACAGGCTGAGTAGGATGCTGGACCAGATTGTATTGCTTAACTGCAGTGTGGATTGCAAGAAAGTCACATACCTGGCTGTGCCTTCTGACAGGGGTGCCTGATTGTAAGATAAATGATTCACATATATTTATTACAGCTGTACAAAATAACTTAATATATCTTTGTTTTTTGTCAAAGGTTGAGATTTGTGGTTGTAACAATAATGGCTAATTCCTGATGAAAGCCACTAGACACTTTGCTAGTAAATTGATAGCAATGTTATTGAGAATAGTTATGTCACCAATCCCTAATGAAGTGATGGTGATGCCACTAACACATATTGGAATGATACTAATCTCCCCAACCCCTAATGGAATTTAATTGATGTCCCCCATTCATGAGTAAACTGATACTAATGTCACTAAACACAAGGGAATTGATAATTTTGATATTGATGCCACCAATTAGTGAACTGACAGCTAACAACTAGATAACTGACACTAATGTCACCAGTCCCTAGAGAACTGAAAGCAGTGTCTCAATCCATAGTGAACGGACAGTGATATTGCCAACTAATGGAATGACAGTGATGTCACCAATCTCTAATGGACTGATACTGATGTCACTAATCTATAGTGAATTGATAGTGTTGTTACTGACAATAGTTACGTCACCAATTCCTAATGAAGTGATGGTGATGCCTAGTGAACTGACAGCTATGTCACCAACACTAGTTAACTGACACTGATGTCACCAGTCCCTAGAGAACTGACAGTGATGTCACCAACCACTAGTGAACTGATACCAATGTCTCAATCCATAGTGAACTGACAGTGATGTTGCCAACTAAAGCAACGACAGTGATGTAACCAACTACTAATGAACAAATACTGATGTTACCAATCCATAGTGAATTGACAGTGATGTCACCACCTCTAGTGAACTGATATTGATATCACCAATCTATAGTGAATTGACAGTGATGTTACCAAGTAGTGAAGCAACAGTGATGTCACCAACCATGAGTGAACTGGTATTGATGTCATCAATCCCTTGTGAACTCATAGTGGTATCTCCAATATCTGGTCAACTGACAAACAACATTCCCCAAACCTTTGGACCTGTAGCAGGAAATAAAGTCCTTTCTCAAGCGATGTTGTCACCAATCCCTATTGAAGTGATAATTATTTCATCAATCTTCAGTGAACTGATGTCATCTATCTTTCATCAATCCAACAATTCCATCAATCTCTGCTGAACAATTAGTAAGGTTACCAATTTGTAATGAAATAATAATTACATCACCAGCCTCTTTTGATCAGATAGTGATGCCACCATCCTCTTGTGAACTGATAGTGATGTCACTAGTTCCTAGTGGACTAATGCCTCGTACACACGATCGGACCTTTTTCCAATCAAACTTCTATCGGAAATTCCGACGGAATTTCATTGGAAAAAAATAGAACATGTTCTATTTGAAAATTCCGATGGAATTCATCGGAATTTCTCCGGTGGGGCCCACACACGGTTGGAATTTCCGATGAAAAAAGTCAGACGGACTCCATCTGACTTTTTTCTTCGGAAATTCCTATTGTGTGTATGGGGCATAACAGTGATATCACCAGTCCTTTGTAATTCCCTAGTACAGCCATTCTTAACTTTGGTTACTCCAGAGCAGGTTTTCTCAATAAGGGTTCCAGAGAACCCCAGGGTTCCTCCGCATTGTGTTAGGGGTTCCTTGAGCAGTGAGAAATTTCTGTCTCTCAGATAAGTTTCCACTGACACCATTGATCTTCTTAGCTATTGTAAGGGGGTAATTCTTCCCAATGGCCACAAGTGTTAAGCCCCATACACACTATCAGTTTTCTTGCAGGTTTTTCTCTTCGGGTTTACCAAAACCATCTAATATGAGGTCAAACCTTAAGAGTTTCAATTCGTATGCAATCAGGCAGGCCCTTGCACTACATGGTTTTGGTAAACCTGAAGACAAAAACCTGCAAGAAAACTGATAGTGTGTATGGGGCTTGAGTTGCATTTTTCCCTCTGACCATCACACTAATGTGGCATGAGTTGTAGATAAAGTAATTTTTTTAGCAGGGGTTCCCTGGGACTAGAAAGTTATTTCAAGGGTTCCTCCATGTTGAAAAGATTTAAAAAGGCTTCTCCAGAGGTTGCTAAAGGTCCCTTGAGCTGTGGCAGTTTGACTTCCCATCTGATGGTACCTGCATATTTCCAGATCCAACACCACAGAGATCTTTTTAGCTATCTATGGGGTGGCAGTAAGGGGGACTTTCTTCCCAATGACTGCCCATGTAAGGTGCATTTTCTCACTGACAATCAATTATTTGATTTTAGCAGGAATAGCCCAAGACAAAAAAAAAAAAAAAACAATTATAAGGGTTCCTCTGGGGCTAAAAGATTAAGAATGGCCAATGAGTTGAAGCAAACAGATTATTCCCCCCCCCCCTTTTTTTTTGTTTGTTTGTTTGTCTTTTTTTTTCTTCCTTTTTTTTTTTTTTCCTTTCAACATAACCATATAGGTGACTTGATCTATTTTAAGTTACATACCATCTTGGTTATGATTATCTATACAATATTATTTAGAAACTGTATATGTAATATCATATTTACTAATTCATGATTGTACAACCCGGTAACATGTATGTAGTATTATATTAATTTTTTTTTGCATGTTTCATTTTTCCTTTTCTGTAAAAATTATTTTGCATTAATAATAATTCAAATAATAATAAAAATATTGAAACCAAGAATGGCCAACCTAGTGAATATATGGACCACATACTTTATATTAATAGCTGTTCAGGTAACAGGTGTAATTAAATATTATCAACTTACAGTAGCGCAACACAAGTTATTTTTAAAGCAAGAGCGACATCCAAAGCTTGGTAACCTATACCAACCATACAGTACAGTTTCTGTCACAGAGCTGACCACAATGAGGTGCTAGGTGATTGGTGGCTCTGTGCACTTTGAACATTATCGCTGCTCTGTTCGTGATTGAATACTATTCTTCGATCTCATGACGAATACTATAACAATGCATGACCTGGCCTCTATGGCTGTCATACACAGGTGCATAGAGTAAACAGGCCAGACAACACATACCAGAAAGGGTCAGACAGGGAGGCTCACCGAACCAGTCCTTGCTTCTGTTTCTTGTGGTCTTCTTGCTGCACAGATGTTACTGTCTGCATCTCCTCCCAACCTGCAGGTCATTGTGCATACTGGCTGCTGTGTCTTGTCTGCATTCACTCTGGGCTGTGCCTCCCCATTTTCTCTGTCCCTCTTCTTTTTTTTTTCCTTTTTTTCCAAATTTTTTGTTGCGTCAGGACAGTTGCCAGGAGACGACAGAGCTATTCCAGCGCAGCTTCTCTCTCCTTTTCATCCAGAGGGCTGAGGACACATCTAGGCTACCTTCCTGCAGGGGCAGGGGATGCAAGGGTCCTATCGCCCGCCATGTTTGCTGGTCTGTCTTAAAGAGGAACTCAAGTCTACGCGAACGCTCTTCTCTAAATCTGTATATCAAGGAGTTTTGATATCTAAATATTAACCAGTTCGGCTCCTGGTGCAATTATTTTCATTTTTTGCACTCAATTTGCACTATAAAATTACTTAAACCCTCTCTAGAACATTATACATTTTCTGAAAGCAGAGGCCACGAAGAATAAAAAGATAGTAGTTCTCATTTTTTATTTGGTACAATATTTGTTCAACTGTTTTTAAAATGCATATTATCAGGAACAAAAAAAAAATTTTATTGCAAGCACATACAATATAATACCTGATAGTTTGTTAAAACATAAAAGATAGGGTTGCATTAAGTAAATAGGTGCCAAACATGTCAAGCCCTAAAATATCTTGCGCCGGTGATATCACAAATAAACGATGGTACCCAAAAATCTCCATAGGCAACACTCAAAAAGCCTTTAATGCTCATCATTTTAGAGGTAATGAATAAATGAATGACTTGTATAGCGCTACACATGCGAACTGAATCACCTCTAGGCGCTTTTTGCAGATAGTGTCTGCTTGGCTGGTGTGGTCATTTTACCCCATAGGATCTTGACACGCTTGGGACACACACAGTTGTACTGGGCCAATTTGGACAAGATCCAATTAACCTACCAGCACGTCTTTGGAGGGTGGGAGGAAACCAGAGTACCCGGAGGAAACCCATGCAGACACAGGCAGATGGTGTCATGGTTGGGATTCAAACCAGCAACCCTTTTGCTGCTAGGTGAAAGTGCTAACCACTACACCACTGTGCTGCTCTTAACTGTGAGCTATGGTGCTACAATTATTTCTCTTACCCTGCCATTCGTGGTGATACTGTCCATGTATGGTGCGTACACGTTACATACACGTGTGCACGCCTTTGTCTTTGTGGGTGTGTGCAGAGCAAAGGAGATTGCACTGAATTTTTTGTTTGTTTGTATTTTAATATACAGTATGTTGTCATATTTTATTTTTTAAACTTTATGTATTTGTTTTTAATTTAACTTTCTTTTTCGTACATCACGGGACACAGAGCGACATAGTCATTACTAATGGGTTATATAGTTACCGTCAGGTGCTGGCACTGGCAACTTCCAAAACCGGAAGTACCCTCCCCTATATAAGCCCCTCCCATCCGGGAGCACCTCAGTTTTTTGCCAGTGTCTAAGGTGTTGGCCAAGAAGAAACATGTGTTTTTCACTGAGCTTGCGTACAGGTTCTTTTGGGCCTCAGTAAGCTATTCCGGATCCGACCAAAAAAGCTTCATAGCTAAACGGTCGGTACCCGGGCCTTGCAGAGAAGAGCAAGGTTCTGCCTGTAATGCTTCTCTTAGGAGAGCTGGACCCTGGGATCCAGAGCTCTGGTCATACCCACGACCAAGATGTTTTCTGTGCAGGGTGCTATACAGGTCCAGGGGAGTGGAATCCTTGGGAACCCGGTCCCTGAAGGTTTGATTACAATGCCTGCCGTGATAGGTGAAGTTTGGGCTTTTGTGGACCAAACAAAGTCCTGCGGCGGGGAACAGGTAAGTGGGGGCCCCCAGGAACTTGGTTCTATTGGGGGACCCCCAAGCCTAATTTGTCTTTCTGTCTGTTACCTAACGGTATTCCCGCTAATATCTGTGCATGCCTGTAACTACTAAAAAAATGTAATAATTTTTAATAGTGGTCAAGAAAAAAAAAAAAAAAAAAAGGAATGTTTTTTTATATATGTTTAGTATATTAAACTGCGGTACCTGTGTTTGTCCACTAGAGGCCGCTGTGGAATGTTTTTCTTGTCATATGGACTAGTTTCTTCTCAGAGAACAAAGTCCAGGCAGCTGGTGAGTTCTCCTACAGGAAACTGTTTCCTCTGCCATGTTGCAGTGTTCGTCTATCCCCCGGCCTGCGGCAAAGGGGGCCCTGGCTCCTGTCCCTGGTTTCCATGTTTGAAAATTAGCGCCGAGGCGCACGTGGCCGCGCGCGTGCGCGTGCACGCGCCTCTATATATAGAGGTGGCCGGAAAAAGGGGCGGGGCCTGGGGGATGACGCTCTGTGCGCGCCGCAGCGCTTCTGCGCATGTGCGGGCGTCCCAGCAGGTTTTTAAAAAGCCACATTATTGCAGTAAGCTGGCTATGAAGTACAGAGACAGAGCTGGCAACATTTAAAGGCATACAGCAAGCGGTTGATACAGGCATCCCCTAGAAAGGCACATTAGTAGACACCAACTGTTATATAGCAGCAATTGTGCTAGACTATTCTCAGTAAAAGTGGTGTATTACGGCTGGAATACCTCAGCTTTAGGCTTAGGAATATGCCGTCCAGTAGCTCCGGAACTGAATCTTCCAGGAAGCGAAGGGGGTCTCATCGGGCTCTGAGGATCTTGGGCATACTCCTGCTGCACCAGTCTCCCCTGAAGTTCAGAGGTAAGTGACCGTAGAGACCCCGCAGGGGTACTTGGTACTGTGGCTGTCCTCAGTCACCTGCTCCTGTGTATGTAACAGATGAGGTTTTTTCCTCAGCTCTGGGAGGATTAGAGAGAGATTGTCAAAATTTATCGCTGCCTCCCTGTCAGGGAAAGCACGCCCGATCTCCGTCTCCTCCTTCTGAGTGCCTGTTAGCAGAGCAACAGTCCCATACAGGGATCGACCTGCCTGAAGGGGATCAGGATAAGGTTGATTCTGTTATAGAGGAATCAACAGTGGGGGAACCTTTTCTCAGCATCTCAAGCTGAAAGATTATGGGTTCAGTCTCTGACTAACATGGTCCGATCAGCATTTAAAAATGCACCTTGCGGAACCATCAACCACTACTGTATCCTCGTTGGGGTCGCTAGAAGCCCCCAGACTGTTTGTTCTTTTCCACTTCACCCTTTACTGAAAGGGCTCATTTACCAGGATTGGGAACGTCCTGAGAAAATATTTATTCCCCCAAGAGATTTCCGGTGGTCTATCCCATGGAGGATAAGTTCATCAAAAAAAAAAAAAAAAAAAAATGGAAGGTCCCTACAGTGGACGCAGCCATCTCTTGTATGTATAAATCACTGACATGTCCAGTGGATAATGTCCAAATGTTCAAGAACCCAATAGATAAAAGATTGGAGTCCTTATGAAAATCTGCTTGGTGATACAACCAGCAGTAGCAGCTATTGGGGTCTGCTAAGCAGTGAAGGATCAGTTGAAACAGGTCTTGAGGGACTTGACAGATCAGCAGGCTTTGCCCTAGCTGATCTACCTAGAGCCTTAGGCTTTGCGGTTGACGCCATAGAGGATTCAGTCCATCAGGCCTCCCGCCTTACGCTGTCTATAGTACATATGCGTAGGCTCCTATGGCTCAGAAACTGGTCTGCTGAAGCTCCCTGTAAAGAATGGCTGGTTAGCGTCCCATTTCATGGTGAACGCTTATTCAGGGAAAACCTGGACAAATATATCCAGAAAATTTCCAGCGGTAAAAATACGCTCTTGCCGGTTAAAAGCAGAGTTAGAGGTCCCTCTTTAAGAGGCCTGCTTCTCCAGTCCCTGGGGCATCGGCTGTGTAACAGTTCCGACGGCCTCCTCGGTTAAATCCCGGGGGTAAAAAACAGGGACAGTAGCAGGGTAATGAGAAACCCTGGGTCAGGGGAGGTACAAAACCTCCCCCAAAGTTAAATTCATTGAAGCCCCCACTCAGTCGGGTGGGGGGAGGACTCCAGTTGTTCGCAAAGAGACCTGGCGGGACACGATCAAGACAGATAGGTGCTCTCCGCAGTAGGTTTGGGATACAGTTTGGAGTTAAAAGACTCCCCTCCTTCCCATTTTGAGGTCAAACGTGCCAAGGGATCCCCGGAAGAGAGAGTCCCTCCTGTTGGCACTAGAACAACTATTGCTCCAAGGAGTAATTATGGAGGTTCCCCTGGAAGAATGAGGGTTCGGGTTTTACTCAAACCTCTTTACAGTCCCGAAGCAAACGCGGACGGGAGGCCCATATTAATTCTAAAAAGGGCTATACAAATTCCTGTATATCAGGACTTTCCGATGGAGTCGATCCGATCAGTGGCCACTGCCCTACAAGGGGAGGATTGGTTAGCCACGATCGACATCAAAAATGCTTATTTGCACATTCCCATCTTTCCAGTCCACCAAAAATTTCTACGCTTTGCAGTAGAAGGGCGCCATTTTCAGTTCAGAGCCTTACCCTTCGGTTTGGCCACAGCACCAAGAGTGTTCACAAAAATTCTGGCCCTTTATTGGCCAATCTAAGAACACAAGGTGTAATGATAATGGCATATCTGGATGACTTGTTGCTGATAGACCACTCAGTGAAAAAACTAGACGTGGTCGTTCACAAGACGATCAAGTATCTGGAATCTCACGGTTGGATTATCAACCGAGACAAGTCAGCCCTAAAAACCAGTCAAAAGTCTGGAATACTTGGGGCTAAGGTTGGATTCAGGCCAGAGAAAAATATTCTTGCCTCGAGGAAAGGTGTTGTCTTTGAAAGATTTGATCCACTTAGTGGGTACAAAAAAGACAGCCGTCCATACGCCTGTATATGAGGCTGCTGGGAAAAATGGTGGCATCATTCGAAGCAGTACCCTACGGTCAATTCCATTCAAGGAATTTGCAAGGGGCCATACTGTCAGCCTGGAACAAAAAAGTTCAGGCCCTAGACTTACAATGTCCTTGTCCCCTTCCGTTCGCAAGAGCCGCCGTTGGTGGTTGGTTCCCCAGAATCTGGAAAAAAGGAAATCCTTCAGTCCGGTTTCTTGAAAGGTGGTCACTACAGATGCCAGCCTTATAGGCTGGGGAGCAGTACTGGAGCAATAGTCTCTCCAGGGCAGATGGTCGGATGCAGAAAAGGCCCTGCCCATCAATCTCTTAGAGATACGAGCAGCCCGGTATGCCCTAGTAGCATGGACATCCAAACTCCAAGGGTCCCCTGTCAGATTTCAATCAGACAATGCCACAGCAGTGGCATATATCAATCATCAGGGGGGCACCAGGAGTCGTGCAGCCCAGAGGGAAGTAAATTACATCCTGAAATGGGCAGAAAAATATGTCCCAGCCATATCTGCGGTATTCATTCCAGGAGTGGAGAATTGGAAGGCGGACTTTCTAAGTCGCCAGCAATTAGGCCCAGAGGAAGGGTCCCTTCACCCCGAGGTTTTCTGGACAATATGTCAGCGGTGGGGAACATCGGATGTAGATCTTCTAGCATCCAGATTCAACGCAAAGGGGGACAGGGTTGTCTCTCGCACAAGGGATCCCCTAGCTTGCGGCTCGGATGCCCTAGTGTTCCCTTGGGATCAGTTCAAGCTGATATATGCATTCACACCGCCAATGGTTACCTCGATTACTCCGCAGAATCAGGGTAGAAAAGAAACCAGTGATTCCGGTGGCTCCAGCGTGGCCCCGAAGAGCGTGGTACGCGGAGATTGTAAAATTTCAGTGGGGAGTCCTTGGACTCTCCCACGTCGTCCGGCTTTCGCAAGGACCGATGTGCCACCCTTCCTTACCAGCCCTAGGTTTGACGGCCTGGCTATTGAAGCCCACATTCTAAAAAAGAGAGGGCTCTCTAATGCTGTGGTATCTACCATGATCAATGCCAGGAAGCCGGTATCCAGGCAGATCTACTATAGAATCTGGAAGGCGTACATCGCGTGGTGTGAGGCCAAGAAATGGCATCCACATAAGTACGTAATAGGTAGGATTCTGGACTTCCTACAGTGGGCTGTAGATAGGAAGCTTGCCTTGAGTACTATCAAGGGTCAGATTTCGGCCTTGTCAATATTTTTTCAAAGGCCCTTGGCTTCGCATTCACTAGTCAAAGCCTTTATACAAGGAGTGATGCGTATTAGTCCTCCGGTTAATATTCCCATATGTCCATGGGATCTAAACTTGGTTCTGTCGGTTCTACAGAAACAACCACTTGAACCATTACAGCATATTTCCTTGGTGCTTCTCACCAGGAAATTGATTTTTCTAGTAGCCATTTGTTCGGCTAAAAGAGTATCGGAATTAGCAGCTATGTCCTGTAGGGAGCCATATCTGGTTATCCATAAGGACAGAGTAGTGTTACGTCCTCATCCAGCCTTTCTTCCTAAGGTGGTATCGAGGTTTCATTTGAACCAAGATGTGGTTCTTCCTTCTTTTTTCCCCAAACCTACTTCGGTGGAGGAAAAGTTATTGCATTCTTTGGATGTAGTAAGAGCAGTTAAAGCTTATCTAAAAGCCACTGCTCAGATTCGCAGAACGGATACTTTGTTTATTCTGCCGGAAGGCCCCAGAAAGGGTCAGGCAGCGTCAAAATCTACTTTAGCCAAGTGGATTCGACAGGTCATTATGCAAGCTTATGGCTTGAGAAGGAGACCGCCTCCGTTCAAAGTTAGAGCGCACTCCACGAGAGCAGTTGGAACTTCATGGGCAGTGCATCACCAGGCCTCCCTGGCTCAAATCTGTAAGGCCGCAACGTGGTCTTCAGTTCACACGTTTACTAGGTTCTACCAGGTGGACGTTAGAAGTCAGGAGGATGTCGCCTTTGGGCGCAGTGTGTTGCAGGCCGCAAAAGATCCTCATGTCTGATAGCGCTCAGCTTATATATGGTGTATCCCCCCCCTCATTTGGCATTGCTTTAGGACATCCCATTAGTAATGACTATGTCGCTCTGTGTCCCGTGATGTACGAAAAAGAAAATAGGATTTTTATAACAGCTTACCTGTAAAATCCTTTTCTTGGAGTACATCACGGGACACAGAGCTCCCACCCCTCTTTTGGGGACACTTATTGCTTTGCTACAAAACTGAGGTGCTCCCGGATGGGAGGGGCTTATATAGGGGAGGGTACTTCCGGTTTTGGAAGTTGCCAGTGCCAGCACCTGACGGTAACTATATAACCCATTAGTAATGACTATGTCGCTCTGTGTCCCGTGATGTACTCCAAGAAAAGGATTTTACAGGTAAGCTGTTATAAAAATCCTATTTTATTGCAATCACAAGTGGGTTAACAATCTTCCATGTGATAGCACTGGGCAAGTGACAGGTATTTTATTTGGAGACATAGGGGGGCCTATTAGACTGCAATGTTTCCTCTGCCCTCCAAAGCAGCAAACCAAACACAGATCATGCTTGGTTAGCTGCTGTATCAGCCAGGGCATGACAGCTCTGAAAGTGATGAAATCATCATCGCTTATGGCTGCACTCACTGCATCGGGGATGGATGTTCCTCCATCTCCTTCCGCTCTCCATCCTGGAGCCTCTGATGTTGTCCCAGGCTTGGTAAGAGTGAGAGAGCGTGCTAACCGAAGGGGTGTTGCACCACCTGCACTGTAAAGTGATCAGGCGACTATACAGCTGTCTGAATCACTTTTTACAGTGAGTCAGGACTTGGCTGAACAAAACAAACACAAGCTTTTTCCTGCTATCACATACTACATAGGTCTAAGAGTTGAAGTGGTTAAAGTGAACTTAACACCTGTTTTACTGCACAAAATGGGAAGTGTAGTCACCTTCAGCTGTATACAATGTAATGAGCCCCAGACAGATTTCATGCATCTCATTTGGGGTTGTCAGAATATATTTGACTTCTGGCAGCAAGTGGCTACTGTAAACTACATATAGCGTAATCACGTAATGGATGTAACATGAATTACTCACTAGCCTGTCAAATCCATAAAGAGATAATATCTTTACAACTTTTATCACCCTTCATTAAGTTAACAATAAAACCATAATTTACTTGTGTGTGTCTGTTATACACTCACCGGCCACTTTATTAGGTACACATGTTCAATTGCTGGGTAACACAAATTGCTAATCAGGCAATCACATGGGAGCAACTCATTGCATTTAGGCATCTAGACGTAGTGACGACATCTTGCTGAAATTCAAACAGAGCAGAATGGGGAAGAAAGGGGATTTAAGTGACTTTGAACGTGGCATGGTTGTTGATGTCAGACGGGCTGATCTGAGTATTTCAAAAACTGCGGATCCACTGGGATTTTCACGCACAACCATCTCTAGGGCTTACAGAGGATGGTCCGAAAAAGAGAAAATATCTAGTGAGCGGCAGTTGTGTTGACGAAAATGCCTTGTTGATGTCAGAGGTCAGAGGAGAATAGGCACAGGGCCGGCGCCCTAGGCAAGACCAGCTACTTGGGAATGAGAGAGAGAGGGGGGTTGGGGGTGAGAGAGAGGGGGGGTTGGGGATGATGAGAGAGGGGGGATTGGGGATGAGAGAGGGCGGGATGATGAGAGAAGGGGGATTGGGGATGAGAGAGAGGAAGGAGGATGAGAGAGGGGGGATTGGGGATGAGAGAGAGAGGGGGGGATTGGGGATGAGAGAGAGGGAAGTGCATGAGAGAGGGGGGTTTGGGGATGAGAGAGAGAGGGGGGATTGCGGATGAGAGAGAGGGGAAGGATGAGAGAGGGTGGGGTTTGGGGATGAGGGAGAGGGGGAGGATGAGAGAGGGGGGTTGGGGATGAGAGAGGGGGGGTGAATTGGGGATGAGAGAGAGGGGGAGGATAAGAGAGGGGGTTTGGGGATGAGAGAGAGAGGGGGGATTGGGTATGAGAAAGAGGGGGGATTGGGGGTGAGAGAGGGGGGAGGATGAGAGGGGTTGAGAATGAGAGAGAGGGGTATGAGAGGGGGGTTGAGGATAAGAGGGGGGGTGGTGAGAGAGGGGTAACAGTGGGACTATTGTGGAGGGCTGGAGGGTGGATGTTTGCCAATGATTCCCCACAATCCAGTATCCAATATTTGCCCTTCCACTTCCAGCAAGTTAATGCACCATGTCACAAAGCTCAAATGTGGTGGAACGGGAGATTCGCATCATGCATGTACAGCCGAAAAATCTGCAGCAACTACGTGATACTATCATGTCAATATGGACCAGAATCTCTGAGGAAAGTTTCCAATCACTTGTTGAATCTATGCCACGAAGAATCAAGGCAGTTCTGAAGGCAAAAGGGGGTCCAATTCGGTATTAGCAAGGTGTACCTAATAAAGTGGTCGGTGAGTGTTATATTGCACCTAATATATTTAGAGAGGGGCCCAAGCTTAGGGTGTAAAGCTAGAGGGTATATACAGAGGAAATGGAATAGGAAGGTTGTTACCTGGATTGGAGCACCAGGGATGAGACTTTGCTGCTGAAGAATGTCCTGGAGAGCTGGGTAGAAGCTACTGCCGATGGACATTACAAGTTCTGGTCCAAGGTGTACCTTTGCTACTCTGAAGCTGCCGGATAGTCTGAAAAGTACAGGGTGTCATTCTGGCTTGAGGGTCCTTTCTAGACATGGGAGCCGTCAAAAAATTTGTTTCGTTTCGTTCCGTTTCGTAATAAAAAAAAATCGTAATTCTCAATTCGTGTACGGAATTTAATTCGGATTCGTACGAAATACGAATTTCGTACGAATCGTTAATATTGAACTCTACGGACTCATGCCGCGTACAGACGATCGGAAAATCCGACAACAAAACCGTGTATTTTTTTTCCGAAGGATGTTGGCTTAAACTTGTCTTGCATACACACGGTCGCACAAATGTTGTCAGAAATTCCGAACGCCAAGAACACGGCGACGTATAAGACGTACAATGGCACTATTAAAGGGAAGCTCAATACCATAATTCGTACTTTCGGACGGGGTAGAGTACATTGTTTTCGTTGATTCTGGACACAACTCCTACTTTCGTAACTTTTTTTTTTTGTTTGTTTCTTTCGTATTAGTTGAAAATCGTTATTTGGTAGTTTGGATTCGGATAATTTGGATCCAAAATTCGTAAACAAAATTTCGTATTTCGTACAGAATTCGTATTCATAAAAATTCGTAATTCTGATTCGTACAAATGTACGAATTTCGAAAAATTTGTACGAATTTTCGATTCGTACGAAACTAATCGCACATGTCTAGTCCTTTCTCTGTATTGTGTCCATGGGTTTATTGGTCCTAGCGTCAGTACAGGGGTGTCCAGCACCCAGGGAAAAGATGAGGTACTGTGCCCCCTCTTCCCCACTGCTGATGCATGACATTGCTGAGTGTACCACCCTGCGTGCTCTGCCACTCTTGTCCTCACCCTTCCCTGAGCAAAGGGTAGAGAGCACAGGATGTTATCAGCTCATTGGATTTCTGGTAGGATCAACAGGTATCAAACAGATATACATACAGGTGAAAGTGTTTTGTTATATTTAACAGATCAAAAGGGAGCAAATAAGTTTATCATTAGGGTTTACTTTTTCCAGTGTCTAAAATGTGAAGATCTGATTTGTCTATTATCCTAAATTAGAATATGGGGACTTTCCAGAATACTGGACTTTTTATCTCCCTAAAGTCCTGATTTCTGCAGAATTGCTCCAGTATCTGACCTTTCTCCCAGTGTCCAGCCAAATACATCCCGTCACTCCAGACTTACTGGGAGTTGTAGGAGGAAGGAGAAGCAATGTGGTCCTTTCACCCCCTTTTGTTGAGCAATGCATTGTACAGAGAAGACTCATGAAAAGAGATGATTCTTTACTCTGCAAGGATTGCATAGAGCCAGAGCAAATGGAGCAAGCATTGAGAAAGACATGCAACTCATGGAAGTGCTGGCAGTAGGCTGATAGACCTGAGGAGATCTATGGAAGCAGGGGGGCATTTTTAGAATCTGTGTTTTGCTTATGCTGGGCAAACGAATTAGGTACACATTGCCCTTCCCCCTCCCATCCCCATTAGAATATATTTACTTTTTTTCTTTCCCCCAGTGCTCCATTCAGCTGCAGGTAGTGTGTGAAAATTTTAAGTGGAGTTCCAACTACAATCTATATATATATTTTTTTAAACCTTTCACAGGCATTTAAAAAGGCATTGTAACACTTAGGTCTTCTTTAAAATTTCTCCCCCAATGTCCGGTTTCATCTCATTAACCACTTCAATACCATGCACTTATACAGCTTCCTGCCCAAGCCAATTTTGAGCTGAATGACAATTGCGCGGTCATGCTACACTGTACCCAAACAAATTTTTTATCATTTTGTTCCCACAAATAGAGCTTTCTTTCGGTGGTATTTGATCGCCTCTGCAATTTTTATTTTTTGCACAACAAATAAAAAAAGAGCGAAAATTTTGAAAAAAACGACGTTTTTCTTTGTTTCTGTTAATTTTTTTTGTAAATAAGTACCTTTTCTACTTTAAGTTTAATTTCCTGGTGGTGAGAAAGCAACACAACACTGCCTGATTTAACCCCTTGTTTGCTGTACTGCACAAGGTTACAGGGCACTTGCAGAGTGGCCTCATTCACTTAAAGCGGTAGTAAGCCTCTGAAACCCCCCCCCCAAAAAAAAAAAACCCTGCAAGACAATAGCAAAATGTGCTAGTATGCATCGCATACTAGCACATTATGAAATGCTTGCCTTAGAATGAAGTCCCTGCAGCAGCTCCCAGTCACCGCTGAGGAAGCTGACCAGTGGCGGTGCGTCCATTAGGGGCACTCGGGTGCCGCCCCCTCTCTCCAGCCACCCCCTTTGTGTACTATAGATAGATTCATGCATTGCATGAATCTATCCACGGCCGCTGTAGCCACTCCCATTCAGGCGTCCGGCCCCTTTTCGGGTGCCGGGCGCCTGAATTACAACCAGGCCCGGACTGGGACAAAAAATAGGCCCGGCATTTTGGATTGAGAAGCCCATGACATGCTAACCAGCCCCTGCCCCACTCTCCACCCTGACAGATCCCCGGAGAGAGGGGAGGGGGGAACCCAGAAGAGGTGTGGGGGGAGGAGGTGGGGAGGTGGGACCAGGAAAGAGAATGGGGGGATGGAGAGCACAGGGAAGAACCTTGAGAACATGTGGTGGGATGAGAGCACAGAGGAGAGTCAGAGAACACAGGGAGGAAGAGGAGGGAAGAGGGGGGCAGCGGAGAGCATGGGGGGAGGTGGAGAGCACAGGGAGGGTGGCGGAGAGCATGGGGGGAGGTGGAGAGCACAGGGGGGCTGGTGGAGAGCATTGGGGGATGTGAAGAGCACAGGGGAAGGCAGAGAGTATGTGGGGAGGTGGAGAGCATAGGGGGGCAGCGGGGAGCATGGGGGGCAGCGGAGTGCATGGGGGGGATGTGGAGAGCACGGGGGGAAGCGGAGAGTGTGGGGGGATATGAAGAGCACAGGTGGTTGAGTGCAGAGCATGGGGGGTGGCAGAGAGCATGGGGGAGGTGGAGAGCACAGGGAGGACGTCAGAAAGCATGGGGGGAGGTGGAGAGCACGGGGGAGCTGGAGAGCACGGGGGAGGTGGAGAGCACTGGGGAGTGGCAGAGAGCTTGGGGGGAGGTGGAGAACACTGGGGGGTGTCAGAGAGCTTGGGGGGTGGCCGAGAGCTTGGGGGAGACAGAGATCATGAGGAGGCAAAGAGTATGAGTGGTGTAGGAGGAGCAGTGGGGGCGGCTGCATATAGAACAATCATTCTCTCCATCTTCCTGCTGCACTCTCGGAATGCCTGCTTTTACTCTACCTCTCGCAGGCATTCCGATACTGCAGAAGAGAGATAGAGAGAATGATTGTTCTATATGCAGCCGCCCCACTGCTCCTCCTATCCAGGTTACAGGGGGGGCTGCACTCACGTTTTCTGCTATCCGGCCGGCTTCAAGTTGTCAGCAGCAGGTGTCTGCTCTGGCTCCTCCCCCCTTCACAGTCACGCCCCCTGGCACCAACGGCAGACCTATACGGGCGGCCGTGGAGAGGCCGAAGGCTTCTCATCTAGCTCCTCCCCCTCTGTGTTTACGTCCCCCGGGCGGCCGTGGAGAGGCTGGATGAGCGGAGCGGGTATAAAGAGCCTTGTGCCCCGCTACTAGGACTTGCAGCCTGACGGCCCCCGGTGGCTGCGGCCCACCGGGCAAATGCCCGGTTTGCCCGATGGCCAACCTGGGCCTGATTACAACGGCAGAGGGTGTTTTTGAAGCACCTGATTAGAGCCATAGGCTCTAATAAGCTTCAAAAAAGGTGCACTGCAAAGGCAAACCATTGCGCTCGCACTGCACCCAGGTGTATTAGCAAAGCAAATGAATATATGAATATTTGCTTTGCTAACACAGAACTGCCTCTCAGCCAATCAGGAGGCCCAGATGTAATACCGGGCACCTGATTGGCTGAAGGTAGAGGCGATTTCATTGGCCGCCTAGCAAAACAGGAAGAAGACACGCACAGAGGACACAGAATCCATTGCCGCGATACACATCCCACAACTCGCCGCCTGACCCGCTGCCTGACCCACCACCACAATGGGGTAAGTGCCGAACAGAAAGCTGGCGGGCAGGGGGGGGGGGCACAGTGGCTGCATATTATGGTCACAAAGGTTGCAATTGATGGAGCACAGTTGGCTGCATTTGCAGGGCACAGTGGCTGCAATTGATGGGGCACAGTTGGCTGCATTTGATTAGCACAGAGGCTGCATATGACGGGCACAGAGCCTGCATATGATGGGCACATAGGCTGCATATGATGGGTGCAGTTAGCTGCATATGATGGGCACAGAGGCTGCATATGATGGGCACAGTTGGCTGTATATAATTGGTACAGCTGGCTGCATATGATGGGCACAGTTGGCTGCATATGATGGGCACAGTTGGCTTCATATTATGGGCACAGTTGGCTGCATATGATGGGCACAGGTGTCTGCTTTTGCTGGGCACAGAGTCTGCATATGATGGGCACAGTTGGCTGCATATGATGGGCAGAGTGGCTGCAATTGATGGCACAGTGAGGCTGCAATTGATGTTTTTGTTTCAGTATTTTTCAGTTCGTTTGCACCCCCCAAAAAAATTTGAGCACCAGCCGCCACTGGAGCTGACATGTTCCCTCTGTGCTTCTTCTGGGTTCACGGGCTCCAGCGCTGTGAGTGGCATAAAGGCTGGACACAAAGGCTGCAATTGATGGAGCACAGTTGGCTGCATTTGCAGAGCACAGTGGCTGCATATTATGGACACAGGTTGCAATTGCTGGGGCACAGTTGGCTGCATTTGATGAGCACAGAGGAGGCATATGATGGGCACAGTTGGTTGCATATGATGGGCACAGTGGCTGCAATTGATGGCACAATGAGGCTGCAATTGATGTTTTTGTTTCAGTATTTTTCCACTGGAGCTGACATGTTCCCTCGTTGCTTCTTCCTGGCTGTGAGTGGCTGGAGCCACAAGGACGTCACTCCCGCGCATGTGCGTGGGAGCCCTCTGTGCCGGCAAGGAGCTTTTACGTTTCGGCATGATACGCTGGACCTTCAGAGCACATGCGCTTCTGACGTCAGCGGCTACATGCAAGGTGAATATCTCCTAAACCGTAAAGGTTTAGGAGATATTAATCTTACCTACAGGTAAGCCTTTATTAGACTTGTGCACAACGGAAAAATTTGTTTAGTTTCGGTTTGTTTCTTGTGCACAACGGAAAAATTTGTTTAGTTTCGGTTCGTTTCTTTTCGGTCCTGTTGATTCGTAATCATTCGTAATTTTGCTAGACGGGATTTTTCGTGTTCGGACTAATTCGTATTTTCGCAAGCGTCATTTGTCGTAGAATTTTTAGTTGATTTATAATTCGTACTTTTGGTAGAGTACATTGTTTTTCGTTGATTCTGGACACAACTCCTACTTTCGTAACTTTTTTTGGGTTCGTTGATTCGTAATTTTCCGTGTCTCTCTCACAACGACGCTGCCTATTATGCCTAATGTGCTTCGAATGGATTTGTACTTTTCTAAATACATAGCGGTTATTTGTAACGATTCAAAATCTCGTACTTTACTTTCGTTTTTTAACATGCAGCTATAGCCTCCGCCCCTGTACACCATTTTGAGAGGGTTCAACACGGTGAGGGAGAAGCAGAGAGAAGAGCAGAGTGTTATTGTGCTTCAAATAGATTCGTACATTCGTAACTTTTTTCATAACGAATTATGCCGAAGACATTCGGGCATTCGCTATTTTGCGGTATAATTTATTTTGGATTCGGTTTTATTCGTAATTGCTTTGTTCGGAAATTCGAATGCTTCCGAATGTCTGAAAGTTGCTAAATTCGGACGAATTTCGATTCGTTACGAAACGAATTGCACAAGCCTAGCCTTTATTATAGGGCAATACAACCGCTTTAAATGGGTCCTGCTTAGCATGTGCTACACCCCCAAACTGCAAATTTTAATGAACCCTTACTGTTCTGAGCTCCCTATAATGCTGCTTTCACACTGATGTGCTGCGGTTTACCTGTACTGCAGGTGGAGCGCAGAGCATTTGTGACTTTCCTGGGTTAGCTGCGCTTTGCCATAGACTTCTATTATATCCTGCAGATGTAGTGCACTCCTGCATTCACGAGTTTTGATGCGCTTTCAGAAAGTGCACCAAACCCGTAGGATATAATAGAAGTCTATGGCTAAGCGCAGCAAAACCACAGGAAAAGCTGCAGATACACAGCCCTGCACCTATTGTGTGGGTAAACCACAGCACATCAGTGTGAAAGCAGCATTACACTACCCCTACCCCAATTTTCCGGGAGCCTGATGTTGACTACCAGAGGTAGGGAGGGCTGACATACTTACTCAGGGTGCAGGTTACTAGGCATAGTGATTAATGAACAAGGAAGAAAGTTGGGCGCCAGTCACTTTTATGCTTAAACAAAGAGAGAAGGAGAATGTTGGAAAACTTTTCTGCATGAACAGCTGCAGCCACTAATCAGTGTGCTCTGACAGCCCCCAGGATACAATGTCCCAGGGGGAAGGATTCCTCCATCCACCTCATTTTTGTGGATGGTGGAATCTGTTAGCTTTCTTTTTTTTTTTTTTTAGTTTGGCCTGCTGGCTGAATAAAAAAAATAAAAAATATCTGTGTACAGTGGTGACTCTAGAAACAATATATGGAGAGAGGCATATAAGATACCACAGTCAAGACTGGGGGGACACTAATAGATTTCACCACTAAATCATACCAATGAAAAAAACGTACCGTATTTATCGGCGTATAACACGCACCGGCGTATAATACGCACCCCAAGTTTAGGAGGGAATTTTAGGGAAAAAAACTTTTAGGAGGGAAGTTTAAGGAAAAAAAAAACTTACATTTAAATGCAGCCTTACCAGTGTCCGTTGCAGCCTTGTCAGTGCAGCCTTGCCAGCAGTGTCCATTGCAGCCTTGCCCCAGTGTCCAGTGCAGCCTTTGCCCAGTGTCCAGTGCAGCCTTTGCCCAGTGTCCAGTGCAGCCTTTGCCCAGTGTCCAGTGCAGCCTTTGCCCAGTGCAGCTTTACCAAGTGTCCAGTGCAGCCTTTGCCCAGTGCAGCCTTTGCCCAGTGTAGCTTTGCCCAGTGTCCAGTGCAGCTTTACCCAGTGTCCAGTGCAGCCTTTGCCCAGTGCAGCCTTTGCCCAGTGTAGCTTTGCCCAGTGTCCAGTGCAGCTTTATCCAGTGTCCAGTGCAGCCTTTGCCCAGTGCAGCCTTTGCCCAGTGTCCAGTGCAGCTTTGTCCAGTGCAGCCTTTGCCCAGTGTCCAGTGCAGCTTTGCCCAGTGTCCAGTGCAGCCTTTGCTAAGTGCAGCCTTTGCCCAGTGTCCAGTGCAGCCTTGCCCCAGTTTTCAAAATTGGCGCCGCCGAGATCGCCGCAGAGACTGGGCGGAGCGGGGCGAACGCCGCCGAGAACGCAGGGACTGGGCGGAGCCGAGATACACATAGCCAAGTGTACTCGGCTCTAGTCGGCTCTTCTCGGCTCCGCTCACAGTCACGCCAAGTCCCGCCCTATGATGGACATAACACAGGTCCAATGGCGGGACTGGGCGTGACTGTGAGCAGAGCCGAGAAAAGCCGAGTATAGCCGAGTACACTCGGCTATGTGTATCTCGGCGGCGATCGCTGCGCTCCGCTCAGTCAGCGGAGATCGCCGGGATCAGTGGGTATCGGCGTATAACACGATTTTAAGGGGAAAAAAGTGCGTGTTATACGCCGATAAATAAGGTAATATGTATATATAAATAAGATTTACAAAGTTGCGGTTTGCAATGATACCTTTTTATTGTACTCACCTAACACTTAAAGGGGTTGTAAAGGTTTGTTTTTTATTTTCTAAATAGGTTCCTTTAAGCTAGTGCATTGTTGGTTCACTTACCTTTTCCTTAGATTTCCCTTCTAAATGTTTTTTTTCTTTGTTTTCTTTGTCTGAATTTCTCACTTTCTGTTCCTCCTCAGTAAGCTGTTCAGTAAGCTGTTCTGGCTGACTAAACACCACTCGGATGATGGTGTGAAGTTTAGTGAGGAGAAACAGGAAGTGAGAAATTCAGACAAAGAAAAAAAACATTTATGCCGCGTACACACGGACGTTTTTCTCGTCGAGAAAAACTAAATTTTTTCCTTTCGACAAGAAAAACGATCGTCTGCGGGCTTTCTGCCGTTTTTTTCGACGAGAAAAACGGCATTACCCACTTAACGACCGCTCACTGTATATATACGTCGGCAGAATGGCACCGACAGGCACAATCATGTAGAGCATACGTGATTGCCTTTGTATAGTTGGGGGGTCCAATCGGACCCCCCTCCTATACAGTGAGCGGTGGCTAAGTGTCCGGGAGCGTTCCGGGATGAGGGGGCAGCCATTCGTTTCCGGCCACCCCTTCGCGATCGCTCCCGGCGAATGGAAATGCCCCCTCTGTCTGTGTCAGGCAGAGGAAGCAGGAGGATGGATGTCATCTCTGGTGCGGCGCTCACATATACCGAACGCCGTACAAGAGAAGACATCAGGTCAGTGCACACAACACTACACTGACACCAGGACACATAGGGACATAAATCGCCCCCCAGGCCCCCCCAGACACCCCCAGATCACCCCCCAGATCACCCCCCCCAGCCCCCAGTCACAGTGTCACTGATTGCAGTGACCATTTATTTACTGATCACTGCAATCAGTGACATTTGTGACTGTAAAAGTGTCAGTACATTCAGTTTTAGGTCCAGTGTAGCCCCCTAACCCCCCCTAATAAAGGTTTAACCCCCTGATCACCCCCCAGATAACCCTTTCACCCCCTATCACCACTGTCGCTAAGCGATCATTTTTCTGATCGCTGTCTTAGTGTCAGTGATGCCGATCGGCAGCCAGTAATTTTTTTTAGGTTCGCCGCATGTTTTTATAGCGTCAGGTACCCCAATATATTATCGAATAAAGGTTTAACCCCCTTGATCGCCCTCCAGGTAACCCTTTCACCCCCTATCACCACTGTCGCTAAGCGATCGTTTTTCTAAACGCTGTCTTAGTGTCGGTGATGCAGATCGGTAGCCAGTAATTTTTTTTAGGTTCGCCGCATGTTTTTATAGCGTCAGGTACCCCAATATATTATCTAATAAAGGTTTAACCCCCTTGATCACCCCCCAGGTAACCCTTTCACCCCCTATCACCACTGTCGCTAAGCGATCGTTTTTCTAAACGCTGTCTTAGTGTCGGTGATGCAGATCGGTAGCTGCTAATTTTTTTTAGGTTCGCCGCAGGTTTTTATAGCGTCAGGTACCCCAATATATTATCTAATAAAGGTTTAACCCCCTTGATCGCCCCCCAGGTAACCCTTTCACCCCCTATCACCACTGTCGCTAAGCGATCGTTTTTCTAAACGCTGTCTTAGTGTCGGTGATGCAGATCGGTAGCCAGTAATTTTTTTTAGGTTCGCCGCAGGTTTTTATAGCGTCAGGTACCCCAATATATTATCTAGTAAAGGTTTAACCCCCTTGATCACCCCCCAGGTAACCCTTTCACCCCCTATCACCACTGTCGCTAAGCGATCATTTTTCTGATCGCTGTCTTAGTGTCGGTGATGCAGATCGGTAGCCAGTAATTTTTTTTAGGTTCGCCGCAGGTTTTTATAGCGTCAGGTACCCCCATTTATTATCTAATAAAGGTTTTAACCCCCTGATTGCCCCTAGTTAACCCTTTCACCAGTGATCACCATATAAGTGTTACGGGTGACGCTGGTTAGTTAGTTTGCTTTTTATAGTGTCAGGGCACCCGCCGTATATAACCCAATAAAGGTTTAACCCCCTGATCGTCCGGCGGGTGATATAAATTAGGTTTTAGCGTCAGAGAGGGTCTGCGTCACACCCCAGGCAGCGTCAGGTTAGTGCCAGTAACGCTAACACCCACGCGTGAAGCATACACCCCCCTTAGTGGTATAGTATCTGAACAGATCAATATCTGATCTGATCAGATCTATACTAGCGTCCCCAGCAGTTTAGGGTTCCCAAAAACGCAGTGTTAGCGGGATCAGCCCAGATACCTGCTGGCACCTGCGTTTTGCCCCTCCGTCCAGCCCAGGCCACCCAAGTGCAGTATCGATCGATCACTGTCACTTACAAAACAAAAACACACATAACTGCAGCGTTCGCAGAGACAGGCCTGATCCCTGCGACTCCAGTGCTGTAGGAGGTGATTTCACCACCACAGTTAAATAAAAAAAGCATATATGCCGAAGCATTGGGGCAGCAGGAGCGGAGGAGCGATTTTGCTCCTAATGCCGCGTACATACGGTCGAAATTCCGACGGAGGCTTGCCCGTGGAAAAGTCCGACCATGTGTGTGCGGCATAACTTTTTTGCGGGAGGATGCCCCCATGCTTCGGCATATATAAATGGTGCGTGTATGCCCATCATTGGAAGTGGGTGGATGAAGGGCGGTATTCTAATGGTGGGCATACCCACCGATCAATCTCTTTTTTCGTTCAGCCAACTGGCTGCATGAAAAAAAAAGATTACAATACATGTCCAACAAGGACCAGCAACGTACTGGTATGTTGCTGGACTTTGAATGTTTATACCAGAATGATGCCTGCGGGTTTAGGTATCATCTTGGTATCATTCTTTTCAGCCTGCGGCCGGCTTTCATGTAAAAGCAATCCTAGCGGCTAATTAGCCTCTGGACTGCTTTTACAAGCAGTGGGAGGGAATGCCCCCCCCGGATATAAAAAGCGCCATTGGGAAATTGGGAAAGCATTTTATCACACCGATCTTGGTGTGGTCAGATGCTTTGAGGGCAGAGTAAAAATCTAGGGTCTAGAAGACCCCAGTTTTTTCAAAAAAAGAGTACCTGTCACTACCTATTGCTATCATAGGGGATATTTACATTCCCTGAGATAACAATAAAAATGATAAAAAAAAAACTACTTGGAAGGAACAATTTAAAAATAAAATAAAAAAGCAAAATTAATAATAAAAAAAAAAAAAAAAAAAAGCACCCCTGTCCTGCCCTGCTCTTGCCCAATGGTGAACGCAAGCGTCGGTCTGGCGTCATATGTAAACAGCAATTGCACCATGCATGTGAGGTATCACCGCGAAGGTCAGATCGAGGGCAATCATTTTAGCAGTAGACCTCCTCTGTAAATCTAACGGGGTAACCTGTAAAGGCTTTTAAAGGCTTTTAAAAATGTATGTAGTTTGTCGCCAATGCGCGTTTGTGCGAAATTTTAAAGCATGTCGTATTTGGTATCTATGTACTCGGCCTAAGATCATCTTTTTTATTTCATCAAACATTTGGGCAATATAGTGTGTTTTAGTGCATTAAAATTTAAAAAAGTGTATTTTTTAACCCAAAAAATGCGTTTGAAAAATCGCTGCGCAAATACTTTGTAGAAAAAAAAAATGCAACACCCACCATTTTAATCTGTAGGGCCTTTGCTTTAAAAATATATATAATGTTTGGGGGTTCAACATAATTTTCTTGCAAAAAAAAAAAATGTTTTCATGTAAACAAAAAGTGTCAAAAAGGGCTTTGTCTTCAAGTGGTTAGAAGAGTGGATGTAAGCTTCCTAATGTTGTGTATAAAATGGCAGAACAGTTCAAAACCCCCCCAAATGACCCCATTTTGGAAAGTAGACACCCCAAGCTATATACTGAGAGGCATGTCGAGTCCATGGAATATTTTATATGTTGACACAAGTTGCGGAAAAACAACAATTTTTTTTTTTTTTTTGCACAAAGTTGTCACTAAATGATATATTGCTCAAACATGCCATGGGCATATGTGGAATTACACCCCAAAATACATTCTGTTGCTTCTCCTGAGTACGGGGATACCACATGTGTGAGACTTTTTGGGAGCCTAGCCGCGTACGGGACCCCAAAAACCAAGCACCGCCTTCAGGCTTTCTAAGGGTGTAAATTTTTGATTTCACTTCTCACTGCCTATCACAGTTTCGGAGGCCATGGAATGCCCAGATGGCACAAAACCCCCCAAATGACCCCATTTTGGAAAGTAGACACCCCAAGCTATTTGCTGAGAGGTATTGTGAGTATTTTGCAGATCTCGCTTTTTGTCACAAAGTTTTGAAAATTGAAAAAAAATAATATATATATATATATTTACTTTCTTCATTTTCAAAAACAAATGAGAGCTGTAAAATACTCGCCATGCCTCTCAGCAAATAGCTTGGGGTGTCTATATTCCAAAATGGGGTCATTTGGGGGGGTTTTGTGCTATTTTGGCATTTTATGCCTTCGAAACTGTGATAGGTAGTGAGGAGTGAAATCCAAAATTTGTGCCTAGAAATCCTGAAGGCGGTGCTTGGTTTTCGGGGTCCCGTACGCGGCTAGGCTCCTAAAAAGTCCCACACATGTGGTATCCCCGTACTCAGGAGAAGCAGAAAAATTTATTTTGGGGTGTAATTCCACATATAACCATGGCATGTGTGAGCAATATATCATTTAGTGACAACTTTTTGTAATTTTTTTATTTTTTCTTGGTCATTATTCAATCACTTGGGACAAAAAAAAAAATATATTCAATGGGCTCAACAGGCCTCTCAGCAATTTCCTTGGGGTGTCTACTTTCTAAAATGGGGTCATTTGTGGGGGTTTTGTGCTATTTTGGCATTTTATGGCCTTCGAAACTGTGATAGGTAGTGAGGAGTGAAATCAAAAATTTGCGCCCTTAGAAATCCTGAAGGCGGTGCTTGGTTTCCGGGGTCCCGTACGCGGCTAGGCTCCCAAAAAGTCCCACACATGTGGTATCCCCGTACTCAGGAGAAGCAGCAAAATGTATTTTGGGGTGCAATTCCACATATAACCATGGCATGTGTGAGCAGTATATCATTTAGTGACAACTTTTTGTAATTTCTTTTTTTTTTTTAGTCATTATTCAATCACTTAAGACAAAAAAAAAAAAATCAATGGGCCCAACATGCCTCTCAGCAATTTCCTTGGGGTGTCTACTTTCCAAAATGGGGTCATTTGGGGGGGTTTTGTACTGCCCTGTCATTTTAGCACCTCAAGAAATGAGATAGACAGTCATAAATTTAAAGCTGTGTAAATTTCAGAAAATGTACCCTAGTTTGTAAACTCTATAACTTTTGCGCAAACCAATAAATATACGCTTATTGACATTTTTTTTACTAAAAACATGTGGCTGAATACATTTTGGCCTAAATGTATGACTACAATTGAGTTTATTCGATTTTTCTTATAACAAAAAGTAGAAAATATCATTTTTTTTCTAAATTTTCGGTCTTTTTCCGTTTATATCGCAAAAAATAAAAATCGCAGAGGCAATCAAATACCATTAAAAGAAAGCTCTATTTGTGGGAAGAAAAGGACGCAAATTTTGTTTGGGTACAACATTGCATGTCCGCACAATTTACAGTTAAAGCAGCGCAGTGCAAAATTCTGAATTCACCTCTGGTCCTTTAGCTACCAAATGGTCCGGGGCTTAAGTGGTTAAAAACGACGAGAAAAATTAGAACATGTTCTAAATTTTCTCGTCGTTTTTTTCGACATGTTTTCCGCAGCAGTGTTTCCCATAGGGAAACACTGCCGCGGAGCCCACACACGATCGTTTTTTTCGACCAAAAAAAAAATGACATTTAAAACGGCCGTGTGTGGGGGGAACAAGCTGTTCCTCGTTTTTAACGTCGATTTTCTCGACGGTATTTTCACCGTCGAAAAAATCGATCGTGTGTACGCGGCATGAGAAGGGAAATCTAAGGAAAAGGTAAGTGAACCAACACTGCACTATTTAGAACCTATTTAGAAAATAAAAAACGAACCTTTACAACCCCTTTAAAAGACAAGCTTTCAAGAGTTTTCCTTTATTCCTCAGGTATTGCTTCAGACCTGAGAAAGAGAGGAAAACTCTTAAAAGCTTTTCTTTATAGTTTCAGATCAGAGACTGCAAACATGGCGCAAGAGGTAGTCAGAGACTGTGGACATGAGACAAGGGATGGTCAGAGACTGCGGCCATGGCACAAGAGACGGTCAGTGACTGAGGCTATGGTACAAGGGATGATCAGAGACTGTGGACATGACACAAGGGATGGTCAGAGACTGCGGACATAACAAAAGAGAAGGTCAGAGACTGCGGAAATGGCACAAGGGATAAAAGAAAATTAAAAACTGCACTCTGAGATAATAGAAAGTAGCTGGCTTTCACTAGACAAATCGTGTAAACAGGTAAAATATAAATAATAGTGCAGCACTCATGGTGTAAAAAGTGAAAAAATAATACCGTGCAATAAACAAGTATTAAATCAATAGGTATGACAATGAGGTCATAAAACTGTGAATATGCACACAAATAACAAAACATAAAGTCCAACAACAAAATAAAATAGTGTATTCTGTGCTGTGATCAATAATGCAAAAATGATAAATGTATAAAATCCAATGGCTTCAAAATAAAAGTTCAATGAAAGATAGCCCACCAAGAAATTGAAATCCTTGAGATGAAGATGGAGATACCCGTGTGAAGGCACAATAGAGAAAATACTTGTCACTGGTTTGTGCAATCCACCACCAAGGAGTAAAATGGGCATGCTTACCAGAGTTTGTGGACTCGTATACTGTTTTGTAATGAGTCAACCAAACATGTATGAGATAATACCTCAACCTTGTCCAGCTGTATCGGATGGATGGTCTATAGACACCCAGTCACCTGTTGAATGGTGAAGTTTCACTTTAAATGAACAAGCTCCCAATGGGCAGCAAACGTCAAAAAGGAAGGCCACTCCCGAACTGTGATCACACGATCCGCCCCGAGCACCGACAACTGACTCCCGGCTACGTCACGTTTTCACTATTTACACTTTGAGCGCTACACTATTATTTATATTTTACATGGCACAAGAGATAGTCAGAGACTGCGGATGTAACGGCACCCCAAATACGAAAGGGGGTTAACGCCGTTTAAGATGTTCCCTCTCCTGGACACACATTCGCTGTCGATCCTCCACAGCCAGCCGACCACTTCCCCTAGGAATTAATCCTTCTGGAAGAACGAGACGTACTCTGTATCTTCCAGGATCAAGTCTCTTTATTGAAGAAAAGATTGTAACTTTTATACACATCTACTACTGCATTAGTTTAACATGAACAATGATCCAGCTCCACCCACAACCTGACCAGACTCAATACACATTATTTTGACGTCTGTTAGGCTTCAAAAGACTTTACACAATAGAACATAACGACTTTCAATACACATCTTATAATGAAAGGGTTGGTAGACGGTCCGTCTGCCGAGTACAATGCACACAGGCATAGAGTTAACTATCCCTTTCACACCAAAAGGGTCTCCAGACCCTCCTAGACTCATTTACAACACAAGCAGGCAGGTGATTAACCTGTCTGCTGCTAGTTCCACAACCTATAATTATAGGCGTAATTCCCACAAGCCCCAATAGACAATAGAATGCAAATCACCTTAACTCCTCACAGCAATGATTACACAACCCCCCCCCCCACAGTCCATCCGATCTAAATACAATGTATGTGCAGCATTGAATATGGCTATCATAGACCATATTGGGGTTTTCATTCACCCTGCGCCCCTAATAGAGACACAGGGTGGTTGACACATAAGAGGCATTGGGGAAGCTGAAGCAAGGGTATCTCATACTTTCTACATGATTCTGAGTTCCCCGGGCCTTCCTGTTACATCTCTCCCCTTTCGGCAGGAGACTAACAGAGGAGGGGACCCCAGACGGGTTGACTCCGAAGTTAGTCCATAGGTCCCTTCTTCTAATGCCGGTATCCACACAGTACCCCAAATAAATTGCTCCAAACAGAGCATTACTTACCCAGCCAACCTCTGCCTCTCTCAGAGAACATACCCGCCGCTGGGGAGAAGACAGGGTGACTGGGCTCAGTCCGTCATGCTGTTGGGGATCTGGGCCGACTGCCCAGCATCCCTGGGGTATACAAGTGGAGACTGAAGTCCCATCCACTTGTGGTAGGTGAAAATCCCCCAGTGCTTGCAAAGCAAGGCTGACATCCTCCTGTCTCAGTGTCACACCATTTTCTGGGGTTGTGTCAGTGAAGACCGAGGTCCCATCCAGTATCACAGGACCTCCCTCTTCTGTTAGTTGAGAGCAGAGGCCCGTGGCACTCTGCTCTGTTGCCAGCTCTTCTGCTGGGTTGCTGTGAGTGGAGACCGCAGTCCCATCCACCGATATCAGCTCAAGTTGCAGTTGTGTGCAGAGGCCAGTAGCATTCTGCCCTGCTGCCAGTGATTCAGCTGGGGGTAAAAGCTTTACCACCTCAGCTTGTTGCTGGGGAGGGGGGCCACCTGCCCCGGCTCCCTGAAACTCCACAGTTGTTTCCGGTGCTGGGCAGAGGTTGCTAGCACTCTGCCCTGTTGCCAGCACTTCTGCTGGGGACTCCACACCATCTGCTCTGGCTACCTGTTGGGGAGGGAAAATGGCTGCTTCTCCTCCCTGCATCTCTGAAATCCACTGGGAAGGGGGAACCATTACCTTCTCACCTCGGGCCTCCAAAACTGCCACGGGTGTAGAGCAGGGGTCTGCAGTACCCTGTCCTGCTGCCAGTACTTGAGCGGGCGATGCATAATCCATAACATCCTCTGAACAGTCCATTAAGTCCATACCTTCTGTAATCTGGGGCCGGGGAGATGAGCCAACTGCCCTGGCTCCCTGGAACTCCACATCATCCACTTCGGCTTTAGGGATGGCAATCTCCAGATTTTCCACTGCTGATTCTTCAGCCAGGATTTCAGAGTGGTCAACTGGTATTTCCTGATAGTCCCAGGCAAAGGTAGCACCACCCTGCTGCTGAGCAGATTCTAGCAGCTGTCTGTAGGCGATCTCCAGCTCCCATTCCTGAACGGCCAGAAATTCCAAATCTTCCTCTGCCCAGTGCCCTTCCGAGACATTCAGTTTTCGCTCTCTGTGCTCCATTATTTCCTCCAAACGCCACTCCCGATCACTCCCAAAGTCAGGGTCACTGGACAGCCCCCAATACAACAATCCCAGGCCATCATAGTCAAAGCCTTCCGTGGGGCTGTCATCCGCTGACCATGGGCACTCTTGGGCTACATACCACCGGAGGGCTCTGTAGCTCTCGTCCAAGCGCATCTCTGCCCGGATCACCCTGCTTAACTCAGCTGTCCACTCCTGCTTTGGTTGTTCCCCCAATAACGGCATTCGTACTTCATACTGCGACCAGTACCTTACATAGATGGAGGAGAGAGTCTTTCCCTGGTGTTGCTGCTCGAGAGCTAGCACTTTCTTCTAGAGTTCGCAGCGGATCGAATCCGACCATCCCAGCAGGACCTCCTCTGATACTGGTCCTCTATGCTGTATCTGCATCTCTCGCAACCTCCTTCCGAATTCCTCTTCCATGGTGGCTGGTTCTTTAGGCGTTGTCTCCGATTGCCATATTTCCGCCATTCTCCGCTCATGTTGCTGCTCTAGTTCTCTCTTTTGTCGCTCTCGTTCTCTCTCTTTTCACGCATCCTGCAGCTGGATGCCTTTAATGGCTTCCTGTATGGCGGTCTCTGATGGGTTAGCACCATATAATGCCAACCGCTCTCGAACTCGTTGTTCAAACAAGTCTTCAACTGACCGGGGTCCTGCATCACCATCCCTCTGATCCATCTCAGCTAGCTACCTGATCAAGGTGACTTTGTTCTTTGTCCCACCGGTCCCTCCACGGCTCTTAAGTAAGTCTTTGAGCGTGGCTCTCCTGCAGGCTGCATAGCTGGTCATTCACTGTGGTGGTTTGAAATGTCCCAGGAACTGGAGGGAAAAATCCCACCGCTGCCAACCAATGTAACGGCACCCCAAATACGAAAGGGGGTTAATGCCGTTTAAGATGTTCCCTCTCCTGGACACACATTCGCTGTCGATCCTCCACAGCCAGCCGACCACTTCCCCTAGGAATTAATCCTTCTGGAAGAACGAGACGTACTCTGTATCTTCCAGGATCGAGTCTCTTTATTGAACAAAAGATTGTAACTTTTATACACATCTACTACTGCATTAGTTTAACATGAACAATGGTCCAGCTCCACCCACAACCTGACCAGACTCAATACACATTAATTTGACGTCTGTTAGGCTTCAAAAGACTTTACACAATAGAACATAACGACCTTCAATACACATCTTATAATGAAAGGGTTGGTAGACGGTCCGTCTGCCGAGTACAATGCACACAGGCATAGAGCTAACTATCCCTTTCACACCAAAAGGGTCTCCAGACCCTCCTAGACTCATTTACAACACAAGCAGGCAGGTGATTAGCCTGTCTGCTGCTAGTTCCACAACCTATAATTATAGGCGTAATTCCCACAAGCCACAATAGACAATAGAATGCAAATCACCTTAACTCCTCACAGCAATGATTACACAACCCCCCCCCCCCCCCCCCCCACAGTCCATCCGATCTAAATACAATGTATGTGCAGCATTGAATATGGCTATCATAGACCATATTGGGGTTTTCATTCACCCTGCGCCCCTAATAGAGACACAGGGTGGTTGACACATAAGAGGCATTGGGGAAGCTGAAGCAAGGGTATCTCATACTTTCTACGCGATTCTGAGTTCCCCGGGCCTTCCCGTTACAGCGGACATGGCACAAGAGACGGTCAGAGACTGCGGACATGGCACAAGTAATGGTCAGAGGCTGCGGACATGGCACAAGTGATGGTCAGAGACTGCGGACATGGCACAAGTGATAGTCAGAGACTGCGGACATAATACAAGAGATAGTCAGAGACTGCGGACATAATACAAGAGATAGTCAGAGACTGCGGACATGGCACAAGAGACGGTCAGAGACTGCGGACATGGCACAAGAGACGGTCAGAGACTGCGGACATGGCACAAGAGACGGTCAGAGACTGCGGACATGGCACAAGAGATAGTCAGAGACTGCGGACATGGCACAAGAGATAGTCAGAGACTGAAGACATGGCACAAGATGTGGTCAGAGACTGCAGACATGGCACAAGAGACGGTCAGAGACTGCGGACATGGCACAAGAGACGGTCAGAGACTGCGGACATGGCACAAGATACGGTCAGACTGTGGACATGGCACAAGAGACGGTCAGACTGTGGACATGGCACAAGAGACGGTTAGAGACTGCGGACATGGCACAAGAGAGGGTCAGAGACTGCGGACATAGCACAAGAGATGTTCAGAGACTGCGGGCATGGCACAAGAAAAAGTCAGAGACTGCGGACATGGCACAAGAGGCGGTCAGAGAATGCGGAAATGCCACCAGAGATGGTCAGAGACTGCGGACATGGCACAAGAGATGGTCAGAGACTGCAGACATGGCACATGAGACGGTCAGAGACTGCAGACATGGCACAAGAGCTCACCATACACTATGAATTTTGGCTGATTCCTGCTGAACCAGTTGAAACTCAATCAGTGGGTGACCCTGTCATCACCCTCCTGCCTGAACATAGTTACATCAGGGCAAAAATTAGCTTCATCAAAAAGAGGTAGCTGCTTTTCTGGTATTTTGACAGTCAGAAGGACCAACTGTCAAAATACAGCAGCCGCAGGGGAAGATTTGTCCATCTGCATTGAATGATGTGAATGGAGGAATCTGTTACATTTTTTATATTCAGCCCCAAGGCTGAACAAAAAAAAAAATCTATATGTGTATGTCCAAATTTAGCTTCTCATTTAATTCAGTATCATAGCGTTAAAGACCGTGACAATCTGACATATCGGAATACAAGGCAAATGTATGGTAAATCTTGCTATATTACTGTAAAGCACCTCAGGTCTTGGAACACCAGCCAACAACCATAAATCAGAACAGATTGGACTCTGCTACACTCAGCAGTAGGGATGTGCCGAGCACCCCCCGGTTCGGTTCGCAGCAGAACATGCGAACAGGCAAAAAACATGCGAACAGGCAAAAAATTTGTTCGAACACTATGGGACACGAAAGTCTATGGGACACGAACATGAAAAATCAAAAGTGCTAATTTTAAAGGTTAATATGCAAGTTATTGTCATAAAAAGTGTTTGGGGACCCGGGTCCTGCCCCAGGGGACACAATGCAAAAAAAAGTTTTAAAAACTGCCTATTTTTCGGGAGCAGTGATTACTGTGATTTTAAGTGGGACCCCTATGCCATTTAAAAAAAAAAAAATTGGCGCAGGGTTCCCCTTAATATCCCTACCAGTCCTAAAGGACCTGATATGGAATTTGGGGGGGGGGGGGAACCCATGGTTCGGGGGGGGGGGGAACCCATGCCGTTTTTTTCAATGACTTTTATCTGTATCGCCGGGACCCGACAATTCATTGTAGCCGCGAGTAGTTTTAAATGACTTGTTTTCCTTTAGAAATGACATTTTCTGCAGAGACAGTTCTAAACACGGGAAACATGCGCTACTTTACAGGCATACTATAGACACCCCCCAGGTACGAAATTTAAAGGAATATTTTACTTTTATTGTTTCACTTTAAGCATTATTAAAATCACCGCTCCCGAAAAAACTGCAGTTTTTAAAACTTTTTTTGCATTGATACGTGTCCCCTGGGGCAGGACCTGGGTCCCCAAACACTTTGTATGACAATAACTTGCATATTAACCTTTAAAATGAGAACTTTTGATTTCTCCCATAGACTTTTAAAGGGTGTTCCGCGGCTTTCGAATTTGCAGTGAACACCCCAAATTGTTCGCTATTCCGCGAACGGTGCGAACAGCCAATGTTCGAGTCAAACTCATGTTTGACCGAAACATTAAGCTCATCCCTACTCAGCAGGCTAAAAAAAAGCATTGTCTGCACTCTTATAAAATGCTGGTTCAGAAAATGTACAGTGGAACCTTGGATTACGAGCATAATCCGTTCCAGGAGAATGCTCGTAATACAAAGCAGTCACATATCAAAGCGAGTATCCCCATAGAAGTCAATGGAAATAAAAATAATTTGTTCCGCATTGACTTCAATGACATGCAATACTGCATGTGGCCAGAGGTGGGAGCACCGCAGAGCCTTGGAAATGATCGGAAAGGCCCGGGGACAGCTCGGCTGAACTCTGAAAACCTCGGAAAGGCTCGGGAACGGAGTATTTCTGAGATTTTTCAAGCATTTCTGAACGGCTCCGATCGGCTACGCTTGGCGCCGGCCCCCCCCCCCCCCCACCTCAGGCCAAACGCGGTACTGCACACCACTGTGGCTTGAATCCTGCTCGTTTTGCGAGACAACACTCGCAAACCGAGTCAGGATTTTTTTTAAAACAGTGCTCATATTGCGAAAGGCTCCTTAACCGCATTACTCGCAATCCGAGGTTTCACTGTATTTCCAAATCTATGGTAAAGAATCCATAGATATAGACAGTCCTCAGCGCTGCTTCTTCATACAGTACAGTGAGTAGACATGTGCGATTAGTTTCGTACAAATCGAAAATTCATACAAATTTTTTGAAATTTGTACGAATCCGAATTACGAATTTTTACGGATACGAATTCTGTATGAAATACGAAGTTTCGTTAACGAAGTTTCGTTTACAAATTTCGGCTCCAAATTGAAAAGATTCGACATTATAGAGAGAAAAGATTCGACATAGAGAGAAAAGATTTGACATTATAGAGAGAAAAGATTTGACATAGAGAGAAAAGATTTGACATTATAGAGAGAAAAGATTCGACATTATAGATAAAAAAGATTTGACATAGAGAGAAAAGATTCAACATTATAGAGATAAAAGATTCGACATTATAGAGCAGGGGTCTCAAAGTACCGGCCCGCGGGCCATTTGCGGCCCGCGGATCGGTTACAAATGGCCCGCAGGCAGGGGGCGCCACGGAAGGGGGGGTGCCGCACTGCGCTGAAGAGCTTTATGTCTCCTGTGTCCTTTTCGCCGCATGCTGCTATAGCTCAGCTGGATACAGACACTGCACAGGAGAGCAGAGAGAGAACAGAGCAGAGGGCGGATCCGCCCATTGCCCCACCCACCTAGGCACTGATGATAGACCAGAGCCACGTCTCCTGGGTCCTGATGTCATCTCAGGGCGGGAGATGATCATGGCGTTCTCGGGGTGCCCTGTGTTAAAGCCAGGACCTTACAGGAGGAGAGGACTCGGGAGGCAGCAAATCAGGCCACCAGCTGACTGCCAGGAGGAGAGGTAAGTGAGCCATCACACTGAGGCTGAGTGAGATTTGTGAAGAGGGGGTATTTGTGGAATGTAGAGGAGTGTCTGTGGAGTGTAGGGGGGTGTCTGGAGTGTGGGGGGGTGTCTGTGGAGTGTGGGGGGGGTGTCTGTGGAGTGTAGGGGGGTGTCTGTGGAGTGTAGGGGGTGTCTGTGGAGTGTAGGGGGGGTGTCTGGAGTGTGGGAGGGGGGGTGTCTGTGGAGTGTGGGGGGGTGTCTGTGGAGTGTAGGGGGTGTCTGTGGAGTGTAGGGGGTGTCTGTGGAGTGTAGGGGGGTGTCTGTGGTGTGTAGGGGGGGAGTCTGTGGAGTGTAGGGGGGGAGTATGTGGAGTGTAGGGGGGTGTCTGTGGAGTGTAGGGGGAAGTCTGTGGAGTGTAGGGGGGGAGTCTGTGGAGTGTAGGGGGGGAGTCTGTGGAGTGTAGGGGGGGAGTCTGTGGAGTGTAGGGGGGGAGTCTGTGGAGTGTAGGGGGGGAGTCTGTGGAGTGTAGGGGGGAGTCTGTGGAGTGTAGGGGGGTGTCTGTGGAGTGTGGGGGGTGTCTGTGGAGTGTGGGGGGGTTTCTGTGGAGTGTGGGGGGGAGTCTCTGGAGTGTAGGGGGGAGTCTCTGGAGTGTAGGGGGGAGTCTGTGGTGTGTAGGGGGTGTCTTTGGAGTGTAAGGGGGGTATTTGTGGAGTGTAGGGGGGTGTCTGTGGAGTGTAGGGGGGTATTTGTGGAGTGTAGGGGGGGGTGTCTGGAGTGTGGGGGGGTATTTGTGGAGTGTAGGGGGGGTGTCTGGAGTGTAGGGGGGGAGTCTGTGGAGTGTAGGGGGGTTATTTGTGGAGTGTAGGGGGGGTGTCTGTGGAGTGTAAGGGGGTATTTGTGGAGTGTAGGGGGGTGTCTGGAGTGTGGGGGGGGTGTCTGTGGAGTGTGGGGGGTGTCTATGGAGTGTAGGGGGTGTCTGTGGAGTGTAGGGGGGAGTCTGTGGAGTGTAGGGGGGTGAGTCTGTGGAGTGTAGGGGGGGAGTCTGTGGGGTGTAGGGGGGTGTCTGTGGAGTGTAGGGGGGGTATTTGTGGAGTATTTTTTGTATTGATGTCATTGTGGTCAGGCAACGCACTAGCGCCTTTGCTTCCATGTGCTGGGTGTCTAGTGTGCTCCTGCTCCTTTAAGGAGGGTTGGGCTCCCTCCAGTCATCTGCCCTTCATCTATCCATCAGCATACATGTGCTTCCACTGAGGAGACCTTAAATTTTAGAGTTAGGACTGCAGTACACAGGGAGCCTTGACGGGGCTTGCAGCTTACACATGTATTTGCAAATGCGTGCAACTAAACCCCTGTTTTTAAACGCACTGTTAGACAGGTGAATTCGTTTGGTTGCTGATTGGTTGGTAAGTTGAGCTTGGATATTTTGTGTTTTTTGTCTACATGCGTCCGCCCATCCAGTGCTCCTTGCTGTGAAGACCTGTCATAGGTGGGGGCAGTGACAGTATTTTTTGATGGGGGGTGTCTGGAGTGTGGGGGGGGGGTCTGTGGAGTGTAGGGGGGAGTCTGTGGGGTGTAGGGGGGTGTCTGTGGGGTGTAGGGGGGTGTCTGTGGAGTGTAGGGGGGGTATTTGTGGAGTGTAGAGGGGTGTTATTGGAGTGTAGGGGGGTATTTGTGGAGTGTAGGAGGGGGTGTCTGGAGTGTGGGGGGGGGTGTCTGTGGAGTGTAGGGGGGAGTCTGTGGAGTGTAGGGGGGTGTCTGTGGAGTGTGGGGGGGTGTCTGTGGAGTGTGGGGGGGTTTCTGTGGAGTGTGGGGGGGTGTCTGTGGAGTGTAGGGGGGTGTCTGTGGAGTGTAGGGGGGGAGTCTGTGGAGTGTAGGGGGGGTATTTGTGGAGTGTAGGTGGGGTGTCTGTGGAGTGTAGGGGGTGTCTGTGGAGTGTAGGGGGGTGTCTGTGGAGTGTAGGGGGGTGTCTGTGGAGTGTAGGGGGGGAGTCTGTGGAGTGTAGGGGGGGTATTTGTGGAGTGTAGGCGGGGTGTCTGTGGAGTGTAGGGGGTGTCTGTGGAGTGTAGGGGGTGTCTGTGGAGTGTGGGGGGTGTCTGTGGAGTGTGGGGGGGTGTCTGTGGAGTGTAGGGGGGGTGTCTATGGAGTGTAGGAGGGGTGTCTGTGGAGTGTAGGGGGGTTTCTGTGGAGTGTAGGCGGGGTGTCTGGAGTGTGAGGGGTGTCTGTGGAGTGTGGGGGGGGTGTCTGTGGAGTGTGGGGGGTGTCTGTGGAGTGTGGGGGGTGTCTGTGGAGTGTAGGGGGGGTGTCTATGGAGTGTAGGAGGGGTGTCTGTGGAGTGTAGGGGGGTTTCTGTGGAGTGTAGGGGGGTATTTGTGGAGTGTAGTGGGTAATGCTGGGGGTAATAGTGCGTCCGCTGACACCAGTGCTGAGGGTTAATAATGCGTCCGCTGACACTAGTGCTGGGGGTTAATAATGCGTCCGCGGACACCAGTACTGTTGTTTTTTAAGTTTGAAAGTTTGCATGTGGCCCCCATGGGATATGAAAACTTCTCTTGTGGCCCTCAGGTAATTTGAGTTTGAGACCCCTGTTATAGAGAGAAAAGATTCGACATTATAGAGAGAAAAGATTCAACATTATAGAGAGAAAAGATTTGACATTATAGAGAGAAAAGATTTGACATTATAGAGAGAAAAGATTTGACATTATAGAGAGAAAAGTTTTGACATTATAGAGAGAAAAGATTTGACATTATGGAGAGAAAAGATTTGACATTATGGAGAGAAAAGATTTGACATTATAGAGAGAAAAGATTTGACATAGAGAGAAAAGATTTGACATAGGAGAGAAAAGATTTGACATTATAGAGAGAAAAGATTTGACATAGGAGAGAAAAGATTTGACATTATAGAGAGAAAAGATTTGACATAGAGAGAAAAGATTCGACATTATAGAGAGAAAAGATTTGACATAGGAGAGAAAAGATTCGACATTATAGAGAGAAAAGATTTGACATAGAGAGAAAAGATTCAACATTATAGAGAGAAAAGATTTGACATTATAGAGAGAAAAGATTCGACATTATAGAGAGAAAAGATTTGACATTATAGAGAGAAAAGATTCGACATTATAGAGAGAAAAGATTCGACATTATAGAGAGAAAAGATTTGACATTATAGAGAGAAAAGATTCGACATTATAGAGAGAAAAGATTTGACATAGAGAGAAAAGATTCGACATTATAGAGAGAAAAGATTCGACATTATAGAGAGAAAAGATTTGACATTATAGAGAGAAAAGATTCGACATTATAGAGAGAAAAGATTTGACATTATAGAGAGAAAAGATTTGACATTATAGAGAGAAAAGATTCGACATTATAGAGAGAAAAGATTTGACATAGGAGAGAAAAGATTCGACATTATAGAGAGAAAAGATTTGACATTATAGAGAGAAAAGATTCGACATTATAGAGAGAAAAGATTCGACATTATAGAGAGAAAAGATTTGACATTATAGAGAGAAAAGATTTGACATTATAGAGAGAAAAGATTCGACATTATAGAGAGAAAAGATTCGACATAGAGAGAAAAGATTCTACATAGAGAGAAAAGATTCGACATTATAGAGAGAAAAGATTTGACATAGAGAGAAAAGATTCAACATTATAGAGAGAAAAGATTCAACATTATAGAGAGAAAAGATTCGACATTATAGAGAGAAAAGATTCGACATTATAGAGAGAAAAGATTCTACATAGAGAGAAAAGATTCGACATTATAGAGAGAAAAGATTCTACATAGAGAGAAAAGATTCGACATAGAGAGAAAAGATTCGACATTATAGAGAGAAAAGATTTGACATTATAGAGAGAAAAGATTCTACATTATAGAGAGAAAAGATTCGACATAGAGAGAAAAGATTCGACATTATAGAGAGAAAAGATTTGACATTATAGAGAGAAAAGATCCGACATTATAGAGAGAAAAGATCCGACATTATAGAGAGAAAAGATTCGACATTATAGAGAGAAAAGATCCGACATTATAGAGAGAAGATTGCTGCTGGAATTGGGTGGGGGAAGTACATTTCCGGTCTAATCATTTGTTCGTTCCGGTCGAATCGGTCGTTATACGCGTCGTACGAAATTCGTATTTCGTACGAATCCGAATTGAATTCCGTACACGAATTACAATTTTTTTTTTAATACGAAACGGAACGAAACACATTTTTCGATGGCTCCCATGTCTAACAGTGAGTAAGCGTTCTCACCCTAAGACAGGATATGTGTTATTGGCAGGATCACCAGGTGAAAATAAAGGAAAACGAGTCCAAAAAGAGAACTCATGCGGCAAACACATCTAATGCCTTGTACACACGATAGGAATTTCCGATGGAAAAAGTCGGACGGACTTTTTCCATTGGAAATTCCTACCGTGTGTGTGTGCCCCATCAGAGAAATTCCAATGAATTCCATCGGAGTTTAAATATAGAACATGTTTTATTTTTCTCCGATGGAATTCCATTGTGAGCTTGGTCGGACAAAGGTAAGACTCTGTAAATGGCAATATGTCAAACTTTTGTTGGGTTTAGACATGTTTGAAGGTAAACTGGGATTATGTTACTTTGATGCCCATGGAATCCTCAGAAAATGCCATAATACAATGTATAATAGCAGTGTACGGTGTTGCTGGAACTTGCCTATCCACAGTGGATACAAAGTCACACATCAGTACATCACACCATTACACAACATATCCTTTGTACTCAGAACAATCTGGTTTGGTCTTTCTTGCTTTCTGCTGGTTATAGTTGGCTGTCTGTGGATTTGTCTTATTACTTCTATGAATATTAAACCGCATATTTCATAATACGCAGAACACTTAAGAAGTTAATAAGTGATACAATTGTCAGAAATAAATAAGAGCTGAATATTGTTGGAAAGATCCAGTCTGCATTAAAGGTCCACTATTGTGAAATATATTGTAATCTCATAACTGTATGTGATTAATGAGTGTAATTGTAGAATTACAGTATATGTTACCCCAACATTCCTGATATGATCCTGCTGTACCATGTACTTGTATGAAAAAGTATCCTCTTTTCTTTGTATTGCTTCTTTTGTGTGAAATCCCTGGTGTTCCTGCCAGTCACTCTGTGTTCCTATTAAAAACTGACCACATTAGGCATGAGAGCACATCCTGGTCAGTTTTCAAGCTGTGCTGGGAACTCCGCCCGTTCTCCAATGATCAAACTTGTCCTGACAACCCCCTCCCACACACACACACACACAGAGCTATTCACTTGGGGGACCAGTGTACTGCTGTTTCTCCTTCCCCAGCTCTCTGAGCTCCTTATGCAGCTGAGAAAAGCAGGTATGTGATCACTTATAAGGTAAAAGAAAACAAGATATTTATAATTTTTTCTATATCTATACACAAATATTTTTCCTTTCATTTCTATTTTAAACTAAATTAGTTGTTTTACAAGCTGCTCTTTTAAAAAAAGGCTTAAAGTGTTACTAAACCCACAACAGTAAAATCAGTCTGTAAATGCAGTAAAGCGTGCTTGTTATACTCACTGTGGTGCCTAAGGGGTTAATCCTCTGCATTGTGTAAAAAGGCTGTTTGATCCTGTCTCCATTAGATCATCTCCTTCTTCCACTGACTCCATAATAAATCCTGATGTTTAGACCCCTTTCACACTGCGAGCGCCGGCCGTTAGCGATAAAGCGCTGCTCGTTTTTGTGACACCTTAGCGGCACTTTTGCTCCGCTCTTCGGACGCTAACGGGGCACTTTTAACCCAAAGAAGGGGTTAAAATGCACATGTTGCGGCGCTTCTGAAGCGCTTTTCAGGCATGCCTGGCAATCGCTGCAAAGATGCTGCTTGCAGGACTTTTCTTAACGTCCCGCGAGAGCACCGCCCCAGTGTGAAAAGTCACACTGAAATGAATGGTAGGTGGTTTTCAGGCGTTTTACATGTGCTATTTCTAGCACTAAAACGCCTGAAAACTGCCTCAGTGTGAAAGGGGTCTTACAGAGCCACAGGGGACAAGCTACACATGCTCAGTTTGGTTTGTATTGCTAGAGATTTTTTTTTTCTTGGGAGAGTGCATGTGATCAGCACAGGGCTAATCAGCACTGTCCAGACAGAGGGTCAGGGGTCCTGCATTCTCAATCATAGGAGAATGAAAACTCCTCTTACAAGTGTAGCGCCCCCCACTCTCTCTCTCTCTCTCTTGCTCCGGTTTCTTTCTCTCTGGCTTTTGTCTAGGGGTACCTTGGAGGAGAGAGTGCGGGGTCACCACGTCAAGCTTTCACCGCAGATGTTTGTGTGGTGTGAGCAAACTTTCTTTACCTTCGGGTCGGTGTTCGGTGTTTGGAGCCTCCGCTTCTTCTGTGGAACAGTGTCTGCCAGTAAATGAGCCCCACACCAATAAAAGTCCAACACTCCTTTATTTTCCAATGTCAGAATGAAACACAATCAGTTGGACTCCCTCAACAAACAGACAGGGGTGTGGATACGAGTAGGTCCAGGCACAATGAACTCTCCTATTCCTCTATCAGCGAATAGGCTTGGTGCATGGTCTTCGCCACCAACCGTGAATATTTTTGGTCACTGCCACCGACCGGGTGAACTGTGAACCTTCCTCCCGACTGAACTCGGCCCCTGTTCGGAAAGATACCCCTCCGGGCGGTCTCCTGAGGCTCACCCGGCACTGGCAATCTGCTGCACCAGGTCTTCGGGTGAGTAGCTCCTCCGGTCCCTTACGCCTCTGGATTCGGGCACCCCACTCCCGGGGCCCCCTAGGAAATCCTTCCCCAGGCCTCCGACGGAGTACCTCACCCCAGGCTGAAGGTGCCTGGGATGGAACATGAGCTCCGGGCATCCAGGCCTAGGCCACCTCGACACCAACCTCGAACCACAGCTCTCAGGCTGAAGGTGCCTGGGACTCGACCCCGTGACAAAGATGGCCGACCCCTTTATACCCTCTCCCAGCAAGCACGGCGGGTATCCCCGCCCCACCATACCACCGCTGAGAGAGGCCAAAAAGGGGTACGGCACTCAGCGATGGTTCAACCCCAGCCCACAGGGACAGCGCCACCTGCTGGGCTGCAGGGAACTATACATCACTGGTGTCTCTGCCAGTTTTAAACATGATAGAAAAGTATATGCCCGCTACACAAGCTTTAACCAGACACTGATAGAAGTCACAAGACTGCTGTAACTGCTTATGAAAAAAGGTATTTAGCAGATTATAATTACTAAAATGATTGCATTTCCATGTTCTGTGTAATGTGGGGGACCAGATATAGTGAATGCAGGGTCCTGGGTTTAGTAACACTTTAAAAGACATTGTTGAAAATATACAATTCCTTTAAAGAACATGCTTGGGGGACCTGGACATAAAGTGGCACATTGAAATGTACAAAAAAAAAAGGGGGGGGGATCGCATGCAAAAAAAAATAGCTAAGGTTCTCCCAAAATCAATACCAAACCCTTATCTGAGCATGCATCCTGGCTGACCTCCTGAACCATACCAGGCCATATGCCCTCAATTTGTCAGGAGGGGGGATCCCCTGGCAAAGCACCCATCAGCCTTTTTGTGTATTAAACTAGCCCCAGCCTGCAGATGAAAAAGAGAGCGCACTGGCACAGCGTAAGACCCTCAAGAAAAAAATATTTTATTTATTGTACTCAAGTGGTATAAAGACATGCTTCTTACATAATTTCTAAAAAGAACATCTCATCCATCCATTAGAGGAGTGGTTCTCAACTCCTATCCTCAGGACCCACTAACAGGCCAGGTTTGCAGGATAACTGAAATACATCACAGGTGATATCATTTGCTGCTCAGCGATTGCAGTATTCTAGTCTGCATCTCCCCAAGGTAATACATAAAATCTGGCCTGTTAGTGGGTTCTGAGGACAGGAGTTGAGATCCACTGCATTAGTACTTCATTTGAAGACCAACCTGTAATATCCTGGCTAATAGATTTCAAGGCAGCACTTCTTCATCAGAGCCACCTCCAAGTCTAATGCCGCATACACACGATCACTTTTCTCATCGGGAAAATTTTCATTTTTTCTCTTGGATGAGAGAAACGGCCGTGTGTAGGCTCTCCAGCATTTTTCCCGACTAGAAAAACGGCAAGAATCACGACGAGAAAAATTAGAACATGCTCTAATTTTTCTAGTCGCGAATCACGGCATTTTTTTCCTCAGCAGTTTTCCCATAGGGAAACACTGCTAGGGAGCCTACACACGGCCGGTTTTCTCGACCAAGAGAAAACATGTCGTGAAAAACGGCCATGTGTAGGGGACCAAGCCGGTCCTCGTTTTTCCCGTCGGGTTTCACGGCGGTGTTTTCACTGCCGTGAAACTCGATCATGTGTACACGGCATCAGCCTTCCTTCTCATGGACTTACTGTAGTTCTAGGCCACATTTTGGCTACTGTTTCCATGCACGTGTGACAGGTCCTCTTTACCAAACATTTAAATCTTATCAAGGCCACTTACATAGGCGTGTTGATGGGAGAAAGACGGGAAGGGAATTGTCTGGTTACAGAAGTGAAGAACTCAGACTACTTCCAAAACTAATCTCTTTCAGTCTTCACTTCAATCAGAAATAATTATTTACTTAAGGCTAAGCGGAAAAGGTTATCTGGATTTAGAAGATCACTTATCTTTAAATACCTCTTGATCCCACAAGAAGTTTTGATGTATGTTCATAAAGAAGCCCGATCCTGGGGACAACTGTACGGATCTTTGTTAGAACAAAGAAGGATTGGTTTCCAAAAGATGACAAATGCTTAAAGTGATTGTAAAGGTTCTTTTTTTTTTTTTTTTAAATAACAAACATGTTATACTTACCTTTTCTGTGCAAGGGGTTTTGCACAGAGCAGCCCGAGCCTCCTCTCCTGAGGCCCCCCCGTGGTGCTCCTGGCTCCTCCTCTTCGGCGAGTGCCCCCACGGAGAGCCGATTTCCATGGGGGCACTTGTGTGGGCACGCTCCAGAGTCCTTCTGTCTATGTCAATGGATGCAGCAGTCAATGACTCCTGCTGCTATCAATCTAACCAATGAGGACCTGAGACAGCGGCTGGAGCTGCTGGGCTCGTCCTCGACTCAGGAACGAATGGGTTCAGGTAAGAAAAAGGGGGGTTCTGGGGGGCTGCTGCAGCACAAAAGGTTTTTCCCCTTAATGCAGCTGTGCTCTCTCAGCTGTGGACCCAATAAATTGCGTGGTTTCTGGCATAGACTCCACACCTAGGGTTGCCACCTGTCCGGGATTCACCTGGACCGTTCAAGTTTGGAATCATGTGTCTGGGTTTCAAACTGCCTGAAACCCGGACACATTATTCAGAGTTGCTGTAGTTGCTGTAGATCCAGCAGGGTTGCTGGCTCCAGTTGTCTAAGCTGAGAGTATCTGTTACACTCTCTTTCACACTGCCCAGCACTAACAATCCCCCCACATACAGAGGGGAGAGGAGAGAGGGCTCAATCTACTTCTCTTCCTCCGGCCCCTACCCCTCTGTGTCTGCCCACATTCGAATCCCAGGCTCTGTGCCTCAGAAAAAGAAAGTGGGGGCCATAAATTTGAAGTCCAGCAGCTTCAGATACATGAGAGGTGCTGACTGCCAAGGGGTGAGTGAGCTCGCCATCCATCCCTGTCTGTGACTGAAGTCTCCCCCCTTCTCTCTCCTGCCTCTGAGTGAGTACACTAAGGCAAATCAGGGTTCTCAGAGCCCCCCTTATATCACAGTTCCCCTATACACCACAGGTCACAGTGCTCCCCCTTACATCAGAGTCCTCTCCGTGCATCAGAGTTCTTAGTGTTTCCCCTTAAATCAGGGTTCCCAGAGCATCCCTTATGTTAGCGTCCCCAGAGTTCTCCCTTACATCAGAGTCTGCAGAGTCCCGCTTTACAGTGTAAGGGAACTCTGCGGATTCAGATGTAAAAGGGGAACTCTGTGGACTCTGATGTAAAGGGGGGCTCTTGTGATTAACTTCATATGATTAGAAATGTTATTTAGTTACAAAATATATGTATAGTTTATACAATAAGAAAAATTGCTGTGTGTCTCTAAAGTTTTCGGGTTTGACTTGAAGAAAAGGTGGCAACCCTATCCACACCCCCGATGACGTCAGTTATGACGAACCTAGTAGGGTGGAGTCTATGCTCAGCTTTACCACGCTAGTCTACACACGATCTGCAGATTGTTTTTATTTAGGAACTTTTATCGATGTCTGATTCGATTTGTGCTATGATATTTTTTCAATTAACCACTACGGTTTTACGCTATGTTGGCATTCTTCTCCTCTCTTTTTTACACCTCATTGTGAGTACTGCATAGAGAGAACAACCAGTGGAATTGGTATCCCCATCATCCTGTTTATACCCAGAGGACGGATCCGAGGTATGGTATGAACCCATGCCCACCAAGCTCCTTGCAGAGAGCAGCCAGTGGAATTGGTATCCAGACCATCTTGTCTACATCCAGAGCATGGATCCTATGTTTGGTATTCACCCGCACTTTACTAGGCTCCTATAATGTGGAGTCTAGTTATCTTGTAGGGACACAGCCTTTTTTCTTTTCACAGTGGAAGGTGCACTCCGGGTGTTTAATCATATAATACTGTTGAGACACGAACATCAAGGATATTTTCATTCATTTTGGATTCCTAAGTGGACTAATCATTGCAATTTTGGATTCCTTTGTGGACTGATTATTACACATACAGTATATATATACTCATCATATATTTTTTAGCGCAGCAATATTTAGTTTAGTAAGGAGAAAAACCTCAATACTTTACAACTCCTTTAACCGCTTGCCACACAGGCACAGAACATTTACTGTGGCGGGGCGGCTCCGAGCAGGCAGGATCATGTACATGTATGTCATCCAGCCTGTCCCAGGTTAGGGGCATGCATGTGTGTGCCTGCTGCTTACCCGTACTGTTACTGGCTTTGGTCAGCAGATCTTGACCAATGTTTAATGACTGAGACTTGCTGATCATCTGTAGTCAATCACAGCACAGAGTCCAGAGTTTACATACACACAGGGCTCTGTACACAGATCAGCGATCCGTTTCTGTCAGTGTACAGTATAATATCTGATTAGTGTCACTATTGATGTGAGGGTCAGTCAGTTAGTGTATCTCCCAGTGAGGGTCTGTTAGTGTCAAATTGTTCAACACACTATCACAGTCCCACTATAAGTCGCTGATCACCGCCATTACCAGTATAGCATCATAGTTGCGTATATTCCAGTATATATAATATCATTTGTAGACACTATAGTTTTCACACAAACCAGTTAATATACACTTATTGGATCTTTTTCCTTTTTTTTTTTGTTTACCAAAGACTTGTAGCAGTATACATTTTGTGCTCAATTTATAAAGAGATATTTTATTTTTTATTGGATATGTTTTATGGCAGAAAGTAGAAAATATAAAAATAAAATGTTTCCGTTTGTATAATAAAATATAAAAAACCCACCTAAATAAAGCTCAGTTTGTGTGAAAGAAATTATATCAATTTCATTTGGGTACAGCATTGCACGACTAAGCAATTGCCACTTAAAGTAGCACAGTGCTGAATAGTAACCAATGCTCTTGTCATGAAGGGGGTGAAACCTTTCGGAGGTCGATTGGTAATGTGACTCCGAAAATAATGTCAATTTTTTTAAAGAGACCCTGTTACATAGTCGATATGGCTGTAAGAAGACACAGCTCCATCCAGTCTAACCTATGTGTATGTGTAAGTGTGCGTATCAGTTTCTGTGCATACAGTGCCTTGCAAAAGTATTCACCCCCCTTGGCATTTTTCGTGTTTTGTTGCCTCACAACCTGAAATTAACATGGATTGTTTGAGGATTTGCATCATTTAATTTACAGAACGTGCCCACAACTTTGAAGATGTTTTTTTTTTTTTTATTGTGAAGCAAACAACAAATAGGACAAAATAACAGAAAAAGTCAATGTGCATAACTATTCACCCCCCTAAAGTCAATACTTTGTAGAGCCACCTTTTGCGGCTATCACAGCTCCAAGTCGCTTTGGATAAGTCTCTATGAGCTTGCCACATCTTACCACTGGGATTTTTGCCCAATCCTCCTTGCAAAACTGCTCCAGCTCCTTCAAGTTGCATGGTTTGCGCTCGTGAACAGCAATCTTTAAGTCTGACCACAGATTTTCTATTGGATTGAGGTCTGGGCTTTAACTAGGCCATTCCAACACATTTACATGTTTCCCCTTAACCTCCCTGGCGGTATGATTCTGTCTGGAATTATGTACCAAATGCGGTACAATTATTTTGCATGGAAATTTGGCGTTATGTACTGTAGGCCTGCAATTCTTAGTAATTACTTACTTAAACCTGACCAAACAAGACTCTAGTAGACATCCCAGATGTGATAAATTTGAAACGCAAAATCATGAATTATAATCTAATAAGTAATATAATTTTATTCAATAATGCAGAAGAAAATGATGACATTTGTCAAACAAAGAAAATTCAATACACATCCTGAGTGTGATACATTTTAAAGCATGGAACTAGACAAAGTCCAACATCGCAATCTGGACAATGGTATCTTGTTTCTTTTCTGACTTTTTTACCATTGCCATCTCTCTTGGAACAGCAGACCACGCACATCCTGGTAGGTGCTTGCTTTTTTGCGGTTGGCGGTATATAGTCCAAAAAATGACGTCCAGTCAGGCGTTCTGGGTTGACAACGCCAACAGCACGTCGTCCGGGTCTGTTCACAGCTACTGATGGCATCTGGTGGTTTACAAAAATCTGCTCAGCCACCTTCCAGATAAAGTCGGAATGAACAAGAGTCATGCCACTCTTTGCTTTGTATAGGATATACGCATTCCAAAGGCATTGTTCCAAAAGATGCCTGAAAATCTTTTTATAATATTTTTTCTGCTGTTTGCGCATACCCGGGTAAAATGTCATTGCCTGATCGGCTCTGTCGACACCTCCCATTGTGGTGTTATAGTCCATCACAACTTGCGGCTTCAGCAGATCTTTCCTACCTTTTGTGTGGACCATGGCAGTGGCGGTATAGTGCACAGTACTCATGAGACACACGTCCTTCTTGTCTCGCCATCGCATTGCCATCATCTTACCCTTCTGCCAGGCAACCATTTCTCCTGTTTTTAGTTTTTTCTTGCCAAACATAGATGGCATGCCACGTCGGTTAGGCCTAACGGTACCATACCCATCAGTTTTGTTTTGTAGCAAAACCTCAAAAAGTTCCGGAGATGTATAGAAGTTGTCTGTGGTCACACAATATCCCTGGTTCAGCAATGGCCATCCCATAGCCGCTGTACCTTGGGTTGAACTTTGTGCCTTTACCGGTGTAAATGACCGAATTCCATATGTATCCGGTGGATGACTCGCAGAGCATAAAGAATTTGATGCCAAACCGCACTCTTTTGGATGCGATGTACTGTATCCAGCTTAGGCGTCCCTTGTAGGCCATCAGACTTTCATCCACGCTGACGTCCCTGTCTGGCACGTAGGTCCGCTGGAAATTGGCCACGATCATTTGGCAAACCTCCCAGATTTTCTTTAGCTTGGGCGCAGGATGCGTGGCCTCATCAAACTCCTCATTGTTCGTGAAGTGGAAATACTTCATGATGAGGGAAAAACGATATTCAGACATCACGGTGCTAAAAAACGGAGTGGCCATTAGCTTATTGGTGGTCCAGTACCATTTCTGGAGCGGTTTCCCCACCACCCCCTGGAGAATAATGAGTCCCAGAAAGTGCCAGATGTCCTCTTTCGTCACCGGTTCTCACTTTCTGGTTCGGGAAAATCTGGCATGCAGCGTAGCGGATTGCTGATCGTGGTAACGATTTGTCTCTGTGACAATTTTTTCAATTACCTCTTCAGTGAGAAATAATTGCAGGTATGCCAGAGGGTTGTCACACTCCACATCTACCTTCATCCCAGGTGATCCAGTGAAGGGAAATCTTGGGGGCGCTACCTGGTCCGTATCGGTGTCTATAGGGCACCAAGTGCGCACATCGCTGAGGTCGCTGAGGTCAGGTGCAGGATCATCGCTGTTGTCACTTGCCAGATCCGTGTCGGTGTCAGTGTCAGATGACAAATCTCCCCACGACTCGCTATCGCTCTCTTCTGCGAGCAACTCCGTGTCGCTGTCACTCCAAAAGCGCAGTTTTGGAAAAGCGCTTTTTTGATGCCATATTTTTATGGGCACAGATGACAGGCAAGGGGGCACTGTACAGGCCACTGTATGGTGATCAGAGATGATACAGTGTAATACAGTGTAATCAGATACAATATAACTGCTTTTATTTCTGTGTTTGTGTTGTGTGAACTTTTTAAATTTGCCGCCCAGTTCCGCTCCCATGCGACGCTGCGGCTCGCAGGGAACGGAACCAGGAAGCGCCGACACTCGCCGGAGGTCTCGCTGGCGATCACAGCAGAGGATATCATCGCTGGATCGCCAGGAGAAGGTAAGGAAACTCTGCTGCGGGCTCTGCAATGTTACCCCGAGCGTGACTCGGGGTTACCGATCCTAGCAGGAAAAAACAACCCCGAGTCACGCTCGGGATTACCGCCAGGGAGGTTAACCACTTCCCATCCGCGCTATAGCCAAATGACAGCTACAGCGCGGATCTACTTTGCCGGGAGGCCGTCAATAGACGTCCTCCCCTTTGCACGCTTCCCGCGTGCCCCCGGTCCTGGCCCCTTACCACGCGATCAGCTGTCAGCCAATGAAGCTGATCACGTGATGTAAACAAAAGCTCAGTAATGTTTTTTTTTCTCCTCACGCTGACAGCGTGAGGAGAAAAAAAAAAGCTGATCACCGGTTTTTGTGCAAGGGACATCGGTCCTGAAAAGCAAGAGGCACATCCGCCTCATCAGTGCCCACCAGTACTGTCTGCCAGTGCCCTCTGCCAGTGCCACCTGCCAGTGCCCACCAGTGCAAAACAGTGCCACCTATCAATGCTCACGAGTGCCACCTATCAATGCCCACCAGCGGTGCCAATCAGTGCCTCATCAGTGCCACCTAGCAGTGCTGCCTATCAGTGTCACCTACCAGTGCTGATCAGTGCCCATCATTTCCACCCATCAGTGCCCATCACTGCCACCCATCAGTGCCCATCACTCCCACCTATCAGTGCCACCTTTTAGTGCCAATTCTCAGTGCACACCAGTGCCACCCATCAGTGCCACCTCTCAGTGTCACCTCTTAGTGCCCACCAGTGCCACCTCTTAGTGCCCACCAGTGCCGCCTATCTGTGCCCACCAGTTCCGCCTTATCTGTGCCCATCAGTGCAGCCCATCGGTGCCCATCAGTGCAGCACATCAGTGCCCATCAGAGCAGCCTATCGGTGCCCATCAGTGTAGCCTCATCAGCGTACATCAATGAAGGAGAAAAATTACCTGTTTGCAACATTTTATTACAAAATATTAAACGGTTTTGTATTATTATTTTTTTTTAATCTGTCTTTTTAAAAATTTTTAACAAAAAATAAACACCGTAGAGGTGATCAAATACCACCGAAAGAAAGCTCTATTTGTGGGAAAAAAATGATAAAAATTTCATTTGGGTACAGTGTTGTATGACCGCACAATTGTCATTCAAAATGTGAGAGCGCTGAAAGCTGAAAATTGGTCTGGGAAGGAGGGGGGTTTAAGCGCCCAGTAAGCAAGTGGTTAAACCACTCAAGTGTTGCTTTAGCAGTGTGTTTGAGGTCATTGTCCTGCTGGAAGGTGAACCTCCGTCCTAGCCTCAAATCACACACAGAGTGGTACAGGTTTTGCTCAAGAATATCCCTGTATTTAGCACCATCCATCTTTCCCTCAACTCTGACCAGTTTCCCTTTTCCAACTGCTGAAAAACATCCCCACAGCATGATGCTGCCACCACCATGCTTCACTGTGGGGATGGTGTTCATTGGGTGATGTGATGTGTTGGGTTGCGCTAGACAAAGCGTTTTCTTTGATGGCCAAAAAATAAAATTTTAGTCTCATCAGACCAGAGAACCTTCCTCCATACATTTTGGGAGTCTCCCACATGCCTTTTCGCAAACTCAAAACGTGCCATTTTGTTTTTTGCTGAAAGTAATGGCTTTCTTCTGGCCACTCTGCCATAAGGCCCAACTCTATGGAGCGTACGGCTTATTGTCGTCCTATGTACAGATACTCCAGTCTCTGCTGTGGAACTCTGCAGCTCCTCTTAGGGTTATCTTGGGTCTCTGTGCTGCCTCTCTGATTAATGCCCTGCTTGCCCGATCCGTGAGTTTTGGTGTGCGGCCGTCTCTTGGCAGGTTTGCTGTTGTGCCATGTTCTTTCTATTTGGTTATGATAGATTTGATGGTGCTCCTAGGGATCATCAAAGATTTGGATATTTTTTTATAACCTAACCCTGACTTGTACTTCTCAACAACATTGTCCCTTACTTGTTTGGAGAGTTCCTTGGTCTTCATGGTAGTGTTCGGTTAGTGGTGCCTCTTGCTTAAGTGTTGCAGCCTCTGGGGCATTTCAAAAAGATGTGTATATGTAATGACAGATCATGTGACACTTAGATTGCACACAGATGGACATCATATCACTAATTATGTGACTTCTGAAGGTAATTGGTTGCACCAGAGCTTTTTATGGGCTTCATAACAAAGGGGGTGAATACATACGCACATGCCAATTATCAGTTTTTTATTTCTGAAAAATAGTGTTATGTATATATTTTTCTAATTTTACTTCACCAACTTAGACTATTGTGTTCTGATCCATCACATATAATTCACCCAAGGGGGTGAATACTTTTGCAAGGCACTGTATGTTGTGCTGAGCAAGAAAGACATCTAGAAGTTTTTTGAATTTCTTAATACCCGTAGGTCATACCACCACTTGGGAAGAGTCCCACATTTTTGCTACTCTGACTGTAAAGACTCCCCTCCGCAATTTCAGTTTAAACCTCCTTTCATCCAGTCCTCAATTGTGACCACGTGTCCTCATCAGGGACCTAGGATTATACAAGTTGTTATTGGCTTTACAGTCAGCATTAGTTAAATTGTAATAGATAGTGATTATGTCTCGTCTCCTTCTAAGCGCTTCCTCTCTAAGTTAATTAACTTTAATTTACTTAAGCAGGCATAGATAGAGAGAATTTGGCTGGTTCAGCATTAGCTGGTCAAATTTTGATCCGTGTGCGGACGTTCCCGCTCTGACGATCAACTTCTGTCAATTGGGCTAAAACCATTGATCAGTGTATTCTGACAGCAGGGAGTCTCCACTGTCAAAATATAATGTCTCAGTGGTAAGGATTCTTCTATCCACCTCAATGGTGTGGATGAAAGAATCCGTTTGCTTTTTTTTGTTCAGCCCGCTAACCAAAAACCCTGGTATAGAGCATCCTTTCTCAACCTTTCTAGCATTGAGGAATCCTTGAAATAACTTTCTGATCATAGGGAACCCTGCTTATAATTGCTATACTACAGCTTATGGCAGGGCTCGACAAACCCCAGGTGCCAGGTCGCCATTGCGACTAGAAAATGCTGCCTGGTGCCTGTGCTGTTGTCAGCCCCAGTGGCTAGCATGGGGGGGGAGAGTCGGGCGCACCATTGCCGGGCGGCCGGCAGGAACGTGTGTTTTTTGATGCTGAGGGTGGGGCAGCGCTGGTAAGTGGGTGATCAAATATGTCACCTACTAAGGATCGTTTACCTGGTGGGGTATTGTTGCTGTAACCATTCAAGCATACAAAATTGGGTAAAGGGGGAAGGGATCAACCTGTTTAGGACAGGCAAAAAAGGGGTTACTTTAGGCAACAAATTATGGATCCAAAAACGGAAATAGTTAAAAATTAATTATTTATTCCTATAATGATTGTTACATATATAGAATATAGGAATAAAAAAATAATTTTAAACTATTTCCGTTTTTGGATCTATAATTTGTTGCCTAAAGTAACCCCTTTTTTGCCTGTCCTAAACAGGTTGATCCCTTCCCCCTTTACCCAATTTTGTAGGAGCTGAGCTGTTAGGGGCAGGGGAGCCCCTGGCAGAAAGTGTCCGCTGTGCGGCTCTCTCCTCCCTCCCGCTGGGTGTACGTCTAGATCGAGCTGTCCAGGGAGACTCCCTGGAGCCGGAACCAATGGCTCTAAATGGGCTCAGCAATAGCCCCGGGCTAGACACCATCTCGCAGGGATCCCTCCACAACCCCCTACCCCCTGGACAGCCGGTGTGGCCACCCATTAGTGCTCATCAGTGCAACCTCCTCAGTGCAGCCTCATCAGTTCAGCCTTATCAGTGGCCCTATCAGTGCCACCTCATCAGTGCCCCTATCAGTGCTGCCTCATTAGTGCCCCATCAGTGCCCCTTACCAGTGTTCCTATCAGTGCCACCTCATTTGTGTTATATCAGTGCCGCCTCATCAGTGTCCTATCAGTGCAGCCTCATCAGTGTCCTATCAGTGCAGCCTCATCAGTGTCTTATTAGTGCCCATATTAGTGCAGCATCAGTGTCCTATCAGTGCAGCCTCATCAGTGCCCCAATTAGTGCAGTCTCATCAGTGCCCTATCTGTGTCCTATCAGTGCATTCTCATCAGTACCCCTATCAGTGCAGTCTCATCAGTTCAGCCTCATCAGTGCCCCTATTAGTGCAGCCTCATCATCACAGCCTCATCAATGCTCCCATCAGTGCAGCCTCATCAGTGCCCTTTTCAGTGCAGCCTCATCAGTGCCCCTATTAGTGTAGCCTTATCAGTGTCCATAAGTGCCATTCAACGCTGCCTTATCAGTGCAGTCTTTCAGTGCCCACCAGTGCAGCCTCATTTCAGCACATTAGGAAAAATTACTTATTTGCAAAATTTTATAACAGAAATGAAGAAAGGTTTTTTTATTAACATTTTCGGTCTTTTTTCATGTATTTAGCAAAAAAAAATAAAAAACCCAGTGGTGATTAAATAAGGCTGCACTGATGAGGCTGCACAGAGGAGGTTGCACTGATGAGTCATTGGTCAAAGGGTCACGGACCGGAAAAGTAAGGGGGTCAATCATCATTTCCTTTCTGGATATTATTATTTGATTTGTGATTATTACAGAAAATAATTTGATAGAGAATTATCCATGTTAGGTTTCAAATATTCCATGTATGCCACATTCCTAATTATTTGTTTTATTTTTAGTAGATCTACTTTACTGATCACGCGAATGTATCAAAGTTTTAAAGATAATAATTTTAAGAAGAGGATTCCCTGACAATGATTTAAGGGTTCATTGGGGGTAAAACAATTAAGAAAGGCTGCTTTAAAAACAAATCCAAAATTGGCAAATGTTCCTTTACGGGAAGAGAAGGAAAATCCTTATTTTCATTAACATTGTATTGTAATGATTACCGAAACAGATCTTCCTTCATCCACTTCCAGCCCAAGGACGTCATATGACGTCTTGGATTTTCAGCAGGGATATCTAAATGATGCCTGCAGCTACAGGCATCATTAAGATATAATTGTAAAGAGAACCTCGCGCCAATATATACTAATAAACTAAATAACAAAAAACAAAAAGCTGCTCCCCTGCGAAGTGATAAGCTCCCAGTGATAGTGTTGAATATAGGGGGCGCTAGTACTATTTAATATACCAAAGTGCTAAAATATAATTTAAACAATTTGACAACCTTTTAAGCTCTTAATTGGTAACCCAATGTAAAGCATTAGTGACAGTCCCAATATGAGTCCTTCAATTTACATGGTGTTTGAAGTCCATAACCAACATAAATACACATTTGCTGTTGTGGTCAATCTTGAAGAAAAAACCTTCTGACATCAGAACTTATTCATTCAATAATTCTGATTAGGGATGAGCTTCGTGTTCGAGTCGAACATACGTTCGACTCGAACATCGGCTGTTCGATCGTTCGACGAAGATCGAACGATTTGGGCCGTTCGCGCCAAATTCGAGTGACGCGAACGGCCCACAATGCACTACGCCATCGCAGTGTCATCCAGGCGCTGTGATTGGCCAAGCATGCACTGTGACCCCGCATGCTTGGCCAATCACAGCGCCGGCAGCGAGGAGAGCAATGATTGGCCACAGGCAGGATGCCTGTGGCCAATTATTGCTGAGGGGGTTTAGTACACGCCCCACACTATAAAAGGCCGCCAGCACGGCGGCCTAGTGTAGTGTGTTCCGGAGCAGGGATAGAGCAGCATAGGCAGGGACAGTGACTTTTATTTCTTTCTTGCTTAACCTGGATTCCTTTAGTTTAGGGAAAGAGAAGGATAGGTAGGGAGAGTGTCAGTGTGTTTTGTGCTTGTGCTATATTGTGCTTAAAAAAAACATTTTTTCTAGGGACAGAAAACTGTAGGTAGGGAGAGTGTGTCAGTTTCTTTCACTGTCAAAGTCCTTGTTTCCAGGGACCTGGAAGGACAGTGAGTGAATTCTCCTTGTGCTATATTGTGCTTAAAAAAAACATTTTTTCTAGGGACAGAAAACTGTAGGTAGGGAGAGTGTGTCAGTTTCTTTCACTGTCAAAGTCCTTGTTTCCAGGGACCTGGAAGGACAGTGAGGTAATTCTCCTTGTGCTAAATTGTGCTTAAAAAAAACATTTTTTCTAGGGACAGAAAACTGTAGGTAGGGAGAGTGTGTCAGTTTCTTTCACTGTCAAAGTCCTTGTTTCCAGGGACCTGGAAGGACAGTGAGGTAATTCTCCTTGTGCTAAATTGTGCTTAAAAAAAACATTTTTTCTAGGGACAGAAAACTGTAGGTAGGGAGAGTGTGTCAGTTTCTTTCACTGTCAAAGTCCTTGTTTCCAGGGACCTGGAAGGACAGTGAGGTAATTCTCCTTGTGCTAAATTGTGCTTAAAAAAAAACATTTTTTCTAGGGACAGAAAACTGTAGGTAGGGAGAGTGTGTCAGTTTCTTTCACTGTCAAAGTCCTTGTTTCCAGGGACCTGGAAGGACAGTGAGGTAATTCTCCTTGTGCTAAATTGTGCTTAAAAAAAACATTTTTTCTAGGGACAGAAAACTGTAGGTAGGGAGAGTGTGTCAGTTTCTTTCACTGTCAAAGTCCTTGTTTCCAGGGACCTGGAAGGACAGTGAGGTAATTCTCCTTGTGCTAAATTGTGCTTAAAAAAAACATTTTTTCTAGGGACAGAAAACTGTAGGTAGGGAGAGTGTGTCAGTTTCTTTCACTGTCAAAGTCCTTGTTTCCAGGGACCTGGAAGGACAGTGAGGTAATTCTCCTTGTGCTAAATTGTGCTTAAAAAAAACATTTTTTCTAGGGACAGAAAACTGTAGGTAGGGAGAGTGTGTCAGTTTCTTTCACTGTCAAAGTCCTTGTTTCCAGGGACCTGGAAGGACAGTGAGGTAATTCTCCTTGTGCTAAATTGTGCTTAAAAAAAACATTTTTTCTAGGGACAGAAAACTGTAGGTAGGGAGAGTGTGTCAGTTTCTTTCACTGTCAAAGTCCTTGTTTCCAGGGACCTGGAAGGACAGTGAGGTAATTCTCCTTGTGCTAAATTGTGCTTAAAAAAAAACATTTTTTCTAGGGACAGAAAACTGTAGGTAGGGAGAGTGTGTCAGTTTCTTTCACTGTCAAAGTCCTTGTTTCCAGGGACCTGGAAGGACAGTGAGGTAATTCTCCTTGTGCTAAATTGTGCTTAAAAAAAACATTTTTTCTAGGGACAGAAAACTGTAGGTAGGGAGAGTGTGTCAGTTTCTTTCACTGTCAAAGTCCTTGTTTCCAGGGACCTGGAAGGACAGTGAGGTAATTCTCCTTGTGCTAAATTGTGGTTAAAAAAAACATTTTTTCTAGGGACAGAAAACTGTAGGTAGGGAGAGTGTGTCAGTTTCTTTCACTGTCAAAGTCCTTGTTTCCAGGGACCTGGAAGGACAGTGAGGTAATTCTCCTTGTGCTAAATTGTGCTTAAAAAAAACATTTTTTCTAGGGACAGAAAACTGTAGGTAGGGAGAGTGTGTCAGTTTCTTTCACTGTCAAAGTCCTTGTTTCCAGGGACCTGGAAGGACAGTGAGGTAATTCTCCTTGTGCTAAATTGTGCTTAAAAAAAACATTTTTTCTAGGGACAGAAAACTGTAGGTAGGGAGAGTGTGTCAGTTTCTTTCACTGTCAAAGTCCTTGTTTCCAGGGACCTGGAAGGACAGTGAGGTAATTCTCCTTGTGCTAAATTGTGCTTAAAAAAAAACATTTTTTCTAGGGACAGAAAACTGTAGGTAGGGAGAGTGTGTCAGTTTCTTTCACTGTCAAAGTCCTTGTTTCCAGGGACCTGGAAGGACAGTGAGGTAATTCTCCTTGTGCTAAATTGTGCTTAAAAAAAACATTTTTTCTAGGGACAGAAAACTGTAGGTAGGGAGAGTGTGTCAGTTTCTTTCACTGTCAAAGTCCTTGTTTCCAGGGACCTGGAAGGACAGTGAGGTAATTCTCCTTGTGCTAAATTGTGCTTAAAAAAACATTTTTTCTAGGGACAGAAAACTGTAGGTAGGGAGAGTGTGTCAGTTTCTTTCACTGTCAAAGTCCTTGTTTCCAGGAACCTGGAAGGACAGTGAGGTAATTCTCCTTGTGCTAAATTGTGCTTAAAAAAAACATTTTTTCTAGGGACAGAAAACTGTAGGTAGGGAGAGTGTGTCAGTTTCTTTCACTGTCAAAGTCCTTGTTTCCAGGGACCTGGAAGGACAGTGAGTGAATTCTCCTTGTGCTATATTGTGCTTAAAAAAAACATTTTTTCTAGGGACAGAAAACTGTAGGTAGGGAGAGTGTGTCAGTTTCTTTCACTGTCAAAGTCCTTGTTTCCAGGGACCTGGAAGGACAGTGAGGTAATTCTCCTTGTGCTAAATTGTGCTTAAAAAAAACATTTTTTCTAGGGACAGAAAACTGTAGGTAGGGAGAGTGTGTCAGTTTCTTTCACTGTCAAAGTCCTTGTTTCCAGGGACCTGGAAGGACAGTGAGTGAATTCTCCTTGTGCTAAATTGTGCTTAAAAAAAACATTTTTTCTAGGGACAGAAAACTGTAGGTAGGGAGAGTGTGTCAGTTTCTTTCACTGTCAAAGTCCTTGTTTCCAGGGACCTGGAAGGACAGTGAGGTAATTCTCCTTGTGCTAAATTGTGCTTAAAAAAAACATTTTTTCTAGGGACAGAAAACTGTAGGTAGGGAGAGTGTGTCAGTTTCTTTCACTGTCAAAGTCCTTGTTTCCAGGGACCTGGAAGGACAGTGAGGTAATTCTCCTTGTGCTAAATTGTGCTTAAAAAAAACATTTTTTCTAGGGACAGAAAACTGTAGGTAGGGAGAGTGTGTCAGTTTCTTTCACTGTCAAAGTCCTTGTTTCCAGGGACCTGGAAGGACAGTGAGGTAATTCTCCTTGTGCTAAATTGTGCTTAAAAAAAAACATTTTTTCTAGGGACAGAAAACTGTAGGTAGGGAGAGTGTGTCAGTTTCTTTCACTGTCAAAGTCCTTGTTTCCAGGGACCTGGAAGGACAGTGAGGTAATTCTCCTTGTGCTAAATTGTGCTTAAAAAAAACATTTTTTCTAGGGACAGAAAACTGTAGGTAGGGAGAGTGTGTCAGTTTCTTTCACTGTCAAAGTCCTTGTTTCCAGGGACCTGGAAGGACAGTGAGGTAATTCTCCTTGTGCTAAATTGTGGTTAAAAAAAACATTTTTTCTAGGGACAGAAAACTGTAGGTAGGGAGAGTGTGTCAGTTTCTTTCACTGTCAAAGTCCTTGTTTCCAGGGACCTGGAAGGACAGTGAGGTAATTCTCCTTGTGCTAAATTGTGCTTAAAAAAAACATTTTTTCTAGGGACAGAAAACTGTAGGTAGGGAGAGTGTGTCAGTTTCTTTCACTGTCAAAGTCCTTGTTTCCAGGGACCTGGAAGGACAGTGAGGTAATTCTCCTTGTGCTAAATTGTGCTTAAAAAAAACATTTTTTCTAGGGACAGAAAACTGTAGGTAGGGAGAGTGTGTCAGTTTCTTTCACTGTCAAAGTCCTTGTTTCCAGGGACCTGGAAGGACAGTGAGGTAATTCTCCTTGTGCTAAATTGTGCTTAAAAAAAAACATTTTTTCTAGGGACAGAAAACTGTAGGTAGGGAGAGTGTGTCAGTTTCTTTCACTGTCAAAGTCCTTGTTTCCAGGGACCTGGAAGGACAGTGAGGTAATTCTCCTTGTGCTAAATTGTGCTTAAAAAAAACATTTTTTCTAGGGACAGAAAACTGTAGGTAGGGAGAGTGTGTCAGTTTCTTTCACTGTCAAAGTCCTTGTTTCCAGGGACCTGGAAGGACAGTGAGGTAATTCTCCTTGTGCTAAATTGTGCTTAAAAAAACATTTTTTCTAGGGACAGAAAACTGTAGGTAGGGAGAGTGTGTCAGTTTCTTTCACTGTCAAAGTCCTTGTTTCCAGGAACCTGGAAGGACAGTGAGGTAATTCTCCTTGTGCTAAATTGTGCTTAAAAAAAACATTTTTTCTAGGGACAGAAAACTGTAGGTAGGGAGAGTGTGTCAGTTTCTTTCACTGTCAAAGTCCTTGTTTCCAGGGACCTGGAAGGACAGTGAGTGAATTCTCCTTGTGCTATATTGTGCTTAAAAAAAACATTTTTTCTAGGGACAGAAAACTGTAGGTAGGGAGAGTGTGTCAGTTTCTTTCACTGTCAAAGTCCTTGTTTCCAGGGACCTGGAAGGACAGTGAGGTAATTCTCCTTGTGCTAAATTGTGCTTAAAAAAAACATTTTTTCTAGGGACAGAAAACTGTAGGTAGGGAGAGTGTGTCAGTTTCTTTCACTGTCAAAGTCCTTGTTTCCAGGGACCTGGAAGGACAGTGAGTGAATTCTCCTTGTGCTAAATTGTGCTTTAAAAAAAAAAATTTTCTAGGGACAGAAAACTGTAGGTAGGGAGAGTGTGTCAGTTTCTTTCACTGTCAAAGTCCTTGTTTCAAGGGACAGAGAAGGACACCTGAAGGTAGCCCTTATTGCTTTTTTCCCATCTCCCTGCAGGCCATCTATTAGAATGTCTGGAAGGCAAACAAGGAGAGGCAGACAGTCAGGAGGCAATAAAAGAGGGCAAGCAGGCTCTGTGTCTGGGGGCAACAGTGCTGGTCGTGGACGCGGTGCATTGTCATCAGCACATGGCCATGGGACACGCTTGTCCTTCTTTTCGGCAGCTGGACATGTTGAGCCACATCATGCCGAAGACTTGGTAGAGTGGATGACCAAGCCCTCCTCCTCCTCCTCATCCTCTCTCACCCAGGCTCAGGGTACTGGAAAAGCAGCTGCCAAAGCGTCCTCTTCCCTGGTATCAATGTCAGACTCATCATCAGTCACTCCTTCCCTAGACCCACCATGTCCTCCTCCTGAGGAGTCCCCCGAACTGTTTCAGCACAGTGTTGGGTACATGCTCCAGGAGGATGCCCAGCGTTTCGAAGGGTCTGATGATGAAACCCAGCTAGAGGAAGGCAGTAGCGTGAGAGCAGACAGAGGGGATGCTCAAGAAGGACACCAATCTGGCAGTCATGTTCCAGCAGCTGCAGCATACTGCCAGATTGCCTCCAGTGATGAGGAGGGAGGTGATGATGAGGTCACTGACTCATTACTGGCTGGCCACTCTCCTTGATCCACGGTACAAGGGTAAGGTTGCGGACCTTATGTTACCGTCGCAGAGGGAGCAGAGGATGAGACAACTCCGGGAGGCCTTGCAGAAAGGTCTGTGCAACGCGTTCCCAGAGACTGGGAGGTTACAAACTCCTGGTCCTGGACAACGAGTTGCTGAGGCTTCGGCCAGTCAAAGAAGGAGCGGTGGGGAAGGTGGCCGTCTGACCGATGCGTTCAGACAATTCTTTAGTCCGCAGCCCCAAAGTATGATCGGTTCCAGCAACCATCGCCAGCGTCTGATAAACATGGTGCAGGAATATCTAGGGGCAAGGTCAGACTTGGACACCTTCCCCACCGAAAATCCTCTGGCTTACTGGGTCTTGAGGATGGATCACTGGCCAGAGCTTGCACAGTATGCAATTGAGCTACTGGCCTGTCCTGCATCCAGCGTTCTTTCGGAACGCACATTCAGTGCTGCTGGAGGATTTGTCACGGATCACAGGGTGCGCCTGTCCACCGACTCGGTTGATCGACTGACTTTCATCAAGATGAACCAGTCTTGGATCACCACCAGCTACCACACACCTGATGCTGATATAACAGACTAATTGATTTTAACATGTCACATCCCTTCAAGACTGATGCTGATGCTGAGTGCCTGTGCTGTTATGTTGACTGGCTATCCTCCTCCTCCGAGTCCTCAATGATACGATTGATGATGATAGCTTGGAAGATCATTTTTGTTTATGGGTGCCGCCACCAGTGGCTAAGGCCCAATTTTTCAGCCCCTGTTTTACAGGGGCGTGTAATTACAATTTTTTTAGCAATAATTTGCCATAGGGCTCATTGCTGTGCTCCAAGTACAGTATCTGTGAGGGGTTGGAGTGTTGTGGCACCAGTGCCTAAGGCCCAATTTTTCAGCCCCTGTTTAACATGGGCGTGTCATTACAATTTTTGAAGCAATACTTTGCAACAGGGCTCATTGCTGTGCTCCAAGTACAGTATCTGTGAGGGGTTGTAGTGTTGTGCCACCAGTGCCTAAGGCCCAATTTTTCAGCCCCTGTTCAACAGGGGCATGCAATTACAATTCTTGATCTAATAATTCACAGCAGGGTCCATTGCTGCACCCACCAAGAGTAACTCTGAGGGCTTACAGTGTTGTGGCACCAGCACCACCATCAAAGCCCCAATTTTTACTACCACTGTTCAACAATTATATGTAATTAAAATTCCTGATATAATAGTTGACAGCAGGGCGTTCCAGCACCAACCAAGAGTAACTGAGTGCTTACAGTGTTGTGCCAACACCAACAACTAAGGGGCCTATTTCTGCAGAGTATATACGGCAGGTCCCTACTTTCAAACATCCAACTTACAAACGACTCCTACTTGCAAACGAAAGAAGACAACAGGAAGTGAGAGGAAATCTACCCCTAGAAAGGAAAATTCTCTCCTGTAAGAATAAATATGGGAGAAAGGGGTCTCATCTGTACTGATGCTTTATCAGCAATCCTTGTTTCAAGAAAACCACCACATTTCAAAAACAGTTGTCATTGGGACGGAAAGTGAGGTGAAATGTTCTGAACAGGGGCACAGACAGCAAAACAAATGTTACAGGGGTGATAACCCTTACCTATGTTTCCCAAAAAGTTTAAAAATAGATTTTTGGGCTGGAGCTACACTTCAACAATGTACCTGTTCAAAATTACAAACAGATTCTACATAAGAACAAACCTACAGTCCCTGTCTTGTATGCACCGCCTGTATACGGCTGTTCAGAGTATATAGGGCCTTTTTTATTTTATGTGCGGGGTTCCCCTTAATATCCATACAAGACCCAAAGGGGCTGGTAATGGGCTGGGGTAGGGGGGGGGGGGTCATGGGGTAGCTATGCCATTTTTCTTAAAGAATTTCATCCATATTACCGGGACCAGACATTACATTAAAGCCGCAAGCAGTTTTAAATGGCTTTTTTTTCCTTTAGAAGTGTCATTTTGTGCAGGGACAGTTCTAAACACGGGAAACACGTGGCACTTCACAGGCATACTTTAGACACCCCCCAGGTACGATATTTAAAGGAATATTTGACTTTTTTTTTTTCACTTTATGCATCATTAAAATGACTGCTCCCGAAAAACGACCGTTTTTAAAACTTCTTTTTGCATTGATACATGTCCCCTGGTGCACAACCCGGGTTCCCAAACCCTATTTATGACAATAACATGCATAATAGTTGTTATAATTAGCACTTTATAATTCGAACGTTCGCATCCATTGTATTTAATAGTGTTCTAATGTTCGTTCGAACTTTCGGTCCGTTCGCGGGTTCTGGTGCGAACCGAACCCGGGGGTGTTCGGCTCATCACTAATTCTGATGTGGAAATAGTGGTGATATAGAAAGTGAATCCTCCACCAATGTTTTTACAACTACACACCCGACGTGTTTACTGACATGTGGGGTTTTATTTACCCTGCATCTCTCCATGAAGTGGACCTGTCACGATAGATTCCTATTACAAGGAATGTTTACATTTCAAACCACACATGTGAGGTATTGCCGCGTGCGTTAGAGCGTAAGCAACAATTCTAGCACTAGACCTCCTCTGTAACTCTAACCTGGTAACCTGTAAACAAAATTCAATCTTCGCCATTGGAGATTTTTAAGTACCGAAGTTTGGTGCCATTCCATGAGTGTTCGCAATTTTAAAGCGTGACATGTTGGGTTTCTATTTACTCGGCGTAACATCATATTTCACATTATACAAAAACATCAGGCTAACTTTACTGTTTTTTTATTTTTTTAATCATGAAACCGTTTTTTTTTTTCCCCAAAAAAAGGCGTTTGAAAAATGATTGCGCAAATACCGTGCGAGATAAAAAGCTCAATTTACCATAATTTTATTCCCTAGGGTGTCTGCTAAAAAAACATATATAATGTTTGGGGGTTCTGAGTAATTTTCTACCAAAAAAGTATGATTTTTACATGCAGGAGAGGAGTGCCAGAATAGGCCCGGTATGGAAGTGGTTATACAGCCAATAATGCAGAGAATTCAACCCCCAGGCAAATCTAAATCTACTTAAACATTTCCATTGTAAACTATTTGTAACAATCATCTGATCTCCCTACAGGCAACTTATCATTAGCTGACATTTCGTCATCAGTTTTCTAAATAGCCATTTATTTTAAAAAAAACAGGAAACCAGCAACAGTGCAGCTATGGACCTTGCTTTGCAGTGTATTGTGGGAATAGATTGTTTTGATGACTAGATAACGAAATTCGAATGGGGTGGCTAGCAGAGAGGAGACACGATAATGACATCCAGAATTCGGGCTAATTGCTGCCTTCTGTGCAGACATCAATATGATTAAAGGGAAAGTCATATTTTTATTTAAAGTGTAAGTTCGCCTCCGAATTTTCCCAAAATCCCCCTATGCAACTCCATAATCTCTGAATAGTACAGTACATAAAGCGCTCCAGCTATTCTAAATGGTAAAGGTCCTCCCACTGCACATGCAGCTGTTAGTGGCCCTCTCCACAAAAAAAACTGGCCCCTTCACCCTCTTTAAGGACGGACTTACATTACAACTGCTGACTTCTGCTCTGGGCTATTTAAACTGACCTGAGCTAAGCTGGAGCAGGGGAGAGCACACTGCACATGCACACAGAAGCCACTAAGGGGCAGTACATTCAGAAGCTTTGAATGACAATTGCGTGGTCATGCAACACTGTACCCAAACAACATTTTTATAATTTTTTCCACACAAATAAAGCTCTCTTTTAGTATTATTTAATCACCACTGGGTTTTTATTTTTTTTTACTAAAGAAACAAAAAAGACAGAAAAAAAAAAACATTTATAAAGTTTGTTATAAAATTTTGCAAACAGGTAATTTTTCTCCTTTACTGATGTGCGCTGATGAGGCTGCACTAATGGGCACTGATAGGCTGCACTTATGAGGCGGCATTGATGGGCACTGATAGGTGCTACTGATGAGGCGGCACTGATGGGCACTGATAAGAGGTACGGATGAGGCTGCACTGATAGGTAGCACTGATTGGAACTGATAGGCGCCACTGAAGGGCACTGATAGGTAGCACTGATAGACAACATTGATATGCGCCACTAATGAGCACTGATAGGTGGCACTGATGGGCATTGATAGGCAGCACTGATAGGTGGCACTGATAGGCAAGACTGATATGTGGCACTGATGATAAGGCACTGATTGGTAGCACTGATGGGCACTGATTAACAGCACTGGTGGCAGATGTTGGGACAGATGTCCCTGTAACAGAAGCCGTTTACCGGAAACTGCAAACATCATTCATATATATATATATATATATATATATATATATATATATATATATGTAGCGCCCACCCCATTTAGGGGTGCTATATACCCAAATTTAGGGGCTGGTCTGAGATAGTAGTTAGGCTTAGACCATTCTCATTGATAGGTTGTGCTATTTTGTTTCTCCAGGTGGTATATTTGTGTGCAGTTCCCTGTGGCCTGTAGGTGGCACTGCCATGTCTGGCCAGGGTTGAACCATCAGTACTAGTGCTGTGCCTTGGGGTGTCCTCTCTCGGCAGCGGTACAGTGGGCGTGGTTGGCCTGCTGTGCATGCTGGGAGAGGATACATAAGGGGCAGACGCCGCCTGGGAGGGGTGGCTCTCTGGCGTTTGCGAGAGGAGTCGGAGTCCAGGTGTGTGGCACCCGGCCCTCCAGGCCATGGGGCCGTGTGCGCATCAGTCCCAGGCACCTTTAGCCCTGGGGCTGCAGCTTCAACACTGGGCCCAGCACCTTTAGCTGGAGCCCACTTCTGGGAAGAGGAATCCCAGGGTGTCCCTTGCGAGGGAGCCCGCTTTTAAGAAGAGGAGGCCGGGGGAGGACCTTTCTATAGGACCGGTGAGAGTTCACGGGGAAGGAAGGGGCCCGGTGACTTTCTGGAGGGATTCATCTATCCACCAAGGGCCTGGTAATGTGTTGTTGCTGGCACCTGTCCTTGTATTTCAATAACTGAGAAGTTCGGGACATGATAGATTCTGTGGCAGGGGATCTCCTGATCGTATCTAAGAAAAGAACCGAATTTAGCGTCCGAGCATCACTTCGGCTGCTAGGATCCACTTTTACAGGAGACTATCCGGGTGAGCTGAACCCACTCAGGGATTGAGTGGTGATTGTAACATTTACTTGTGCCTGGACCTACCACCCAAAACCTTGCTGTCCTGTCTCTTATCCACCCTTTCCTATCTGCTAATATTGAAGAAAAATAAACTCAACGTTGGAGTTTAGAGTGGTGTGGACATTGGAATTACTTGGGGGAAAACAGAGACTTGTCCCTATATCCTAGGAGATGAGAACCAACTGACGGAAGAACCTAGCTGTGGGACCCAAATACATACCACCACTTAACCTCCTCAACCAGGAGGGTACGGGCATATAGTACGGTGTGCCTTTTTCCTGCAAGTGAGCCAAAGGTAGGGAAAAAGGGTCCGTGTGCTACATATATATATATATTTTAGCAAAGGCCCTAGAGAATCAAATGGCTTTTGCAATTTTTTTATGTCACATGGTATTTCCGCAGTGGTTTTTCAAATGCACATTTTTCTAAAAAAAATACTTTAATGAATTGTAATGCACACAAACACAATCTAATACCCAAAGTTTTTGTAAAATATAAAAGATGGTGTTACGCCAAGTAAATAGATAACTAACATGTCATGCTTCAAAATTGCGCAAGCTTGCAGAATGGCGCCAAACTACGGTATTTAAAAATCTCCATAGGCCATGTTTTAAAAGGCTTTACAAGTTACCAGTGGAGAGTTACACAGGAGGTCTGTTGCTAGAAATATTGCTCTTGCTCTGACATTCGAGCAAAACTCTTTAAGGAGAGATCTGGGGTCTATCAAGTTTCTTTCCATAGCTTTCTGGATTCCCTGCATGCTTTGCAGCTTCTCCTCCTCCGAAGAACTACATATCCCATGGTACCTTACCTGCTTGCTTCAAGCAGTGATTCCTGTGCTGATTCCTCCTCTCATCACCTCTGTAGTTCAGAAGGCAGGCTCTGTGAAATGTGTGACACAGCAGTGCCTACTCACAGGACATAATGAATATGTATCGCAGAATTCAAGGAAATATGTGGAGAGCTTCACAAAGTAAGTTTACAAACTTCAAGATCATTCAGATTAATAGGAGTAGGCTAGAAATAATTGAAATACAATGTGGAAATTAATATATGATTTAATATTTTGACTATAGATATACTTTATTATTTTTGATATCTATTATTATTTATTTAAGGAAACTTTCTTTTCAATTAACCACTTCAGCCCCGGAGGATTTGGCTGCCCAGAGACCGGGCCATTTTTTGCGTCGCTTTAACTGACAATTGCACGGTCGTGCGACGTGGCTCCCAAGCAAAATTTTCGTCCTTTTTTTCCCACAAATAGAGCTTTCTTTTGGTGGTATTTGATCCCCTCTGCGGTTTTTATTTTTTGCGCTATAAACAAAAAAATAGCGACAATTTTGAAAAAAAAACAATATTTTTTACTTTTTGCTATAATAAATATCCCCAAAAAATATATAAAAAAACATTTTTTTTCCTCAGTTTAGGCCGATACATATTCTTCTACATATTTTTGGTACAAAAAATTGCAATAAGCGTATATTAATTGGTTTGCGCAAAATTTATAGCATCTACAAAATAGGGGATAGATTTATGGCATTTTTATTAATATATTTTTTTTTTTACTAGTAATGGCGGCGATCTGCGATTTTTTATCGTGACTGCGACATTATGGCGGAAACATCGGATACTTTTGATGCTATTTTCGGACCATTGTCATTTATACAGCGATCAGTGCTATAAAAATGCACTGATTACTGTGTAAATGACACTGGCAGGGAAGGGGTTAACCACTAGGTGGCGAGGAAGGGGTTAAGTGTGTCCTAGGGAGTGATTCTAACTGTGTGGGGGCTGGGCTACGAGTGACACGACAGTGATCACTGCTCCTGATGACAGGGAGCAGAATGTCAGTGTTCTGTCACTAGGCAGAACAGGGAAATGCTTGTTTACACAGGCATCTCCCCGTTCTGCAGCTCCGTGACACGATCGGTGGACACATCGAGTCCGCGGGTCCCGCGGGCATGGTCACGGAGGTACGTCCCTTTGCGCAGCCGTGCCATTCTGCCGACGTAAATGTTCGTGCGACGGTCGGCAATAGGGATGAGCTTTCTGTTCGGGTCGAACATGAGTTTGACTCGAACATTGGCTGTTCTCCCGTTCGTCGAAATTCGAACATTATGGTCCGTTTGCGCCAAATTCGAGCGGCGCGTCACGGCCCATAATGCACTGCGACATCACAGTGCATTGCTGTCTGATGATTGGCCAAGCATGCACTATAACCCGCATTCTTTGGCCAATCACAGCGCCGTCAGCAAAGAGAGCCATAATTGGCCAAACGCAGGGTGCCTTTGGCCAATTATGGCTCAGGGGTTTAAAACCACGCCCCGCACTATATAAGGCCGCCTGCACGTCGGCCGTGTGTAGTGTGTTGCTCGCGTTGAGAGAGAGTGTCATTTCATTTAGTTTGAGCATGCAGGCGATTCAGTTAGCTGCAGTGTATTTAGTATATATATACATCCAGGCTTGTGTATATATATATATATATATATATATATATATATATACATACACTGTATCCTGTGTAGCTAGATCTGACAGCAGACCGTTCCAGGTGTACTGTTTCTAATATACTTCAGGCAGGCAGGTGATTCATCTAGCTGCAGTGCATTTAGTATATATATACAACCCGGCTTGTATATGTGTGTATATATATATATATATATATATATATATATATATATATATATATATGTATACACTGTATCCTGTGTAGCTAGATCTGACTGCAGGCCATTCCTGGTGTACGTATTCAAAAACACTTTCAGGCAGGCAGGCCAGGCAGGTGATTCAGTGATCTGCAGTGCATAAAATATATATATACCGTCTCCTACATATATACCCACTGCATTCTAGTCTAGCCAAGACTATACCTGACTGCAGGCCATTCCTGGTGTACGTATTCAAATACACTTTCAGGCAGGCAGGCCAGGCAGGTGATTCAATGATCTGCAGTGCATAAAATATATATACCGTCTCCTACATATATATCCACTGCATTCTAGTCTAGCCAAGACTATACCTGACTGCAGGCCATTCATTCCTGGTGAACGTATTCAAATACACTTTCAGGCAGGCAGGCCAGGCAGGTGATTCAATGATCTGCAGTGCATAAAATATATATACCGTCTCCTACATATATATCCACTGCATTCTAGTCTAGCCAAGACTATACCTGACTGCAGGCCATTCATTCCTGGTGAACGTATTCAAATACACTTTCAGGCAGGCAGGCCAGACAGGTGATTCAGTGATCTGCAGTGCATAATATATATATACTGTCTCCTACATATATATACACTGCATTCTAGTCTAGCCAAGACTGTACCTGACTGCAAGCCATTCCTCATGTACGTTTTTAACTACACTTTCAAGCAGGCAGGCGATTCAGTGATCTGCAGTGCATAAAAATATATATACAGTCTCCTACAAATATATCCACTGCATTCTAGTCTAGCCAAGCCTATACCTGACTACAGGCCATTCCTGGTGTACGTTTTCAATTACACTTTCAGGCAGGCCGGCCAGGCAGGTGATTCAGTGATCTGCAGTGCATAAAAATATATATACAGTCTCCTACAAATATATCCACTGCATCCTAGTCTAGCCAAGACTATACCTGACTGCAGGCCATTCCTGGTGTACGTATTCAAATACACTTTCAGGCAGGCAGGCCAGGCAGGTGATTCATAGACATGTGCAAAAGGAAAAAAATTTTTTGTTTTGTTTCATTTTAATTCGTTAATTAATTAATTTCGTTTAGTTGGATTCGTTAAATTCGTTTTCGGAATTTGTTTAGTTTTCGACCGAATTCGAAAAATCGGTCGCATTCAAAAATATTTCAACCAAATTCGAAAATATTTCTACCGGATTCGATAATATTTCATCCGCATTCGTTAATATTTCAACCAAATTCGATAATATTTCAACCGGATTCGAAATTAATTTTATTTCGGAACATGGTTTTATATATATATATATATATATATATATATATATATATATATATATATATAATTTTTTTTTTTTTTTTTTTTTCTGATTTGTTCTATTGTTTTATGATATTGTTTTCTATTATTTTTTTATATTTTCTATTCAAATTCGATTTAATTCTATATGAAATTCAAATTTTGGAAAATGGTTATTTATATATATATATATATATATATATATATATATATATATATATATAGCGGCCTCACCCCATCTCCTTTGTCTAGGGGTATGTCACACGACAGGGTGAGATGCGCTACGGCCCATGTCCTCCCCATAGCTGTGGGTGAGGTGAAGGCCAGCACCAGATATTTCCTCGGGCCTATGTGCTTTTGTCTGGAATACAGTCCTGCTGTGTCAACACTTCCCTCTGCTCCCATTAACCAGAGTTCCACACACCGATCACAGTCCAACTCTTGCTTTATTGTACATCTCACAATAAACAGTGCTTCAGTAGCCAACTGGTTGCGACTTGATAACATTTTGATACGGGGGTGAGCAGGTCGAGGCACTATCCTGGTTATTAACTAAACCACTGCGATCTCGCCAGCGGTTACTATAGCATTCAGCTAGAAAGGACTTAGAATCTGAGAGTCTCTACCAGCGACTCAAGAGAACGTAGATAGGAGTACCTTTGCTGCGCTGCGGCCCCTATCAGGGGAAGACGTCCCTCCAAGGGAGTTACCAGAGGCCCATCCGTCACTGGGTTGATGCTGCTCCAGACTCTCCGAATGGGTAACCTCTCCGGCCTCCTCACCTCAGACATGGGCCCCGTCCACCTCAGGGACCCTCGGACATCTCCACCCTCGCGGGATCCAGTCGAAGTCACTGGACCCCAGGCCTCCCTAGGTTAGTACCTCACCCCAGGCTGAAGGTGCCTGGGATGGACTCCGACTCCATTCTGGTCAGGCCTAGGGCGCCTGGGCCGGAATCCAGAACCGCCCGCACCCAGGCCTAAGGTGCCTGGGCGCGTGAAGAACTTCCTCCAGAAGACCTCGTGGTTAGGGCGTCTCCCCCTTTTATCTCCTCCCATCGACACCACGGCAGGTTCCCCGCCCTCGCCGTACCATCTCCGGAAAGGGACAAAAAGGCTAGCACTGTAATGGCAAATCTACCTTGAGCCTCCAGGTACCCCGCCACCCGGAGGCCAAGGAGATTATTACACCATCCAATCCTCCACGAACACAAGTGGTCCACTATTCCCATACTTCCACACCTGGGTGTCCCACATAAATTTAGAGACCCCGCGACATACTCCCCCCTGTGATTTGACGCTGGTCCCCAGCGTCTGGTGCGAACCCATGTCTCCCATGGAGTGAGGACACAAGCTTAGCCCCAGAGGCTATCCCTAAAATTTTGAACCTCAACCATACCAAGACCTGCTCAAGGGGAAAGGGAATATAAAACAATAAAACTTTTCCCTAAAAACATCTATCATGTACACATATACAATCCCTCCCATCGCTGTCTAAGAACCACCCCACACTCAGCAGTCTTGACGGACGAATCTCCTGCAGAGGGAAAAAAAACAACACACAAGGAAATCCACATCCTGACACTTTTTTGTGTTAATTTGGAATAAATGGGTCCATCAACCAATAGACCCACTCGCTCCAATGAGTAAAGTGATGTGCGTGTGAAAAAAAACAAACAGCCGTTGCACAACTCTGCCACCTGGTAATGACACTTGGTGCAATCTTCATTCTTCCTGCGTCCCTAATTCTACCCCAAAGTCTGTCTTTGAACTGTGAGAAAGAGAGAACAACAAAAAAACTTCTCTCATTCCTCCGGAAGAGTGGAAAACAAAAGCCCAAATAAAAAACTAGGGCACAGTTCGGATGCTCCAGCAGGAACACTTCTAGAAGATTGTAGGAAAGGAACAACAAGTGAGTCTCTTCTCACAAGTAAAACTTCGGGTCAGGCAAGAACAAGGGCTTCAGATGTTTATCAAAAACCTCAATTGAATAGTCAGCATCATCTCCATCTTTCCTGCAGATGCGCACTTTATCTGCGTGGATACGGCGACCCCACATCCAGTCTGCTCTGCAGTCCCGAAACTTTTTCGACACGGATGGCGAACAGGACAAATATCTTCGTGCATGGGGCTCTTTGAGCTTTTCCCAAACAAATTCGTCATACCATCACTGGCGTATGACCTCAACTTCAAAAAGTAAGTCCCGAGGCAAGTAGGGATATTCCCACCCATACTCACGGGCGACTCTCTGTGAGAAAAGTCGTTGCAATCTGGCCAAAGGAGGCATGGCTTCCCGCTCACCTTCTCCGGGTTGAACGATGGCCTCCGGATGCTGAGGTACTTTCACTACCTCTAATGGCTTTTCTCTCGGTGCTCGTAGTGAGGCTCGCTGCATCCCCGCCACCAAGACGGGCGATGTTGTAGATTGTGGGAAGGCACTTTGAGGACTAGACTTCCTCGTGGACTCCGGGGCTTGTACTCAGGGCGTGCTGTCTCCTATCGACATAGGGGAATCCTGCGGTACACGTAACACAGGCAATGGGCGTTTGTCCTAGCCCTTCCGATGAAACAGTTCATCAATCTCCCCATCATCTCCACAATCTGACAGCGACTCTAGGTCGGAAGTGTCATACATCTCGGCGGGAAGGTAGTCTCTGGTAGACATGGTACTACCCTCCCTTGCGGGCTCCACCGGCTGTGGACCCCCGACACCTCCAACCACCACCATAGTCCCAGCCCCTGGCTCACCTTGACCTTTTGTAGAACTGGGATGTCCAGGACTCTTCCAACCGGATCCATCCAGGCCAGGCAAGCGACGGGGTGAAACTCGACCACGACCACAGGAGGCCTGCACCAGACCAACTTTCCTCTTCGGAGGTGGGAGCAGAGAATCTGTGGTGACCGAAGCAGCATCCTCTGATTTTTCTCTCTGTCTCTGATTGGGCAGTCACATCGCCCTGGTCAGTGCGTACGGGAACCTCCGCAAAGGCCTGGATCTCTCCTTCTAGAGTAGCGGTACCTGTGAGGCTGTTGAGGCGAAGGGCCCGTGGCCTTACTGTGGATGGCTCCACCTCGAACAAGAACTCTTTACATGCCTCGCAACGCCCAAATGGCTTCAGGTAGACCACCAGTCCCGAGCACCCGGGACAGATCACGCCGAGGGCCTCCGTGTCTCTGCATGAGTACAAAGCCAACTGCCCTCGGGGCCTGAGTCTTATCCCCATGTCTGTAAGGGGAGCAGCGAACGCAGTCATCTTCGTGGGGTAGGGAACCGGAATCCACGGGGAGCTTGAGGCCATCCCGACTATCTGCTGCTCCATCACGCACTGACCACGCGCCGAAGTCTCCACATGAGTTCCTCCACATGGCCAGACTCCTCCCATGACTTGCACATTTTCGCGGGCTTCCTTCAAGCTCCGCCCATGAACTGTACAGTCACGGGGTGCCTCGTGGCGCAGTGCAATAAAAGCCCCCACATGTAGTACTTCACACGGCTGGACTCCTCCCTCTTCTCGCTCCTCTGCATGGGCCTTTCCCGTCCTAGGGTCATTTCCACGACTTTCGAGCAGGGATGCACTTTGGCCAATCACATGGCCGACCTGCTCGGAACTCCTCCGGGCAGCAAAGTCCAGACACAGCCATTCCTTCTTCCAAAGTTAAAACACATGTCATCCCGGACTCACGAGCCCCCACGTGTAGCGGCCTCTCCCCATCTCCTTTGTCTAGGGGTATGTCACACGACAGGGTGAGATGCGCTACGGCCCATGTCCTCCCCATAGCTGTGGGTGAGGTGAAGGCCAGCACCAGATATTTCCTCGGGCCTATGTGCTTTTGTCTGGAATACAGTCCTGCTGTGTCAACACTTCCCTCTGCTCCCATTAACCAGAGTTCCACACACCGATCACAGTCCAACTCTTGCTTTATTGTACATCTCACAATAAACAGTGCTTCAGTAGCCAACTGGTTGCGACTTGATAACATTTCTGATACAGGGAATGAGCAGGTCGAGGCACTATCCTGGTTATTAACTAAACCACTGCGATCTCGCCAGCGGTTACTATAGCATTCAGCTAGAAAGGACTTAGAATCTGAGAGTCTCTACCAGCGACTCAAGAGAACGTAGATAGGAGTACCTCCGCTGCGCTGTGGCCCCTATCAGGGGAAGATGTCCCTCCAAGGAAGTTACCAGAGGCCCATCCGTCACTGGGTTGATGCTGCTCCAGACTCTCCGAATGGGTAACCTCCCCGGCCTCCTCACCTCAGACATGGGCCCCGTCCACCTCAGGGACCCTCGGACGTCTCCATCCTCGCGGGATCCAGTTGAAGTCACTGGACCCCAGGCCTCCTAGGTTAGTACCTCACCCCAGGCTGAAGGTGCCTGGGATGGACTCCGACTCCATTCCGGTCAGGCCTAGGGCGCCTGGGCCGGAATCTAGAACCGCCCGCACCCAGGCCTAAGGTGCCTGGGCGCGTGAAGAACTTCCTCCAGAAGACCTCGTTGTTAGGGCGTCTCCCCCTTTTATCTCCTCCCATCGACACCACGGCAGGTTCCCCGCCCTCGCCGTACCATCTCCGGAAAGGGACAAAAAGGCTAGCACTGTAATGGCAAATCTACCTTGAGCCTCCAGGTACCCCGCCACCCAGAGGCCAAGGAGATTATTACACCATCCAATCCTCCACGAACACTATTCCCATACTTCCACACCTGGGTGTCCCACATAAATTTAGAGACCCTGCTACATATATATATATATATATATATATATATATATATAACAGAATAAAAAATAAGAGAAAGAATAGAACAGATTAGAAAAAAATAATATATATATATATATATATATATATATATATCCGCCCATCTTCCGAAATTCGAATTTAGTATAGAACGAATTCGATTAGAATAGAAAAGATTTGAATAGAAAAGAATAGACTAGAAAGGCAATATAACATAATAAAATTAAATATAATATATTATATTTTATTCTATTCTGTTCTATTGTTTTTCTAGTCTATTCTTTTCTATTATTTTCTATTCTATTTTATTCTTATCCTTTCTATTCAAAATCATTCTATACAAAAATCGAATTTCAGAAGATGGTTATTTATATATATATATATATATATATATATATATATATATATATATATATAGATCTATATCTATTAGGGATAGGGTTAGGGTTATGGTTAGGGTTGGGGTTCGGGTTAGGCTTAGGGTTAGGGTTTCCCCTTGAATAATAAGGCTTGGACTCGAATAAAATAATATTTTATACTATTCTGTTCAATTGTTTTTCTAGTCTATTCTTTTCTATTCAAATATTTTCTATTCTAATTCATTCTATAGGAAATTAGAATTTGGGAAGATGGCTATATATATATAGATCTATATCTATTAGGGATAGGGTTAGGGTTATGGTTAGGGTTGGGGTTCGGGTTAGGCTTAGGGTTAGGGTTTCCCCTTGAATAATAAGGCTTGGACTCGAATAAAATAATATTTTATACTATTCTGTTCAATTGTTTTTCTAGTCTATTCTTTTCTATTCAAATATTTTCTATTCTAATTCATTCTATAGGAAATTAGAATTTGGGAAGATGGCTATATATATATATATATATATATATATATATACATATATATATTGTGACAGCAGGAAGGTAAAGTCACCTGGTTGCATCCAGGGGGGTAGATATATTTCGCCCAGATTCAGGCTTTACGCCGACTTATACAACTAGGTGGAGAGTTGTATAAGCCCAGCTGAGGCTAGTGGGCTCATGGATGACTCATACCTCTAGGGAGAGTGTGGGGCGTCGTGCAGACAGGGAGTTGATGAGACCAGCTGAAGCTTGTCAGCTCATTTAGGCCTCTATAAGAACTCCCAGATTCATTAGGTGTTTGCTCATGCCTGGACCCAGACCTGTGTGGACTGTCTAGGGAGAGTGAACCCCTGTGCGGTGAGACAAAGCCTGTGTGGCTATTTGCTTGGACATTTAAAACCAGGGACTTAGGGACTAGGACAGCACTAGGCTGATCCCAGTTGTTAGTTAGGAAACCTGTATGTTTAGTCAGAGGTCAAGTTGACCAGGATTTATTTTATTTATGTTTCTTTTGCTTTGCTGTGTTTTGTCACTGTAAATAGAAAATAAACCGCACCTTTTTGATTTTGAAAACCACAACCTCCGTTTGCTGGGCCTGTTTTGTGTGGGGAGCCCATCCCGGGGGTCACACACACCCGCTGCCGAGCTAACCCCCTCACAGTTGGTGGAGAACCAGTGGCAGTTTTTTTTTAAGCCAGCATGGAGGAGATACTGAAGCAGCTGGCTCTAGCAAATGCCAATCAACAGCAGACAAATGCAGGTTTGCAAAAGAGCCTTGCAGCTCATCAACAGAGCCTTGCAGCTCAACAACAGAACTTCGCAGCCCAGCAGCAAGCTCATCAACAGAGCCTTGCAGCCCAGCAGCAGACAAACGCAACTTTGCAACAGAGTCTGGAGGCTCAGCAACAAGCCCAGCAGCAATCTGAGGCCCGCTTCATAGACCTGTTGCAGAAGCAAGAGCAGAGACTACAACAACAGATGGAAGCAGTAATGCAGCAACGTCCGCAGACCAGTGAGGAAAGCCGTCCCACTAATACCGCGTCCTTTGGGGTGAGTCGTTTATTGACAAAAATGACTGGAGAGGATGATCCAGAGGTATTTTTGACCACATTTGAAAGGACCGCTGAAAGAGAAAAGTGGCCTGAGGAGCAGTGGGCTGGACTGGTGGCTCCTCTGTTAACTGGTGAATCGCAGAAAGCTTACTATGACCTAGAGCCTAACCAAGCAAAAGACTATGTGATGCTAAAAGCTGAAATTTTAGCAAGGCTGGGTGTCACCCAGGCTGTCCGGGCTCAGCGTGTGCATAACTGGACTTTCCAGCTTGGAAAACCCCCCAGGTCTCAAATGTATGATCTCATTCACCTGAGCAGAAAGTGGCTACAGCCAGAGACTTTGTCCGCACCAAAGATTGTGGAACGTGTTGTAATGGATCGGTTTTTGAGAGCTCTTCCTACTGCCATCCAAAAGTGGGTAAGCCATGGAGACCCAGAGACGGCCGATGGTCTTGTGGATCGTGTGGAGAAATACTTGGCTACAGAGAACCTGACGGCCTCTTCCAGAGACACTCGGACTTTCCACCCTAAGACCAGACCATCCCCAGGGGCGGATAAGAGGATTCCAAGGGGTGAGGGTGGAGAGAGTGAGAGGGTGGGAGCTCTACCCCAAGTTTGGCGAGAACAGCCTGGGAAATCAGCGGCTCAAGAGGCGGCAAGAAGGATCGTTTGCTACCGCTGCCGGCAAGCGGGACATATTGCAGCCAATTGTCCGGTTGTGGAGGAACCCATGCAGTGTGACTTTCTGATGGGCAGACGTCAGTCGCTGTGTGCGACAGTCGCATGCACTGCCATTCGAGGAACTGAGAAACATTTATGCAAAATGTGTGTTAATGGTAGAAATGTTGTGGTATTGCTGGATTCAGGTAGCCTTGTGACCCTGATAAAGGCTGAGTTAGTTAAAACAGAGGTCTTTGGGAATAGCAAGGTAGCTGTTATTTGTGTGCATGGGGACACCCGAGAGTATCCAGTGACTACAGTGTGTTTCGAGACCCCCCAAAGGTACCCTCTCTCATCCAGTGGGCTTAGTATCTCAGTTACCGCATGACGCCATTGTGGGAAGGGATTTTCCGAAGTTCTGGGAACTGTGGGATGATCCTGAGCCCCCCACTGGTGCCCCTATGTACCAGGAATGTGATAGCCAGAACTCCCCTGAGAGTGGTGAGGACTCTCCGGCATTTCCCTTATCAGTATTGGCAGGGGAGACTCAAGAAACTGGAGAGGAGCCCACCTCCTCAGACGAAAACCTACCGTCTGTGGAGTTTTCTGATCTTGAGGTTCACAGGGAAAACTTTGCCACAGAACAGTTGAAAGACCCCGCCCTAATAAAGGCACGGGAAAACGTAGTGAAAATAGATGGCGAGTTAGTGAACCCAGATAATACCTGCACTTACCCATACTTCAGCGTAGAGAAGGACCTACTGTATCGGGTGGCAAAAAGGGCAGAAGAAACCGTTGAGCAGCTTGTGGTGCCCAAACCTTACAGGAAGTTGGTGTTGGAGTTGGCCCATGGGCACATTCTTGGAGGTCATCTGGGGACAGAGAAAACCCGAGAGAGGGTATTACAGAGATTCTATTGGCCGGGGGTGATGAGGGACATAGAAAATTATTGTTCCTCCTGCCCTGTGTGTCAGAGGTCGGCCCCGATGCCACATTTCCGTAGCCCGCTGGTCCCTCTACCCATCATTGAGGTCCCGTTTGAGAGGATCGCCATGGATTTGGTAGGGCCTATAATCAACTCCGCTAGGGGGCACCAGTACATATTAGTTATAATGGACTATGCCACCCGTTATCCAGAAGCGATCCCTCTCCGAAATACCTCGGCCAAAACCATAGCCAAAGAGCTATCTCTTGTGTTTAGCCGGGTGGGTATTTGTAAAGAACTGCTTACGGACCAAGGTACACCCTTTATGTCCCGGGTTATGAAGGAGCTGTGTAAATTGTTCAAAGTGACGCAATTACGTACATCTGTGTATCACCCCCAAACCGATGGGCTGGTTGAAAGATTCAACAAAACCCTAAAACAAATGTTGAAGAAAGTGGTGGATAGAGATGGAAAGGATTGGGACTGTCTACTTCCTTATCTGATGTTTGCTATTAGGGAGGTGCCCCAATCCTCTACGGGATTCTCCCCCTTTGAGTTACTGTATGGGAGACACCCAAGAGGGCTGTTGGATATTGCCAAGGAAACTTGGGAAAGTGAGAGTTCTCCCCACAGGAGTGTGATTGAGCATGTCGCCCTGATGCAAGACCGAATTGCACAGGTAATGCCCATCGTGAAGGAACATTTGGCCCAAGCGCAGTTAGCACAGCAGAGAGTGTACAACCGTGGAGCCAAGACCCGTACCTTTTCCCCGGGGGATAGGATACTGGTACTTGTCCCTACGGTTGAAAGTAAATTCCTTGCCAAATGGCAAGGCCCCTATGAGATAATGGAAAAAGTGAGCGAAGTGAATTACAAGGTCAGACAACCAGGAAGGCGAAAGCCCGAACAGATCTATCACGTTAATCTGTTGAAAGCCTGGAGGGATAGAGAGTCCCTAGTCGCAGACACTTGGTCACCAGCTCAAACTGGTTGCGTGATTCCTGAGGTTGGAATAGCAGCCACCTTGTCACAACCCCAACAACAGGAGGTTAAGGAGTTTGTGCTTCGCAACGAGGAGGTATTCTCTGAGCTGCCGGGACAAACATCTGGGGTAGAGCATGACATCATTACCCCGCCCGGTGAAAGGGTGAAGTTAAAACCCTATCGGATCCCAGAGGCCCGACGGGAGGCAATACGGGAGGAAGTACAGAAAATGCTGAACTTAGGGGTGATAGAGGAGTCCCAAAGTGATTAGTCTAGTCCCATTGTGTTGGTGCCTAAACCGGATGGGAGCTGGCGATTTTGTAACGATTTTCGTCAGTTGAACAAAGTTACAAAATTTGACACCTACCCCATGCCACGTATAGATGAGTTGATCGACCGGCTGGGAACAGCCCGATACATGACGACTCTTGACCTCACAAAAGGGTATTGGCAAATCCCCCTGGCCAAGTCGGCCAAAGAGAAAACCGCATTTGTAACCCCAGACGGGGCGTTCCAATATAAAAGAATGCCGTTCGGGTTACAGAATGCGCCGGCCACATTCCAGCGGAAAATGGACCAGATGCTGAGGCCCCATCGGAAGTATGCTGCGGCTTACCTGGATGACGTAATTGTCCATAGCACAGATTGGGCCTCACATCTGCCAAAAGTGCAAGCAGTCCTGGACTCTGTTCGGGAAGCGGGGTTTACGGCTAACCCCAAGAAGTGTACCATTGGGCAGGAGGAGGCCAAATATCTTGGGTACACCATTGGGAGGGGAGTAATAAAACCCCAACTCAACAAAGTCGAGGCCATCCAGAGTTGGCCACGTCCCAACAGCAAGAAGCAGGTACGAGCCTTTCTGGGAATCGCTGGGTATTATCGGCGATTCATTCCCCACTTTGCTTCTAAGGCTGTGCCCCTAACCAACCTGACGAAGGGGAAAGGGTCGGTCATGATTAAATGGACCCCCGAGGCTGAGGCAGCATTCCAATTCTTGAAACAAGCCTTATGTAGCCAGCCAGTGTTGTACTCACCCGACTTCTCTAAAGACTTTGTCGTACAAAGTGATGCGTCAGATGTGGGGTTAGGAGCAGTATTGTCCCAGGTCTGGAACGGGGAAGAGCACCCAGTCATTTACCTCAGCAGGAAGTTGAAGTCCCATGAGGTAAATTACGCCACCGTTGAAAAGGAGTGTTTAGCGGTGAAGTGGGCTCTAGATTCCCTTCGGTACTACCTGCTAGGTAGGCACTTTGACATGGTTACGGATCACGCTCCGTTAAAGTGGATGGCTCAAAACAAGGAAACAAATAGAAAAGTGAATAGGTGGTTCCTGGCCCTCCAGGAATTCAACTTCACAGTAAAGCATCGCCCTGGCGTTCAAATGGGGAATGTGGATGCTTTGTCTCGAGTACATGAATGCCTGATTGCTGGTGTTCCAACCCTGAGGTTAAAACAAGAGGGGGGGGGGTATGTGACAGCAGGAAGGTAAAGTCACCTGGTTGCATCCAGGGGGGTAGATATATTTCGCCCAGATTCAGGCTTTACGCCGACTTATACAACTAGGTGGAGAGTTGTATAAGCCCATCTGAGGCTAGTGGGCTCATGGATGACTCATACCTCTAGGGAGAGTGTGGGGCGTCGTGCAGACAGGGAGTTGATGAGACCAGCTGAAGCTTGTCAGCTCATTTAGGCCTCTATAAGAACTCCCAGATTCATTAGGTGTTTGCTCATGCCTGGACCCAGACCTGTGTGGACTGTCTAGGGAGAGTGAACCCCTGTGCGGTGAGACAAAGCATGTGTGGCTATTTGCTTGGACATTTAAAACCAGGGACTTAGGGACTAGGACAGCACTAGGCTGATCCCAGTTGTTAGTTAGGAAACCTGTATGTTTAGTCAGAGGTCAAGTTGACCAGGATTTATTTTATTTATGTTTCTTTTGCTTTGCTGTGTTTTGTCACTGTAAATAGAAAATAAACCGCACCTTTTTGATTTTGAAAACCACAACCTCCGTTTGCTGGGCCTGTTTTGTGTGGGGAGCCCATCCCGGGGGTCACACACACCCGCTGCCGAGCTAACCCCCTCACAATATATATATATATATATATATATATATATATTTATTTTTTTTCAGATTTGTTCTGTTGTTTTTCTATGCAATTCTTTTCTATTCTTTTCTATTTTATTTTATTGTAATCTTTTCTATTCAAATTCTATTTCATTCTAAATGAAATTCGAATTTCGGAAAATGGTTTTATATATATATATATATATATATATATATATATATATATATATAACCATCTTCCGAAATTCGAATTTTGTATAGAATGAATTCAAATTCGAATCGAAAAGATTAGAATAGAATAGAAAATATTGGAAAGAATCGAATAGAAAAACAATAGAACAGAATAGAATAAAATATAATATATATATTGTATTTTATTCTATTCTGTTCTATTGTTTTTCTAGTCTATTTTCTATTTCTATTCTAATCTTTTCTAATTGGAATTCAAATTCATTCTATACAAAATTCGAATGTCGGAACATGGTTTGGTTTTATATATATATATATATATATATATATATATATATATATATATATATAATATATATATACATTGTTCTATTGTTTTTTTATGATATTAGTTTTGAATATTTTCTATTCAAATTCGATTTAATTCTATATGAAATTCAAATTTCGGAAAATGGTTATAGATATAGATATATATATATATATATATATAAAAATAAAACCATCTTCTGTAATTTAAATTTAGTATAAAAATTTGAATCAAATTCGAATAGAAAATATTAAAATAGAAAATAATAGACTAAGAATAGACTATAATAAAATATAATATATATTATTTTATTTTCTATTGTTTTGAGTTATTTTCCAATCTATTCTTGAATTCAAATTTATACTATTTGAAATTAGAATTTCAGAAGAAGGTCATATTCTTCTATTGTATTTTATTACATTCTATTAAATTATATTATGTTCTTTACTATTCTTTTATTTTTATTCTATTGTGTTATTATTTTATATTCTATTTTATTGTATTCTTTTTTAGAAATCGATTTATATTTTTTCGATTACGATTCAAATTGTTTTCAAATTCGATTCGAATAGAATTTGTTTTCGAATTCGATTCAAATTTCATCCGTGGTTTTTCGATTCGAAACGTTATTTCGGATTCGGTTAAATTCGTTAGTATTGTAATTCGGTCATTCGGATGCATCCGAATGTCCGAATTATGAAAAATTTGTCCGAATTTTGATTCGTAATGAAAAGAAATGTACATGTCTAGTGATTCAGTGATCTGCAGTGCATACATATATATATACTGTCTCCTGCATATATATCTACTGCATTCTAGTCTAGCCAAGACTATACCTGACTGCAGGCCATTCCTGGTGTACGTATTCAAATACACTTTCAGGCAGGCAGGCCAGGCAGGTGATTCAGTGATCTGCAGTGCTTAAAATATATATACTGTCTCCTACATATATATCCACTGCATTCTAGTCTAGTCTAGCCAAGACTATACCTGACTGCAGGCCATTCCTGGTGTACGTTTTCAACTACACTTTCAGGCAGGCAGGCAGGTGATTCAGTGATCTGCAGTACATAAATATATATATACAGTCTCCTACATATATATCCACTGCATTCTAGTCTAGCCAAGCCTATACCTGACTACAGGCCATTCCTGGTGTACGTTTTCAATTACACTTTAAGGCAGGCAGGCAGGCCAGGCAGGTGATTCAGTGATCTGCAGTGCATAAAATATGTATACTGTCTCCTACATATATATCCACTGCATTCTAGTCTAGCCAAGACTAGGGATGAGCTTCGAGTTCAAGTCGAACTCATGTTCGACTCGAACATTGCCTGTTCGCCCGTTCGCCGAACAGCGAACAAATTGGGGTGTTCGCGGCAAATTCGAAAAATCTATGGGAGAAATCTAAAGTGCTAATTATAAAGGCTTATATGCAAGTTATTGTCCTAAAAAGTGTTTGGGGACCCGGGTCCTGCCCCAGGGGACATGTATCAATGCAAAAAGAAGTTTTAAAAACGGCCGTTTTTTCGGGAGCAGTGATTTTAATAATGCTTAAAATGAAACAATAAAAGTGAAATATTCCTTTAAATTTCGTACCTGGGGGGTGTGTATGATATGCATGTGAAGTGGCGCATGTTTCCCGTGCTTAGAACTGTCCCTGCACAAAGTGTCATTTCTGAAAGAAAAAAATGCATTTAAAACTGACTCGCGGCTATTAATGAATTGTCGGCTCCCGGCAATACATATAAAAGTCATTGAGAAAAAAAAAAAAAAAAGCGTGGGGGTTCCGCAGAATTCAATTACCAGGCCCTTCAGGTCTGGAATGGATATTAAGGGGAACCCCGCCGCAAATAAAAAAAAAATTGACGTGGGGTTCCCCCAAATATCCATTCCAGGCCCTTCAGATCTGGCATGGATTTTAAGGGGAACTCCACCCCAAATTAAAAAAAAAATGGCGTGGAGTCCCCCTAAAAATCCATACCAGACCCCTTATCCGAGCATGCAACCTGGCCGGCCGCAGGGGAAAAGGGGGGGACGAGAGAGCGGCCCCCCCTCCCTCCTGAACCGTACCAAGCCACATGCCCTCAACATGGGGAGGATGTCCCCATGTTGATGGGGACAAGGGCCTCATCCCCACAACCCTTGCCCGGTGGTTGTGGGGGTCTGCGGGCGGGGGGCTTATCGGAATCTGGAAGACCCCTTTAACAAAGAGGACCCCCAGATCCCGGCCCCCCCCCATGTGAATTGGTAAGGGGTACATTGTACCCCTACCATTTCACGAAGAAAGCGTAAAAAAATGTTTAAAAAAACACACAAACACCTTGAAAAAGTCCTTTATTTAAAAAAAAAAAAAAAAAACATTCCAGCGGTGAAATCCAGTGTCCCGCGGCGATCCCGATGTCCAGCGCTGTCCTTCATTGGTTGTGCCTGAGCGGACCTGATGGGGAACTCCCTCTCAGTATTTTAAATGTATAGACCCGCCCCTTCTAAAGTTCCCCATCAGGTCCGCTCAGCGGACCAGATGCGGAACATGAGAAGGGGCGGGTCTATACATGTATTACCAAAGTGAGAGCAGTTCCCCATCAGGTCCGCCCCCTCGGTATGTCGGACCCGCCTACGTCATTGGCCTGAGCGGGGAACTTCCTTCACTATGTAAATTTAAATTACACAGTGAAGGAAGTTCCCCGCTCAAGCCAATGACGTAGGCGGGTCCGACATACCGAGGAGGCGGACCTGATGGGGAACTGCTCTCAATTTGGTAATACATGTATAGACCCGCCCCTTCTCATGTTCCGCATCTCGTCCGCTGAGCGGACCTGATGGGGAACTTTAGAAGGGGCGGGTCTATACATTTAAAATACTGAGAGGGAGTTCCCCATCAGGTCCGCTCAGGCACAACCAATGAAGGACAGCGCTGGACATCGGGATCGCCGCGGGACACTGGATTTCACCGCTGTTTTTTTTTTTTTTTTTTTTTTTTAAATAAAGGACTTTTTCAAGGTGTTTGTGTGTTTTTTTAAACATTTTTTTACGCTTTCTTCGTGAAATGGTAGGGGTACAATGTACCCCTTACCAATTCACATGGGGGGGGGGGCCGGGATCTGGGGGTCCTCTTTGTTAAAGGGGTCTTCCAGATTCCGATAAGCCCCCCGCCCGCAGACCCCCACAACCACCGGGCAAGGGTTGTGGGGATGAGGCCCTTGTCCCCATCAACATGGGGACATCCTCCCCATGTTGAGGGCATGTGGCCTGGTACGGTTCAGGAGGGAGGGGGGGGCCGCTCTCTCGTCCCCCCCTTTTCCCCTGCGGCCGGCCAGGTTGTGTGCTCGGATAAGGGGTCTGGTATGGATTTTTAGGGGGACTCCACGCCATTTTTTTTTAAAATTTGGGGTGGAGTTCCCCTTAAAATCCATGCCAGATCTGAAGGGCCTGGAATGGATATTTGGGGGAACCCCACGTCAATTTTTTTTTTATTTGCGGCGGGGTTCCCCTTAATATCCATTCCAGACCTGAAGGGCCTGGTAATTGAATTCTGGGGAACCCCCACGCTTTTTTTTTTTTTTTTCTCAATGACTTTTGTATGTATTGCCGGGAGCCGACAATTCATTAATAGCCGCGAGTCAGTTTTAAATGCATTTTTTTCTTTCAAAAATGACATTTTTTGCAGGGACAGTTCTAAGCACGGGAAACATGCGCCACTTTACATGCATATCATACACACCCCCCAGGTACGAAATTTAAAGGAATATTTCACTTTTATTTTTTCATTTTAAGCATTATTAAAATCACTGCTCCCGAAAAAACGGCCGTTTTTAAAACTTCTTTTTGCATTGATACATGTCCCCTGGGGCAGGACCCCGGTCCCCAAACACTTTTTAGGACAATAACTTGCATATAAGCCTTTATAATTAGCACTTTAGATTTCGAACGTTCGAGTCCATTGTATTTAATAGGGTTCTAAAGTTTACACGAACATTTTGTCTGTTCGCAGGTTCTGGTGCGAACCGAACAGGGGGGTGTTCGGCTCATCCCTGGCCAAGACTATACCTGACTGCAGGCCATTCCTAGTGTACGTATTCAAATACACTTTCAGGCAGGCAGGCCAGGCAGGTGATTCAGTGATCTGCAGTGCATAAAATATATATACTGTTTCCTACATATATATCCACTGCATTCTAGTCTAGCCAAGCCTATACCTGACTGCAGGCCATTTCTGGTGTAATTTTTCTAGTAAACTTCAGGCAGTGTTTTGCTAATCCAATTTTACAGCATGTCTGGAAGGCCACCAAAGAAAGGCAGACGCTCCCAGGCCACTAAAAGAGGGCAAGCAGGCTCTGTGTCTACAGCCAACAGTGCTGGTCGTGGACACGGTGCATCCTCAGAACGTGGCCTTTTGTTTCGCCGTCCTCATCCTCCTCATCCTCTGTCACCCAGGCTCAGAGTAGTTTGGCTGCCAATGCAGCTGCCAAAGCGGCCTATTCCATCAGCTCAATGGCATCAGTCACTCTTTCCCTAGCCCCACCATCATGTCCTGAGGAGTCCTCCAAACTGTTCGACCACAGTGTCGGGTACATGCTGCAGGAGGATGCGCAGAGTTTTGAAGGCTCCAATGATGGTACCCAGGTTGAGGATGAAGGCAGTAACGTGAGCCCAGAGAGAGGGGGTGCCCAAGAAGAACAAGAAACTGGCAGTCATGTTCCCCCAGCTGCAGCATACTGCCAAGTTTTCTCCAATGACGAGGAGGGAGGGGGCGATGAGGTCACTGACTCTACGTGGGTGCCTGATAGAAGAGAGGAGGAGGAGGAGCGACATCTACAACGAGGCAGGATGCCCTCCAGGGGCCAGCTTAAGGGCAGCCACCCGACTGCATCACACCGCAGAGCTACGCATGTGCAGGGCGCTGCTGACTCCCCGCATATTTTGTTCTTTGGTGTGGGCCTTTTTTGAGACATGTGCAGCAGATCGCACCGTTGCTGTTTGCAACGTATGTCTGAAGCGTATCAAGCATGGCCAAAACAGCAGCCGCTCGGGCACCACATGCTTGACCAGACATATGTCGACCTCCCATGCAGTCCGTTGGCAACAGTATTTAAAAGACCCACACCAAAGAACAAGGCAGACCTCTCCTTGCTCCCCATCAGCTGGGATCTTCAACCCCACTATACCTTCAGTCCTCTCAGAAACCTGCACTGAGAGGAATGAAGGTGTAGAATTAGGTGTCCCAAGCACTTGCGGGTAATTTGCTAGCGGTACACCTAAATCCGATTGTAGCAGGCAAATTTCCCTACCCCAGTTGTCAGACCATTGAAAGAAATTCGGTCCCAGCCATCCACATGCTCAGCGGCTGAATGCTAGTTTGGCTAAATTGCTCGCGCTCCAACTGCTGCCTTTTCAGCTGGTAGACTCTGCCCCCTTTCGCGAATTTGTGGAATGTGCGGTACCTCAGCGGCAGGTTCCCAAACGCCATTTTTTTTCTCGGAAGGCTATTCCGGCTCTCTACTGGCATGTGGAAGGCAATGTCTTGGCCTCGCTGGACAGGGCGGTCAGTGGTAAGGTGCATATTACCGCTGACTCATGGTCCAGCAGGCATGGACAGGGACGTTACCTTTCTTTCACGGTGCACTGGGTAACTCTGCTGGCAGCTGGGAAGGATGCAGGACAGGGTGCAGTATTGTTGGAACTTGTTCTGCCACCACACCTCCAAAATGCTAGTAGTGGTGATTGTGCCACACCTCTCTCCTCCACCCCCTCCTCTTCTTCTTCCTCTATGGCCTCTTCCTCTGCCGATATGTCCTCGGAACCAGCGGTGCTCCGTAGGCGTTCAAGGGGCTATGCAAGCACTCAGGCAAGAAGATGCCATGCAGTGCTTGAGTTGGTCTGCTTAGGGGACAGGAGCCACACTGGGGCAGAGATTCTGTCAGCTCTGCAGGGGCAGGCTCAGAGGTGGTTGACGCCACGCCAGCTTCAGCCAGGAATGGTGGTTTGCGACAATGGCACCAACCTCCTCTCTGCCCTCCGACAGGGACACTTGACCCATGTTCCCTGTTTGGTTCATGTCCTTAATTTGGTGGTGCAGCGGTTCTTGTGCAGGTACCTGGGCTTACAAGATCTCCTGAGGCAGGCCAGGAAAGTCTGTGGGCATTTCCACCGGTCATATAATGCCAGTGCTCTGCTGGCTGACCTTCAAAACGAATGCAACCTGCCCAAGAACTGCCAGGTGGCACTCCAGGTGGAACTCAATGTTGGCAATGCTGCAGCAGCTGCACACACAGCAGAGGGCCATCAATGAGTACCTGTGTGAGTGTGGCACCAGGACAGGGTCAGGGGAGCTTGGATTTTTTTCTCCATGCCAGTGGCTAATGATCAAGGATGCATGCACTGTCCTGTCACCATTTGAGGTGAGCAGTGACAGTGCATGCATCAGTGATACTGTCCCTCTTGTCTTCCTGTTGGAGCACCCGCTGCATGGAATAATGGACAGGGCACTTGAGGCAGAACAGAGGGAGGAAGAGGAGGACTTCCTTACCTCTCAAGGCCCCCTTTATCCAGACAGTATTCCTGCGGGCCCGCCTATCACACAGGAGGAGGAGAAGGAGGATGAGGATTGTGTCAGCATGGAGGTGGAGCCTAGCACTCAGCATCAGCAGCAGTCATCAAGGGATCATTTTCAGTCCCCAGAAACCCATGGACTTGTACGTGGCTGGGAGGAGGTGGCTGCGGTTCATGTCGTCCTTAGTGACCAAGAGGACTCTGGACCGAATGCCTCAGCAAACCTACGCTGCATGGCCTCCCTGATCCTGCAAAGCCTGCGAAAGGACCCTCCGGATTCATGGTATGAAGGAGAGGAATCAGTACTGGCTGGCAACCCTTTTTGACCCACATTACAAGGGTAAGGTTGCGGAACTTATCCAGCCTTCGCAGAGGGAGCAGAGGATGAAACATCTTCAGGAGGCCTTGCAGAAAGGTTTGTGCAATGCGTTTCCAGAGCCTGGGAGGTTACAATTTCCTGGTCCTCCTGGACAACGTGTTGCTAAGGCATCGATCAGTCACAGAAGGAGCGGTGGAGAAGCTGGTCGTCTGACTGATGCGTTCAGACAATTTTTTAGTCCGCAGCAGCAAGGTCTGATCAGTTCCAGCAACCATCGCCAGCGTCTGATTTACATGGCGCAGGAATACCTTGGGGCAAGATCAGACTTGGAGACCTTTCCAACTGAAAATCCACCGGGTTACTGGGTCTTGAGGATGGATTTCTGGCCATAGCTTGCACAGTATGCAATTGAGCTACTGGCCTGTCCTGCATCCAGCGTTCTATCTGAACGCACATTCAGTGCTGCTGGAGGCTTTGTAACCGATCACAGAGTGCGCCTGTCCACAGACTCAATTGATCGGCTCACCTTCATAAAAATGAATCACTCTTGGATCACCAGCTACCAAGCACCTGATGCTGATGTAACCGATTAATTTTTCTATGAATGTGAGATCCCTTGAAGACTGCCTATGCTGATGCTGAGTGACTATCCTGTTATGCTGAGTGACTATCCTATTCCTCCTCAATGTTCATGTTGATAGCTTCTAAGAACATTTTTGTTTCTGGGCACCACCACCAGAGGCTAAGGCCCAATTTTTCTGCCCCTGTTTAACAGGGGCGTGTATTTACAATTTTTGCTGTAATATTTTGCAGCAGGGCTCGTTCCTGCGCTCAACTAGAGTATCTGTGAGGGGTTGCAGTGTTGTGGCTCCACCACCACTGCCTAAGGACCAATTTTTCTGCCCCTGTTTATCAGGGGCGTGTAATTACAATTTTTGATCTAATATTTCTCAGCAGGGCCCGTTCCTGCGCTCAACAAGAGTATCTGTGAGGCTTTACAGTGTTGTGCCACTACCACCACCACCACCACTGCCTAAGGCCCAATTTTTCTGCCCCTGTTGAACAGGGGCATGTGATTACAATTCTTGATATAATATTTCACAGCAGGGCCCATTCCAGCGCCCACCAAGAGTAACTGTAAACGCTTACAGTGTTCTGGTACCACCAACACCTAAGGCTCAATTTTCTGCAGGGTATATAGGGCAGGCCGTATAGTATATAGAGACGGTCCCCTACTTTCAAACATCCGACTTACAAACGACTCCTACTTACAAACGGAGGGAGACAAGAGGAAGTGAGGGGAAATCTACCCCTAGGAAGGAAAATTCTCTCCTGTAAGAGTTAATATGGGAAAAAGGTGTCTCCACTGATGCTTTATCACCAATCCTTGTTTCCATAAAAAAAAACTAATTTTCAAAATCCAATTGTCATTGGGACAGAAAGTGAGGTGAAATCTTCTGAACAGGGGCACAGACAGCAAAACAAATGTTACAGGGGTGATGATAACCCTTCCCTATGTTATCCAAAAAGCCTAAAAATCATTTTTTTGGCTGGAGCTACACTTACAAAATGTACCTGTTCTAAATTACAAACAGATTCAACTTATGAACAAACCTACAGTCCCTGTCTTGTTTGGAACGCCTGTATATTGCTGTTCAGAGTATATAGGGCCTGGGGGCCCCACGCCTTTTCTTTTTTTAATTTGGATGCGAGGTTCCCCTTAATATCCATACAAGAACCAAAGAGCCTGGTAATGGTATGGGGGGGACCCATGCCGTTTTTCTCAATAATTTTCATCCATATTGCCGGGACCCAATATTAAATTACAGCCGCAAACAGTTTTAAATTACTTTTATTCCTTTAGAAATGTCATTTTGTGCAGGGACTGTTCTAAACACGGGACAAATACGCCACTTTACAGGCATACAATAGACACCCCCCAGGTACGAAATTTAAAGGAATATTTCACTTTTATTGTTTTACTTTAAGCATTATTAAAATCACTGCTCCCAAAAAAACGTCAGTTCTTAAAACTTTTTTTTGCATTGATACATGTCCCCTGGGGCATGACCCGGGTCCCCAAACACTTTTTAGGACAATAACTTGCATATTAGCCTTTAAAATTCGCACTTTTGATTTTTGACGTTCGAGTCCCATAGACTTTAACGGTGTTCGAAAGTTCGCGCAAACTTTCAGTCCATTCGCATGTTCTGCCACGATCCGAACCGGGGGTGTTCGGCTCATCTCTAGTCGGCAAGTGGTTAACATTGTTTTGCCATCACCAGTTGAGCAAAGGGTATGATGCCATTACTAAATGACAGTCTTCATCTGGATGCTTGGCAGTTCGGGTGGGTGAACTGGCCGATTTGTGAACAGCCTGGGTTAGGGTTGAACATACACTATATTGCCAAAAGTATTGGAACGCCTGCAATATTGAGTTGGCCCACCCTTTGCAGCTATAACAGATTCAACTCTTCTGGGAAGGCTGTCCACAAGGTTTAGGAGAGTGTCTAATGGGAATGTTTGACCATTCTTCCAGAAGCGTATTTGTAAAGGTCAGGCACTGATTTTGGACAAGAAGGCCTGGCTCGCAGTCTCTGCTCTAATTCATCCCAAAGGTGTTCTATTGGGTTGAGGTCATGACTCTGTGCAGGCCAGTCAAGTTCCTCCACCCCAAACTCGCTCATTCATGTCTTTATGGACCGTGCTTTGTGCACTGGTGTGCAGTCATGTTGGAACAGGAAGGCTGTTCCCACAAAGTTGGGAGCATGAAATTGTCAAAAATGTCTTGGTATGCTGACGCCTTTATGCCTCGTACACACAATCAGTTTTCCTGACAAGAAAAGTGTGATGTGAGCTTTTTGTCAGACCGTGTGTATGCTCCATCACACTTTTTCTGTCAGAATTCCTGCCAAGAAAAGATTGAGAGCAGGTTTTCTATTTTCGTGACAGGAAAAATTTCTATTGGGAATCGCGCTCGTCTGTATGCAATTACGATGCAAAAAAAACACGCATGCTCAGAATCAAGCAGAAGAGCCGAACTGCCTATTGAACTTAATTTTTCTCGGCTCGTCGTACCTGTTGTACGTCACCGTGTTCTTGACGTTCGGAATTTCAGAAAAGATTTGTGTGACCGTGTGTATGCAAGACAATTTTGAGCCGTTTTCCTGCTGAATAAAAACACGGGTTTCCAGTCGGAAAAACTGATCATGTGTACAGGGCATAACAGTTGACCGTGGAATATTTAGTAGCAAGGAAATTTCATGGATGGACTTATTGCACAGGTGGCAACCTTTCACAGTTCCATGCTTGATTTTACTGAGCTCCTGAGAGCGACCCGTTCTTTCACAAATGTTTGTAGAAGCTGCATGCCTAGGTGCTTGATTGTATATACCTGTGACCATGCAGGTGATTGGAACACCTGAATCTAATGATTTGGAAGGGTGTCACAATACTTTTAGCAGTATAGTGTACAGTACAGTACATTCGACCCAAGCCCAAAGCTCATCCCTAGTTATACCACAGTCAAAAGAGCCAGCAACTTTAAAAGGGTAAAGTCCAATCTTCTTTATTGAAAATGATGTTGGGGTAAAAATCCAGGAACAAGACAGTTGATATGTTTCAGTTGTGAAATGCGTCAACTGTCTTGTTCCATGAATTTTTACCCCAACATCATTTTCAAATTGCCGGTTCTTTTGCCTGTTGTATACCTATGGCTTGCAGAAGCTTTGAGCAGGGTACCAATAGGGGGATTTAACCCCATTTGAAACAGGATTGCAGGGTGGTAGCACTGACAGTCTTTATCACCACCAGTGGCGGTGCGTCCATAAGGGCGCACAGGCACCGTCCCCTCTCTCCAGCCACTCCCTCTATGACCAATGGATATCTTGAATTTATCCATGGCCGCCGCTGCCACCCACTATTCAGGCGCCCGGACCCTTTTCGGGCGCCGGGCACCTAAACTACAGTGGCGGGGGGTGTTTTTGAAGCACCTGATTAGAGCCATAGATAGGCGTAAAAAAAGGTAAAGTGCGAGCGCCATGCTAGGCGCTCGCAGTCCACCCAGGTGTGTTAGAAAAGCTAATTAATATTCGCTTTCCTAAGACTGAACCGCCTCTCCGCCATTCAGGTGCTCGGGTCTGTTACCCGTCACCTGAGTGGCTCAAATGACAGGCGCTGTGATTGGACACCTGATGGGAGAAGATGCATGAAAGATACCACTCGCCGCCGTCACCCGCTGCCCTACCGAGACAGGGTAAGTGCCGGGCAGACAGCGAGTGGGTGGGGGGTTACAGGGGTGGCATTCGATGGCACAATGGCAGCATTTGATGGGCACAGTGGCAGCATATGATGGGCACAGTGGCAGCATATGATGGGCACAGTGGCAGCATTTGATGGCACAGTGGCTGCATTTGATGGGCCCATTGGCTGCGTTTGATGGGCACAGTGACAGTCTTTGATGGGCACAGTGGCAGCATTTGATGGGCACAGTGGCAGCATTTGATGGCACAGTGGCTGCATTTGATGGGCACAGTGGCTGCGTTTGATGGGCACAGTGGCAGCATTTGATGGGCAGTGGCAGCATTTGATGGGCAGTGGCAGCATTCGATGGGCACAGTGGCAGAATTCGATGGGCACAGTGGCAGCATTCGATGGGCACAGTGGCAGCATTTGATGGCACAGTGGCAGCAATTGATGGCACAGTGGCAGCATTTGATGGCACAGTGGCAGCATTTGATGGCACAGTGGCAGCAATTGATGGCACAGTGGCAGCATTTGATGGGCACAGTGGCTGTGTTTGATGGCACAGTGGCAGCGTTTGATGGGCACAGTGGCTGCATTTGATGGGCACAGTGGCTGCGTTTGATGGCACAGTGGCTGCATTTGATTGGCACAGTGGCTGCGTTTGATGGGCACAGTGGCTGCAATTGATGGGCACAGTGGCTGCAATTGATGGGCACAGTGGCAGCATTTAATGTGCACAGTGGCAGCATTTGATGGGCACAGTGGCTGCGTTTCATGGGCACAGTGGCTGCGTTTCATGGGCACAGTGGCTGCGTTTGATGGGCACAGTGGCTGTGTTTAATGGGCACAGTGGCAGCATTTGATGGCACAGTGGCAGCGTTTGATGGCACAGTGGCAGCATTTCATGTGCACAGTGGCAGCATTTCATGTGCACAGTGGCAGCATTTGATGGGCACAGTGGCTGCAATTGATGGGCACAGTGGCTGCGTTTAATGGCACAGTGGCTGCGTTTAATGGCACAGTGGCTGCGTTTGATGGCACAGTGGCTGTGTTTGATGGCACAGTGGCAGCATTTGATGGGCACAGTGGCTGCGTTTGATGGCACAGTGGCTGCGTTTGATGGCACAGTGGCTGCATTTGATTGGCACAGTGGCTGCGTTTGATGGGCACAGTGGCTGCAATTGATGGGCACAGTGGCTGCAATTGATGGGCACAGTGGCTGCGTTTAATGGCACAGTGGCTGCAATTGATGGGGTTTTTTTCAGTATTTTTCGGTTTGTTTGCGCCCCCCCAAGAATTTTGAGCACCAGCCACCACTGGTCACCACCCCATTCGTATGTTGCACAGTGCTGGGGAAAATTCTGCCATTTTATAGACCAATATTGCTAATAATAAATAACCATTTCAGAGCCACAGGTTGGAGATCTGTTATTTCAATACAAATTAAATATTAACTCTAGACTTGAATACTATTCTCCCCTCTTACAGCTCAGCAACAGTTTCAAATACGTGACAGGGCAGGGCTTGCATCTCATTCACAAACATAACTATTAATTATATCAGCATGCCCCCACATAATGATAGCCCATTGTGATTCACTAATTAACTCTGGCAGGCATTCACTTACACTATAATGAATAGTGACAGGGGGAACACACCGGTGTTTGACTTTCACTTGTATCCATGATTACCATTACTGTACAAATTCTGAATACCGCTATTGTCTATGCTAGGGAAAGTTATTATTACAAGGTGTGTTTACTGCTAGTGTCATTAGTGTCATTAGTCATTATGTACGGTGCCACTAAATATAACACTGCTACTGCTCTTAATACTACTACTACTAAAACTAATACATTTTCTCTGTAAGTTGCCAACCTATCTCAAATGAAGTGAACCATAGACATAAATGTGCAAATGGTGATTAACATAAATAACATAAATTACATAAAAAGTGAAAAAAATCATATTTAAATAACATAAAAGGTAACAAATTCATATAGCATAAAAAAAAAATTGTGCACAATATTGTAATTTAAGATGAATTCCTGGATACAGCAACAAAAACATTCATCCGTGGATCCCAAATCCGAAGCCCAAGCAGAGGAAAAAAACGCCACCTGTCCTTAATGTAATGTTTTAACACAAAGTATAGGCAGACAGCAAGAGCTTGAACATGAGCCTGGTGTTTATTCAGCAGCATCCATGTTAGAACTACCACAGCTCCCCGCCCCCAGATCACATGACTAAAACTGTTAACTGTTTCCTAACATGCATAAGGAACTAGGCATAACAATTGAACTTGAAGTATAACATAAAGCATCATTACATCTTCCCTCCCAAATATGAAACATTTAATATGAGACAAAGTTCCTCCATACTTTTGGTTTAATAGCTCGACCATAGCAAGAGAAAGTAACTGCTGGCTCATCATCCGTAGGATTGGTGTCCAGTTGAGATTCACTCCCAGCATTATCATATGCTGATACGTTTATGCTGTCCTCGGTATCCTCAGTAGACTCAATATCCGTGTTTAGAACTTCTGTGCCATCATGGGCTTGTTCTTTATCTCCATTGTCATCCGGTTCCTCTAATGATGTATCCGCAGCAGTGTGTGGACGAATATGTCGCCTGTTTCATCTCAGTTTTTGTCCACACTTGGTTTTGATTATATATGATTTTGGTGAATTGGCTTCTTTGATAATTCGAGCAGGTTCCCATGTATTCCCAGTGACTCTGTGTTGCACAGCTTGCCCAGCAGAGAGTGGACGAAGGGATTTTGCAGATCTATCAAAATACAGTTTTTGCCTTTTCATGTTTATGATTAGGGATGGGCTTTATGTTCGGGTCGAACATGAGTTTGACTCGAACATTGGCTGTTCGCCCGTTCGCCGAATAGCGAACAATTTGGGGTGTTCGCAGCAAATTCGAAAGCCGTGGAACACCCTTTAAAAGTCTATGGGAGAAATCAAAAGTGCTAAATTTAAAGGTTAATATGCAAGTTATTGTCATAAAAAATGTTTGGGGACCTGGGTCCTGCCCCAGGGGACATGTATCAATGCAAAAAAAGTTTTAAAAAACTGCAGTTTTTTCGGGAGCAGTGATTTTAATAATGCTTAAAGTGAAACAATAAAAGTGAAATATTCCTTTAAATTTCGTACCTGGGGGGTGTCTATAGTATGCCTGTAAAGTAGCGCTTGTTTCCCGTGTGTAGAACTGTCCCTGCACAAATCGTCATTTCTGAAGGAAAAAAAGTCATTTAAAACTACTTGCGGCTATTAATGAATTGTCGGGTCCCGGCAATACAGATAAAAGTCATTGAAAAAAACAGCATGGGTTCCCTCTCAGTCCATTACCAGGCCCTTTGGGTCTGGTATGAAAATTAAGGGGAACTCCGAACCAAAATTATAAAAAAAAAAAGCGTGGGGGTCCCCCCAAATTCCATTACCAGGCCCTTCAGGTCTGGTATGGATATTAAGGGGAACCCTGCACCAAAATAAAAAACAGAAAAAGAGGAAGGGACGAGAGAGCGCCCCCCCCTCCTGAACCGTACCAGGCCACATGCCCTCAACATGGGGAAGATGTCCCAATGTTGATGGGGACAAGGGTCTTATCCCCACAACCCTTGCCCGGTGGTTGTGGGGGTCTGCGGGCGAGGGGCTTATAAGAATATGGAAGCCCCCTTTAACAAAGGGGACCCCCAGATTCCGGCCCCCCATGTGAATTGGTAACGGGGTATGTTAAAAACTACACAGACACAGTTGGGAGTGCTTTATTAAAAAGAAAAAAAAAAAAGAAAGAAAAAATTCCAACAATGTAATCCTCTCTCGAGCGATACGGAGAAAAAAAAAAAAAGAGAATTCGACTCGATCCTCTCTCCATAGGAAGTACCCACGGAATGACGCTCTGCCTCCGTGACAGTTCTTTTAAAGCTGAGGGCGGGGCCACCAGTCACTTGCGTGGGTGACCCCTCTCCCTCTGACACAGCGTGAAAATGCCGGGGTTACCCAGTGATGTGTACGGGTGACCCTGGTCCCTCTGACGCAACGCGGGTGTCCCGTGATGTGCCAGAGGGGATGGGTCACCCATACACATAATTGGGTAACCCCGGCATTTCCCCGTTGTGTCAGAGGGGGCGAGGTCATCCGCTCAAGTGACGGGTGGCCCCGCCCTCAGCTTTAAAAGAACTGTCACAGAGGGAGAGCGTCATTTCGTGGGTACCTCCCATGGAGAGAGGATCGAGTCGGCTTTTTTTTTTTGTTTTCTCCATATCGCTCGAGAGAGGATTACATTGCTGGAATTTTTTATTTTTCTTCTTTTTATTAAAGGACTTGTCCCAACTGTGTCTGTGTGGTTTTTAACATTTTTGACACTTTTTTTGTGAAATGGTAGCAGTACAATGTACCCCGTTACCAATTCACATGGGGGGGCGGAATCTGGGGGTCCCCTTTGTTAAAGAGGGCTTCCAGATTCCGATAAGCCCCCCGCCCGCAGACCCCCACAACCACCGGACAAGGGTTGTGGGGATGAGGCCCTTGTCCCCATCAACATGCGGACATCCTCCCCATGTTGAGGGCATGTGGCCTGGTACGGTTCAGGAGGGGAGGGGGGGCGCTCTCTCGTCCCCCCCTCTTTTCCTGCGGCCTGCCAGGTTGCGTGCTCGGATAAGGGTCTGGTATGGATTTTTAGGGGGACCCCTATGCCATTTAAAAAAAAAAATTGGTTCAGGGTTCCCCTTAATATCCATACCAGACCTGAAGGGCCTGGTAATGGAATTTGGGGGGGCCCCACGCTTTTTTTTTTAAATTTTGGTTTGGGGTTCCCCTTAATATTTATACCAGACCCAAAGGGCCTGGTAATGGACTGGGGGGGAACCCATGACGTTTTTTTCAATGACTTTTATCTGTATTGCCGGGACCCGACAATTCATTATAGCCGCGAGTAGTTTTAAATTACTTTTTTTCCTTTAGAAATTACATTTTGTGCAGAGACAGTTCTAAACACGGGAAACATGCGCTACTTTACAGGCATACTATAGACACCCCCAGGTACGAAATTTAAAGGAATATTTCACTTTTATTGTTTCACTTTAAGCATTATTAAAATCACTGCTCCCGAAAAAACTGCAGTTTTTACAACTTTTGTTTGCATTGATACATGTCCCCTGGGGCAGGACCCGGGTCCCCAAACACTTTTTATGATAATAACTTGCATATTAACCTTTAAAATTAGCACTTTTGATTTTTCATGTTCGTGTCCCATAGACTTTAACGGTGTTTGCGTGTTCGAACAAATTTTTTGCCTGTTCGCATTTTCTGTATGCGAACCTAACCGGGGGGTGTTCGGCTCATTCCTATTTGTGATCCTCTGAGCTGTTACTCGATCCTGTGGAATAGACTGAGGCTGCAATTTCTGTGGTGCAATAGGCACTGTGGAGGTGAGCATAAACCTTCAATAGGTGTTGCACAATAGTTTAACAGTCCTAGGTACACATCCTGCCCTGATGATTGCGTTTCAATATAATGGATTTGGCTATGCCAACATACTTCTTTGCTAGACCATTGGCCTGTGGGTGGTAGGGGCTTGTGGGTTTGTGCCTGATTCCCTATTCATGCAGGAAGCACTGGAACTCAGAACACGAGAATTGTGGGCCATTATCGGACACAAGTTCTTCACACACTCCATGTCTTGAAAGTATTGTTTTGAAGGCCCATATGACTGTTGATGCTTTTAAATTTCTCAGCTGCACTAGCTCAAAGTATTTGCTGTAGTAATCTACTACTATCAGGTAATGGTTGTCCTCAAAATGAAAAATATCTGTAGCCAGTCTCTGCCAAGCCCGTGAAGGAGCATTCCACGGTGTAATACACACGATCATTTTTCCCGTCGAGAAAAATTACATTTTTTCCTTTGGATGAGAAAAACGATCGTCTGTGGGCTTTTTGTCGTTTTTCTCGACGGGAAAAACGGCATTAATCACGACGAGAAAAATTAGAACATGCTCTAATTTTTCTCGTCGTGATTCCCGTCGTTTTTTGCCGCGGCAGTTTTCCCATAGGGAAACACTGCCGGGGAGCCCACACACGGTCGTTTTTTTCGACCAAAAAAAAAATTTCATTTAAAACGGCCGTGTGTGGGGGGAACAAGCTGTTCCTCATTTTTCACGTCGATTTTCTCGACGGTGTTTTCACCATCGAAAAAATCGATCGTGTGTACGCGGCATAAGAGGTTCTTTTGCATTGTGTTTTTGAAATGTCTGGCAGGTTTCACACTTCTTCACAAGTGTCTCAATATCAAAGTCCAAATTAGGCCAGTAGACCAACTCCCGCGCTCTGCGCTTACACAGAGTGATGCCCAAATGTCCCTGGTGGATTTGTTCCAGTACTTCTGCCTGTTGTGACCTAGGAACGAGAATACGGTCACCCATAAATATGATATCCGAATGAATGTATAGCTCATCTTTCATAGGCCAGAATCCCTGTAGTTTAGGACACAGCTTCTTTCGTTTTTCTGGCCAGCAATTTCATATTGTTTTAACACCTAATATAGGCAGACAGCAAGACCTTGAACATGAGCCTGGTGTTTATTCAGCAGCACCCATCTTAGAACTACCACAGCTCCCCGCCCCCAGATCACATGACTAAAACTGTTAACTGTTTCCTAACATGCATAATGAACTAGGCATAACAATTGAACTTGAAGTATAACATAAAGCATACACATCATTACACTTACAACCCACATGTGAGTATGCTTACTAAAGCTAGTGTGACTCTCTATGCCAGGGGTCTCCAAACTGTGGCCCGAGGGCCAGATGTGGCCCTTTGCTATCGTTTATCTGGCCCTTGGGGCACTATTTGTCCCACTGATACCAACAACGGAGAACTATTTTTTCCACCAATACCAATGATGGGATACTATTCCTGCTGCTAATTAGGTGCACTACTCCTCCTCCTATTGACCACCCTGAGGCCATATTTATTCTCACTGATGCCGGGCCCGGGACATTTTCTTCCCCCGCTGGGCACAATCCGGCCCTCCTAAGGTCTGAAGGACAAAAAACTGTCCCTTTGTTTGAAAAGTTTGGAGATCCCTGCTCTATGCAGAGAGGTCAGGAAGCACTTATGTGAGTGAGCCCTCACTATGTTAGCCAGGATCCTCCAGTCGGCCTCCATGGACAGATAGAGTCCCCAAAATTAAAAAGAAGTAGAGCACCAGGCTTATATAGTGTAAAATTGTCAGTGACACTTTATTAAAAAACGTGCAATGCGTTGTGACGTCACGACTTCCGGTTCATCCCTATGTACGTCGCGGCTTCCGGTTCATCCCTATGTACGTCATCAGGAGCCCGAAAGAAACTTCCCCCACCCACACATGCATGCAGAAAAAGAAGCAGGTCAAACCAGGTGCTGGCAAGACCTTTGCTTGTAGTCACACTAGAAGAAATAAAATTAAAGATCCAGTTCACTTCTAGTCTAATCACATTGTTTTCAACCTCAAGCTTTGATGAAAGGGTTTTTTTGGACCCCAAAAACACACTTGGTACTCTTTGGATTGTCCTCCTGACTTTTATTGCAACAAAGTTAGTTAGTTGTATTTGGACCTTTTAGCAGTGGTGTGACGCTTCAATATACATTTTTGTCACATCTGCAAGGCTTCACTTCCTGTTTCACTTACTTGCTATGACGTACACTACAAGCCAACAAGACCATGGAGATCCTCTGAGGTGTCGAAGATGCCTGCCCGGGAACCAGCAGAGGCAGAAAGTCCAGGAAGTCATTAGCTGCCACATCTTTTGGTAGGATCAACAGGTATTTTATTCTTTTTTCGAACAGATATAACAAAACACTTTTAATTGTATGTAGCGCTACCCCCAGTTAAGAGAGCCGCTGATATTGATTTGGGCCCTGCAGTGCACCGCTGTCAACCCCCGGCAATCGGCTCTAACCTCCCGTGGCACAGCTGGTGATAGAGAGATAGGACCGCGTGATCGCAACTGTTGGTGACGCAGTCCTATAACAAACATACACAGAATATACTTTAAAACTCCTATTAAAGTAAGCGGAACTGACACCAAATGTACTTTACCCAGATATTTTACTGAGGCTAATGGGCAAGTAATAAACAACAGTATAACAAGTTGCAGATCCCTGCAATAAACAGTAATAAAGATAAACAGAGTAATCAGAATAATAAAGTATTGCTATGCAACTCTAGCGCTGCCCTTTTACAGCTACTTCCCCTCATGGGTAGACTAACACCCAGCAATGTCTACCTATGCAGTCAGGCCTGACTGATCTAAATGGAAGTTCAGTGAAACAATATTCGCTAGCAATCTCTCGGTGGTGCACTTGAAGAACAACTTTGTAATCCCAACGAATAGTAAAGATAAAGTATCTGTCTTTAAACAGCTCTCACCACCTGGACAAGTCCAAGTCCGTTTCCTCCATCGATTCGTCTAGGAACAGGAATCCACCGACATCCAAGTCTTCAATCCTTCTGGTGTACTGCAGCAAGGAGGATTAGATGTCTCTAAGGCTCTGCTAGGCTGGCAGAGGGCTCTTTGGAAAGGAGCACAAGGCCCAGGCTTCAGGCCTTGTGCACACAGCAGTTCAGCACAGACATCCTCTTGCTAGGAGAGGGGGGGTCCAAAGAGAGCGACCAAAACTCCGCCTCCCCTTTATAAAGTCTGCCCCAGCAGTCTCTGTTCTGGAGCAATGCACCCTGGGTGCTGCAAGATGTACTGGGAGATGTAGTCTCTTTCTCTCCTCTGCTTTCACTTCCAGTAATGTCTCTTTACTTCCTCCCGACTCACCTCTCACCTGGAACTTCTTATCTCTCTGCATTAAAGGGGAACACCCCGCTACATGTATATTTCAAGGACCAAAAGGGAACAAATAACAGAAATGTAAAGGGTTTAAAAAACCTTAAAATAAAGTATACGACTTATACAACCCTAGCAAATGAGTGCTGTACTTTGTTACTTATTTGAAGATTGTATCTTGGTTGATGAATAGCAACACCTGCTGTTTGAAATGAGTATAACAGTCCCCAGTTACTAGGATTGAACTGTGCACTAAATTAACATTCCAATAGGCGCAGACACCCAAAGCATGGATAAAACAAAGTACATATTGAAAACTTTATTATATTGTCTTCTCCTTGTAGTGTCCTAGAAGCCATAGTGGTTATGTTAAAGGACCAGACTATCCCTGGGCCGGTGGCTCACAAAACTTGCAATGGAGTCAGGGAAATCCTTCCTCCCACTGGTTTGGAAAGTTCTCACAATTAACACCAGCCTAACAGGCTGGGGAGGAGTCCTCGACACTCTTTAGCCCCGTACACACGGTCTGACTTTTGCCCAACAAACTTCATTTTGAGCAAGTTGTACCAACAATCCGACCGTGTGTACGCTCCATCGGACAAACTTTTTTTGCTTTTTTCTTGTTTTCATCGGACAATAGTTGGGTCTGCAAACGGACAAACTTTTGCCCAACAAAAGTCAGATGGAGCAAAGTCCAACCGTGTGTACAGGAACTCCGATGGACAAAACAACTAATGTTAAAATCAACCAACAATAGCAGAAGTTGACCAAAGGGTGGCGGTAAAGAGCAGAAAAGAGCAGAAAAACCACGTGATGTTGCAAAAAGTTTTGGGAAAGTTTGCAGAAAAGTCAGAGCGTGTGTATGCTATGGGTGTTCCCGACCAACTCCGTTCGGACAAAAAAACACGGAAAAGTCAGATAGAAGTCCGACCGTGTGTACGGGGCTTTTTTGGTGCAGGGAACTTGGCTGCTGAAGGAAGCTCATCTCCCAGTAAACTTACTGGAACTGGCACAATTTGGTTTACGCTTCAACGCTGGACCTCTTGACCAGGTTCAGTTGGAAAAGGCTGACCAGATTCTGGTTTGGGCAGAAATTTGCACTCAAGTCCTGTCCACTGTGCACTGTCCAGGCTTTGAAAATTGTCAAATAGATTTTCTCAGTTTGGGAGTGCAGTCGCTGTAGATCTGAGGGGGACATGCAAGGAAAATAAAAAACAGCATCTTAGCTTGCACATGATTGGATAATAAAATCAGCAGAGCTTCCCCTCATTTCAGAGCTACCCCTCAGATTTACAGCGACTGCGCTTCCAAGTGCACTTTCAGTGCAATTTCAAGTGCACTTTGTACTTGTAGTTTGCACTTGTAGTGCAAAGTGGATTTGCCTTTAGTAAATAACCCCCACTGTGTTTATATCACCAGTCTTCAATTCCCCATGACCTGTTCAAGCATCCAGCAAACATTTGCTAGGTCTGATACTTTTAGAATCAAGAGCTCCCTCTGGTGTTGTCTTTCAGAATGTCATGGATTTCTAAATACAGTGCTCATTTATGTCATTTTGCTAAAAGGGGAAGTCCCCCCTAACACTAAAATCTCTACATCTACAGGCAGAATCTAAGACTAAACTATCTAGCCCTGTAAAAAAGAATTCAGTATACATACCTTGTCTGAAGCCGATCCAGTCCGGTCCCAAGCTTAGCTGTCGGCGGCAGCTTCGCTACGAAAGCCCCATAGTAAGTCTATGGTCGATGTCACTTCCCATTCATTTCCCATTTGTTGTCAGCTGTGTCCTCTGCAGAGCTTCCGCCACTGGAGACCAGACCAGATCGGCTTCACAAAAGGTATGTATAGCGATTTCTTCTTTACAAGGCTAGTCTTATGCCGCATTCACACGACCATTTTACATGACGAGAAACATGCCATTTTTTAAATTGGTCGTGAAAAACGGTCGTGTGTATGCTCCAGAGCATCTTTCTCGACGAGAAAAATGGCCATTAAAAGTTTAGAACCTGCTCTATTTTTTTTCTCGTCGTTTTTCAAGTCGTCGTTTTTCTCGTTGTGAAAAACGGACGTGTGTAGGCTTTAACGACGGGAAAAAAACACGCATGCTCAGAAGCAAGTTATGAGACGGGAGCGCTCGTTCTGGTAAAACTAGCGTTCGTAATGGAGATAGCACATTCGTCACGCTGTAACGGACTGAAAAGCACGGAGACTGAAAAACGCGAATCGTCTCTCACCAAACTTTTACTAACACGCGGTAACACGAAATCAGCAAAAGTAGCCCAAAAGGTGGCGCCATCCGAATGGAACTTCCCCTTTTATAGTGCCGTCGTACGTGTTGTACGTCACCGCGCTTTGCTCAAGCATTTTTTTTTTTAATGATATTGTGTAGGCAAGGCAGGCTTGAGAAGAATGACGTCGAGAAAAACTTTGTTTTTTTTCCATGACATTAAAAACGGTCGTGTGTACGCGGCATTAGGTCGTGGATGCCTGTAGATGTAGAGATTTTAGTGTTAGGGTGGACTTTCCCTTTAAACACTTGATAAAACATACTATTAATTTATTATGGATCAAACTGGTAAGAGCATGCACCAAAAACATAGTAAAATGAGACAGGTAACTCATTAGGTCATTCTGTAGGTCCAGGATGCCTCCCAACTATGGAGATAATAGGCAGTACATACAGTGATGCACAGAAAAAATCACCAGCAAAATCTGCACTCGAGGACATACAGTTTTCTCTCCAGTGTTCATATCATTACGCAATCTGCCATAAGGTTGAAAATGCACAGCCATCAAGCCATGTCTTTATAGAGCTACAGTCATGCTGGAACAAAAAAAGGCCGTCACCAAACTGTTACCACAAGAATGGAAGAATTGCAAACACTCATTTGGGTAGATTGACTGAAGGAGTAGAGTATGTTCACTTTGTAAAGCTTATTTTATTTTCACTTTGCTATATGAATGGGGTGAGGCTGTGATCACTTTGAATTCCAAAACAAATGCAATTGAATTAGGAAAAAAAAATGGATATTTGCTGGCACATGATTGCATGACTGATGGCTGATTTGTCACTTTATTCACTTAGCTATGTGACAATTGACTTAAGCCGTGTACACACGATAGGTTTAACCCGATGAAAACAGTCCGATGGACTTTTTTCATAGGACAAACCGATCGTGTATGGGCCCCATCGGTCTTTTTTCCATCGGTGTTTAAAAATAGAACATGTTTTAAATTTATCCGATGGTCAAAAAACCGATAGCAAATTACTATCGTCTGTTGGGAACTCCATCGGATAAAAAACCCACGCATGCTCAGAATCAAGTCGACGCATGCTCAGAAGCATTGAACTTCATTTTTCTCAGCTCATCTGAGTGTTTTATGTCACCGTGTTTGAAACGATCGGTTTTTTGACTGATGGTGTGTAGGCAAGACTGATGGAAGTCAGCTTCATCGGTTTTCCGATGGAAAAATCCATCGGTTAAAAAACCATAGGAAATTCGATCGTGTGTACAGGGCTTCAGCTTAGTGAAAATGGTAACGCTGTTCTGACTTCAATCATCCACCATGTGCAGAAAACTTGTTTTCTTTTTTTTTTTTGGTTTGCATATGCTTGTGCATTTGTTGCTAAATGAAAATCTTCCAGCCCTATCATATATATGTGCTTAGCCATGAGCAACTTCCCGCTTAACATGTGCTAAGTAGGCACTCCCATTTTAAGATCCTTTTATGTTTTCCTTTAAAATGAATAAACATGATTTCCATTGATAGGCAAATAAGCATTGTCTTTCAAAACATGGGGATGCTGGGGATTGAGCCCGGGGCCTCATACATGCAAAGCATGCGCTCTACCACTGAGCTACATCCCCTGTGCATAGAAGGCCCTCTGTGCTCCAAAACTGGAAAACTATGTTGCAGCAACTGGTAGTTATAGTTTAAACTAAGGGCCAGTTCACACCATAGAAACGCAATCCAGGTGCTTTTTTGCATGCACGTTTTTGACGCGTTATTGATGCGTTCCAATGCGTTTTTGGTACATTTTTGATGCAGTCCAGTGCTTTATTTCACCCCTCTTTTTTATTAACCTTAGATAAGGACAAGTGTGTTCCAGTGCGTTTTTGGTGCATTTAGGTGCGTTGCAGTGTGTTTTTGATGCGCTTTACAGCGTTCCACTACAGTCCAGTGCAGGTAAAATGCATGACATGTTAAAGACCGATCCTTCGCTTTGACTTACCCTCTACCACCTTACCCACCCCCTTGTACCATTCTAATAAATAACGACTGACAAGGTTGTGGAGTAAAATTGGCCTTCCGGCCTATTTATTTTAACAACTTTATATGAAATAAATAACCACTTAAATAACCGTTTAAATAACATTTATAACACTTCCAATACCACTGGTGGGCTTATAGACCACCAACTCCCAACTTGGGCACTGGGACTAACATATCCCTTAGGCCTCCAGTCGCAAGACACCGACTCGGAGACGGTACACCTGGCCGCAGTGCCCTACCATTTACCCCCCTTCCTGGTTAACCCTTGTTGACCAGAAGGTACTCAAAAAACCCCATACCACCTATGGGTACCACCTTTTTCTCCAGACCTTCCCCTTTTACCTCCTTTTCCAGGAACCAAACTCCGCCACAGCTCGCAAGGGGTAAAACCTTACCCTTGCAAGCAACCCCACACCCTAAGGGCCTGCTGAATTCCTTCCTGCAAACCCATGTTCCACAGGTCAATGCCCACTGCATTCAGATGGACCCCATCTCCCCTTAGGTACCTCCACGTATCCACCTCCAATTCGCGGTGGCGCACCACCAGGCCCCCGTTCCTCACAAAAAATCTCCCCACTTCCTTATTGACTTTTATCCGGGCCTTATTGACTTTGTCCACCGACCATGCCCACCGCCAGGATGTCCTGCCTACCATGTCCGACCAAATAACCACCATACCCGGGAATGTAGTGCGCAACCTTAAAAAATCAGACTTAACGTCCCGTATCAGTTGGTGCATTGATCTGGCCCCCATGTCGTTGCCTCCCGCATGTAGCACCAATACATCCGGTGCCCTCTCCCGACCAGCGAACCTCTGTATTTCCGGCATAACCCCACTCCACGTCATACCCGGCACCCCGATCCAACGGACCCGTGCTTCTCGTAAGGGAATTCCTAACTGCCGTCCATTGGGCTGAACATCGGCCCGTTTCGCCCCCCAGAACACGTACGAGTGACCCAAAATCCAAACTAGTCTGGGTTCACCACCTGAAAAACATGGAAATAACATTAGGACAACGAATTAATGGCACATTCTAAACTGCCAACGCCCAGACCCCATACAACACCTACCCAAATGCCCTTTACTCCTGTAACAGCTGTGGGCGAATATAAAGTCGAAACCTATCAGACTCCCACCTCCCAATCCTCCTGACTGCGTCCGCCTGCAGTCCTGCCCTAGCCGCCTCTGTAGCTGCCCCAATGCGGAAGGAGTGAGAGGCATAACCCGTCGGGTCATACCCCGCTGCCACCAAACATTTTTTGAACACCGCTATGAATTGAAACCTTGACAACGCTGCCCCATCCCGATGCATAAGAAAAGAACCCTCTAGTCCCGGACGCATGGAACAAAAGGATTCCACCGCCCGTACAGGACAGATTGACGCCTCTGGGATGCGAAACAACTGAAGCCGCATACCTTTTCCTACTTGATCCGTTTTGGACCTGCTTACCCATATGCCCACTGAATCTCCCGAACATTCCACATCCTGCGCCAACAACCCCCCCGGAGCCATTTTGGAAGAACTGACCAGCTCTCCTACCCTCAGGGCCCCAAAAAGGGCAAGCGCGAATGCTGCCCGGAACAACTGACACTCATATTCCGAACTGCACACGGAGCGCAGCTGCAGAAACAATTTTTCCAACATTCTGAACGAGACCGGCCTGCGGCTATCAGCCGCCTTCCGACCTTTTCTGTACCCCTTCACTGCCTGCTTCACCCAAAATTCTTTAGTATGGTCCTTGCAACCCTGCCATTTGAACAGAAACGCCAAACCCGCTAGTGTACGGTCCACCGCGGACACAGAAACGCCTTGCTCCATTTTCAATGTGAGAAAATAAATCAGAGCCGCTCCCTCTTCTCCACCCCCCGGGGAAACTCCCAGCCCCCGAACAAATGACCCCCACTCCTGCCACACCTTAGCATAGGCATTCCACGTGGCCCCACTCACCGACCGTTTAATCCACTGTGCTGCGCTGTCAAGGCAATGTCCCACATCCAGTCGGGACAGGTAACCCCTCGTTGCTCCGCTGCTGGTGCCAACTCCCGGAACCTGTCCCACTGAAAACGAGACAACGCGTCAGCCAGGGTGTTATCCACCCCAGGAAGATGTACTGCGTACACAAATACATTGAACTGCAAGCAGCGCAAAACCAAATGCCTCAGCAAACGCACCACTGGCTGTGATGTGGCCGACACTTTATTCACTACCTGAACCACTCCCATGTTATCACAGTTCAGGCGCACCTTGCTATTCCGGAATGAATCCCCCCATAACTCAAACGCCACCACAATTGGGAAAAGTTCCAATAGTACCAGGTTCTTCAAGAACCCCGCTTCCTCCCACTCCTTTGGCCATGGAGCCGCACTCCATTTTCCCTGACAGAACGCCCCATACCCCGTGGAGCCAGCCGCATCTGTAAACAAGTCCAGATCGAAATTGCTAACGGGCCCCTTCATCCACAACGCCCGCCCGTTGAAGGATTCCAGGAATCCGTGCCACACTTCCAAATCCTCACGAAGCTCTCTGGTTAGGCTTACAAAATGAGTAGGAACCCGCACCCCGGCTGTCGCAGCCGACAACCTGCGGCTAAATACCCTGCCCATGGGCATTATCCTGCAAGCGAAATACAACTTACCCAATAGTGACTGCATCTGTCGCAACTGAATCTTACGACGGCCGATAACACCTCGCACCTCCTCCTTCAATGCTTCCAGCTTATCCTCCAGCAGTCGGCATTCCATCTTCTCTGAATCCAGCTCTATGCCCAGAAAAACTAAGGATGACGTGGGGCCCTCTGTCTTCTCAGGGGCCAAAGGGACCCCAAAACGGTCGGCCACGTATTGCAGCGTCCCCAGCAGGACCCTGCAAACGGTAGACCCCGGCGGGCCCACACACAGAAAGTCATCCAGATAGTGGATGATCGAACTGATCCCCGACACGTCCCGGACCACCCATTCTAGGAACGAACTAAAAGTCTCAAAGAGCGCGCAAGAGATGGAGCAACCCATGGGCAAACAACGGTCCACGTAGTAAGCCCCTTCCCACATGCAGCCCAAGAAACGAAAGCTGTCCGGGTGTACTGGTAGCAACCGAAAAGCAGATTGAACATCGGCTTTTGCCAACAGCGCTCCCCGTCCACACCTACGCACCCATGTCACAGCCGCATCGAAGGAGGTGTACGATACCGTGCAGTCCTTCGGCGCAAGAGCATCGTTCACCGACCCACCCCTGGGAAAGGACAGGTGATGAATCAAGCGAAATTTTTGAGGTTCCCTCTTGGGGACAACCCCCAAGGGAGACAACACTAAATCAGGTATGGGCGCATCTGTGAACGGTCCGGCCATCCGCCCTAACTGCACCTCCTTCTCCAGCTTCTCTGAAACCACCAAAGGATGTAGCAATGCAGACCGGAGGTTCTTGGCTGCCGGGGGGACTGCAAACGGCGCGCAAGGAATTCTGAAACCACCGGCGAAACCCTCCTCCAACAACTTGGCTGCGCACCTGTCAGGATACCTATTGAGAAAGTGGAGCATCCTTTCCACCCGTATTGGCGTCGTTCCCTTTTCCCCCAGAATCCCAGGGGCGACCCCTGCCTCGCTTAAAGCATTTGGACAAGGCATGACTGCCCCCACATCCTGAACACACATGCTTGAAGCGACAGCTTGCTCCGTACTTGCAGGTGCCCTCGTTGAACTGCCAGCAGTAGCCCCACCTTTTCTCGGTCGGTTGTCCTGAGGCGCAGCACCTCCGACCCCCCCCCTGAAAAAACTGATTGGATGCCCGCGACGCTGTCATCAGTCGCATCCACAAGTTGATGTCCTTGTGATCCCATCGCAGTCCTGGTCTCATGGCCATCCTCTGCCGGAACTGTTCGTCATACCTCAACCAGGCTACGCCACCATACGTCCTGTACGCTTCGCTAACCGCCTCCAAATAAATGAACAGCCCAGAACAATGTTCCGGGGCCTTCTGCCCTATCACACAAGCCATGATTGCAAACGCTTGCAACCAATTGGTGAAAGTACGGGGTATAAGACGATAACGCCTCTTTTCTTCGTTCTCCTTCTTGCTCTCCTCCGGCTTCACCCTATCCAGGTTGAATTTGTCCAAGGGGAGCAACGTGAAGATCTCCACGTACTCACCTTTCCACAGCTTTTCTCTGACCTCCGGCTTGAGGTGAGTTCCTAACGGTGCTTCAAAACAAATGTACATCTCATTCTTAGCGGCGTCCGCCAGCCTGATCACCTCCTTGTTTTTCTCTCCCGTAGCCACTTGCCCCCCTGCTGTGGCCGCCCCCCCTTCCAATGGGGCCTGCACCTCCTCTGACACCTCTACCGCTTGCACGCCTAGGGCCCCGGTTGCATCCGAAAGCCCCACCCCCTGCGATGAACCCCCTGTTTTCCCCCAAGCCGCCGCGGGCGACCCCATGTCGCCCCCGCCCGGCTTAAAACGCCTGACCAAATCCTCCAACCCAGACCACAAGTCCTGCGTCTCCCCTGCCGCTCTTTTTCCCGGTGGGGAAGAACGCGACCCAGGTGTCGCGCCTAAGCCCCCCCCAACACCCCCTTGACCCAATAAATCTTGTAATAAGGAACAAATGACCACCGAAGAGTGGGACTTACCGGGCTGCCTGAGACTGGGTCCACCAGCCGCCGAACTGTTCTCCATCGAAGCCAGTTGTCCCGAGTCCTCGCCACCGTCTGACCCGGACAGCTCCCCTTCAGACCTGTTGTCATCCGATCCCGCCGACACAAGCGCTGGCTGCACACCCTGCGGACGCGACCCACGTGGCAAGGGTTGTCGCGGCTGGGCCTCACGTCCTCTCGATCCCGGCACACCTGACCCACTCGCAACCTCCACCGACGGACTGCGGGTCCGCCCCCTGGCCCGGGTGTCATCCGCTCGACTTCCATCCATCACTCTAGGCGCCAAACCCCTCACCGCTCGTCCCGCTGGCTCCGCCGGACCCCTGACCACCACCGCCTCCCGGTCACTGGCCCGCGAACTGGATCCTCCACGCTGGGCCGCACGGCTGTTCCGGGCATCCCCCGCAGCCTCGACCGCGATGTCCCCGCATCTCCGATGCGCGGGAGGGGGAGGGGCAAGAGGGCCACTCGCCTCCTCCACCGCCGAACTCCGTCCACGGCGCGGATTCCTCCCGGCCCCCCCCGCCGACACAGGCTGCGTGCGGCCAGGGGATGCGGCCGGAGGGCCCCCAACGGGTCTCCGGACGGAAGTTGAACCACTCAGGGATGCCTCCGGACTGTACCGCTCAGGCGGCCTGGACCGCCTAGCACGCCCCGGAGCGACCCCCCCCCGGCGGCGCCGCCGCCCGCTCATCCACCACTGCAGCAACCTGCTCCTGCAGCCAATCTGCCCCCTGCGCGGCCACCGCGGCCCGCAATTGCGCTATTAGTTCAGCCACATCAGCCATGGCACCGGCTGTGAAGCTTTCTACCTCGTGAGTGAAATGGAGGAAGGGAAACACAACCTCTGCTGGCTACTGCCTGTCTCACCTGTCATGCCGTCCCTCCGCTTATTTCCCCTTTTGTCATTGCTCCAGGACTCTCTGCATGTTCTACTTTTTTTTTCTGGAACTGGAACACACTGGAACTGCAAGCACTGGTGTGAACTATGCCATTGAAAACCATATAACCAACTTTCCATGCATTTTTGATGCAGAAAAAAACGCACTGGACTGCATGTGGTGTTGACTGGCCCTAAGTGCCGGTTCACACAGGGGCAACCCGACTTACAGCGCGACTTTGCAAGGCAACCTCAGCGCGACTTGGAGTTACTTACAACGCGACTTTAACCACTTAAGCCCCGGACCATTTTGTTGCTAAAGGACCAGGCCCCTTTTTGCGATCCGGCACTGCGTCGCTTTAACTGACAATTGCGCGGTCGTGCGACGTGGCTCCCAAACAAAATGGACGTCCTTTTTTTTCCCACAAATAGAGCTTTCTTTTGGTGGTATTTGATCACCTCTGCGGTTTTTTATTTTTTGCGCTATAAACAAAAATAGAGCGACAATTTTGAAAAAAATGCAATATTTTTCCTTTTTACTATAATAAATATCCCCAAAAAATATATAAAAAACATTTTTTTTCCTCAGTTTAGGCCAATACGTATTCTTCTACATATTTTTTGGTAAAAAAATATCGCAATAAGCATTTATTGATTGGTTATAGCATCTACAATAAAGGGGATAGTTTTATGTCATTTTTTTAATAATTTTTTTTTTTACTAGTAATGGCGGCGATCAGCGATTTTTATCATAACTGCGACATTATGGCGGACACATCGGACACTTTTGACACTATTTTGGGACCATCGTCATTTTTACAGCGATCAGTGCTATAAAAATGCACTGATTACTGTAAAAATGACACTGGCAGTTTAGGGGTTAACCTGTAGGGGGCGCTAAAGGGGTTAAGTGTGACCTAATGGGTGACTCTTACTGTAGGGGGGTGTAGCTTGGGGTGTGACGTCACTGATCGTCGTTCCCTATGACAGGGAACAGACGATCAGTGACAGGCTCACTAGGAAGAACGGGGAAAGGTTTGTTTACACTTACCTCTCCCCGTTCTTCAGCTCTGTGACCCGATTGCGGGACACTGGTGGCGATCGGGTACGCGGGTCCCGCGGTCATGGAGTACCCGACCGGGTCGCGAGCGTGCCGGCGGCGGCGAGCACGACCCGCGGCTGTGCATATTAAAGGGGACGTACCTGTACGCCAATATGCCCAGCCGTGCCATTCTTCTTCGTACATCGGCGTGCGGCGGTCGGCAAGCAGTTAAGTCGCCTCCAGGACAGGCGACTTTGGCTGTGGCCATTCACAGAATAATCAGCTCTGTGGGAGGGAGGGGTTTGCCTGGGTTAACTATTTTCTCTTCCTGTAAAGTTGCTTGCACTAAGATGGAGATCCGACTTTGGAGGCGACTTCCATTGAAATCAATGGGTACAATGGGTACAAGTCGCCTAGAAGTCATCTTGAAGTAGTACAGGAACCTTTTCTGAAGTCGGTGCGACTTCAGTAGTGTACATTAAGAAGGCTCTCATTCACTTCAATGGTATTTCTAATGTCGTGCGACTTGGGGCGACACAAGTCGGATCCCAAGTCGCTGTAGTGTAAACGGGCACTTAGGGTATATTGCAAAGTTCATCCTCCAGGGCTATTGTCACTGTTCATGATTATGGCAATTTTCAAAGGCCTTCAAGACAGACTTCTTCTAATGCATCTTCACTAGCCTAAGTAGCCTAACCTTCACTATGTCTGTTTATAGACAGAGCCTGAATTAGGTACCTTGTATTAAGAGAAAATACAGACAGTTTATAACGTACTGATGTCTTTTACACAAATCTATATATAAATGCACCAAAATGATTAAGGGGTTCTTCTTTTGAAAGGTTGCCTCATCCAAGATGACCACGAAGTCTCTCAAGAGTTTGGTTTTCAAACAGACTACCTTCCTCTCTCAAGACACTGGGACCAATTCCCTTAGGAGACTCCCTTTCCTATGCAATAATTGCAATAGGCCACCTACAGGTGGAAAGGCTAATTGCACCTGTCTACATGATCCTTCCCGTCCTTCCTTCTGAAGGACTCTTGGCCCACAATGCCTGTGCCTGCATTTCTAGGGTTCTAGGGCTTGGACTTGGCTCAGTTGGGCTTCTGCTTGTGCTGGTGTTCTGGGCCTCATGCACTTTGCCTTGTGGTTGTGCTTGTGCTCATGCCTGGGCCTCTGAAGTCGCAGCCTTCAGAGATGATGCCCTTTTGGTTCAGTAAGCTTTTTTTGCATCTGTATCTGCATGGGCTATTAGTTATTGGCTACTCAGGGATGATCGCTGTATACAGGGTCTTAGAGATGATTACTTTGATTGGAAAACTAGTGATTTAGATGATCCCTTAGAATACTTGGAATAGGGTAGAGTAGGTAGCCTTCATGGCCTCATTTGAGCCCTGTTGCATTGTTTAATTGTTCTCCATAATAATGAGCTGCATCCAACAAATTGAAGGAGCTGGGGGAAAATTGTTGGCTGAACAGCAGCTGCATTAAACCAGATGTGTCTGCTGTTTGGGTAGTTTAACAGCTTCTGAAGACGGTTCTCAGAATACAGTAGCCTCAGCAGGTCACCCCGCTCAGCATAGCATGGATGGGGCAGCCTGTTCTATGTGTATGACCAACTTTACTGAGATATGATGCTGCCAAATGTGAGCAGTGTTGCATGCAAACAGAATATGCAGAGGAGCAAGTGCAAAATGCACAGCATTCTAAATTGTGGAAATGTTTGTGGCTAATGAGTAGAATCAGCCATATTAATAGTGAAACTGCAGGCTGTAATCTGTTCCTCTAAAGATATTCAGATGCAGTATGATTTCAGTTTCAATCTGTTTATTAAATTTTCAGAATTACAGTTGAACGTTGTAATGTAATACAAAAGAGTGCAAAATGGCTCTGACGACATAAACAGTAAACAAGAAGTCATCAACGATGGCATGTTTTAAGAGTAAGTAAGACATAAATCCATGGAGATCTGCCAATGGGTCATAGAAACTGTGACAGAGTGGTCAACTATAGGAAAACTAATATAAGAACCATAGTGACCATATGTCATCCAACACTGGACTTATTTATCTTCCCCAAAAAAATATATTGTTTTATACTCGAGTATAAGCCGACCCGAATATAAGCCAAGGCACCTAATTTTACCACAAAAAAATGGGAAAACTTATTGACTCGAGTATAAGCCTAGGGTGTCCATCTGCATGCCTCACTGTGTCTCACTTTGCCTCACTGTGTCCATGTGCATGCCTCACTGTGCCTCACTGTGTCCATGCCTCACTGTGTCCATGCCTCACTGTGTCCATACCTCACTGTGCCCATGCCGTACTGTGCCCATGCCTCACTGTGCCCATGCCTCACTGTCACTGTGCCCATTCCTCACGGTGCCCAATCTCCCTACCTGATCTCCGGCACTGTGTGACTAGACTGACATTTAACATGGGAGTCTATGGAAGGGGTGCCCGGCTTTGAAAACAACAAACTTTGCACACTTGTAGATGAAGAGTGGGATCACATGTGTGCCAAGTTTGGGGTCCAGGGGACCTAGGGCCGGCTGGTACCGGGTCCCCAAATTTACCGGAGAAATTATCGTTTAACATTGGAGTCTATGGAAGGGGTGCCCGGCTTTGAAAAAAATCGGTGCTCCCCGGCCGTAGGTCCCCCAGACAACAACTTTGCACACTTGTAGAGGAAGAGTGGAGCTATATGTGTGCCAAGTTTGGGGTCCAGGGGACCTACGGCTGGCCGGGATCAAGCGCACAAATTTGAAGATGGACACCCGAGTATAAGCAGAGGGGGGCATTTTCAGCAAAAAAAAATATACTTAGAAAAATCAAGTGTAGCAGCAACATATCCTTTGAGGGACATCATTACATACAAAACCTAGATGGAAACCCCAAAGTCGAGACAACGGGTCCGACTAGAAGGCCTATCTTGTACCTGAGTAAAGGAATGGAAGAACTAAGTTAGAAAAAGAGAAGGAAGTGAGTCAGAAAAGAGATCAAAGAGGCGAAACCACACCTGTCCAGGAGTCCAGCACAACACCGATCTATTGTTAATCCCAATTGTTCGGCACCTGCAGGTAAGAAATCCAAGGGGTCCACACTTTTTCAAGTTTTTCATGGAGCACGAGATGCAGTATGATTTCTACCATGATCGCTTTTCTTTCTTACAGATTCTCTTACCCTGATGAAGAAATATAGTTTTTTTGGAACAAAATGAGAGTGAAGAGAAATGCATCCAACATGCTCTGATCATTTTCATGGCCTGATCTATATATATATATATATATATATATATATATATATATATATATATATATATATATATGTATATGTATATGTAGCAGCCTCACCCCATCTCCTTTGTCCAGGGGTATGTCACACCACAGAAGGAGAGAGTTACCGCTCAGATGTGACTGGTGACTCATTCACAAGATCCAGAGCCGTGGGTGCAGGCAATGCATATAACAATGCAAAAAATCTGAGGAAAACGCTTGGACAGCCGCACTCCAAAAAAGGTTCTTTTATTTAAAATAAAAGCACAAACAGCATGCCACAGCAAAAAAACAGCAAGTATGAGCTGACGTTTCGCACTGCGATTCAGTGCTTAATCATAGCTCATATGTCACACGACAGGGTGAGATGCGCTACGGCCCATGTCCTCCCCATAGCTGCGGGTGAGGTGAAGGCCAGTACCAGATATTTCCTCGGGCCTATGTGCTTTTGTCTAGAATCAAGTCCCGCTGTGCCAACACTTCCCTCTGCTCCCATTAACCAGAGTTCCACACACCGATCACAGTCCAACTCTTGTTTTATTGTATATCTCACAATAAACAGTGCTTCAGTAGCCAACTGGTTGCGACTTGATAACATTTTGATACGGGGTTGAGCAGGTTGAGGCACTATCCTGGTTGTCAGCTAAACCACTGCGATCTCGCCAGCGGTTACTATAGCATTAGCTAGTTAGGACTTAGAACTTGAGAGTCTCTACCAGCGACTCAAGAGAACGTAGATAGGAGTACCTTAGCTGCGCTGCGGCCCCTGTCAGGGGAAGATGTCCCTCCAAGGGAGTTACCAGAGGCCCATCCGTCACTGGGTTGATGCTGCTCCAGACTCTCTGAATGGGTAACCTCCCCGGCCTCCTCACCTCAGACATGGGCCCCATCCACTTCAGGGACCCTCGGACTTCTCCACCCTTGCGGGACCCAGTCGAAGTCACTGGGCCCCAGGCCTCCTGGTTTAGTACCTCACCCCAGGCTGAAGGTGCCTGGGATGGACTCCAACTCCATTCCGGTCAGGCCTAGGGCGCCTGGGCCGCAATCCGGAACCGCCCGCACCCAGGCCTAAGGTGCCTGGGCGCGTGAAGAAGATCCTCCTGAAGACCTCGTGGTTAGGGCGTCTCCCCCTTTTATCTCCTCCCATCGACACCACGGCAGGTTCCCCGCCCTCGCAGTACCATCTCCGGAAAGGGACAAAAAGGGTAGCACTTTGACGGCCAATCTACCTTGAGCCTCCAGGTACCCCGCCACCCAGAGGCCAAGGAGATTATTACACCATCCAATCCTCCACGAACACAAATGGTCCATTATTCCCATACTTACACACCTGAGTGTCCTACCTAAATTTAGAGACCCCGCTACATATATATGTATATACATTTTTTAATCTATGTTATTTACCACTTGCCGACAGGCCCATTGTAAAAATATGTCATTACTTTGATGTTTAATAGCGGTGTTATGGCAGCAGCTAGATGGGCGGTTACGAGCCGGATAAAAGTGGGTGCTCTCTCACCTTTAGTATCTGACCCCAATCACAAAGGTCAGAAAGAGTGTGCCATTAAACTAAAAACTGGGTATTCAGGCGCCACGTGAAACACCTCCGGCAGGGAGGGATATCTCTACAGACTGGACTCCCAGCTTGTAAACATATTTATTAGTGGGTGGAAAAGGTCGAGCTCAGCCTTTCACATAAACCAGGTCCAAAGAAGACAAACTAGAGAATATGTAAAGCCCACTGTTGCATTTATTAAAAAAGACAATCACAGATATATTGTGTTCAGTTCTAAAATAGTCACTGGGATCAAATACAAATGCTCAAAGCTAAATTGCTGGGGAAGCTCATGTGCTATCCCAGTTACAGGACACCAGCGCCCACTGTATTCCTCCTGCACACAGACATAAGGTTCCACTGAGATTACAAAGCTCTGCCCTTCCGGTTTCGTCACAACGAGGGGCAATGGAGCTCTGCAATCCAGGAAGAAGTATTTATATGTCCATGCAGCCACCAACAGAAGAATCCCCCAGCTAAGCTGTATGCATCTCTAAGAGATGTATTATTATACTGTATCTTCTCCTCCTGTCAGGGATGGGCTCAGCCCTCCCTTCTCTGTGCTCAGGTTGCTCAGCTATCGGTTAATTGTCAGCACCCATCGTTCCACAGTGGTTCCCCTGGTGATCATTTCCTGCTTGTCAGCCAGCTCCTTCTGGCTATTTAAACTGCCTGGTTCATTCCTTCGGTGCCTTCGCCTTTGGTCAAACATATCTTGAAACTCTCTGCTGTGGTCCTGTTGAAGACTTGACAGGCTGACGTCCCTTCTGGTTCCTGATCCTGTCTGCTGCCTCCGACTATGCTGATCTCTGGCTTCCTGATTTACTGGCTTGTTCTGAGTACCCACTTTGGCTACCAAAACCCTTGCTATGTTTTGACTATGTTTACTATTTGTACCATTTTTTACCATTATATTAAAAGGTGTGATTTTTACTGCATTTTCTGTCTCCGTCTGATTCATGGCTCCTGACACCTCCTCCTCTCAGTCTTACAGAAGCCATAGTGGCTATGCCAAAAAAAGTGAGACTTTATGTCAGGAAAAGGTGCTAGTTCACCTTTCTGTTTTTTTTTTTTAAAAGGTGAAGTACGCCTTTAAAACTAAGCAATGGAGATGCAGCCCAAGGCCTCATACATGAGCGCTCCCTCATCCTAGTCTCACAGGAGACACTGAGAGCAGCAGGAGCCATAGGCACCTGCTGCTGTCAGTCAAATCCTGTGAGAAGGGAGCAGGGGGCGTGGACTAGCCATGATGTGTGTGTCTATGAATGCACAAAGCCTGGCTCAGGGAGCGCCCCCACACGAGTATCCCCTCAGCTTATGGCTTGCTGAGGGGAAACCTGCAGTAAGGAGGAGTGGACAGCGCTGGTGGCTGACCACCAAGAAGGAGGTAAGGGACCAGTCTGTGCAGATGTTTTTTTCTAAAAAAACAAACAACAAAAAAAAAACAATTAGCCCTTAATATTACTTTAACGCTTGTGGCATAGGCTCATTTTTAAGTAAACAATGGAAATGCCATTGAACCCAGGGACTCACACATGGAAGGCATGCACTCTACCACTAAGCTTCATACCCCTTACTCATGCCTATTGGCTTTTTCTTTTTTACAAAATTGGAAATCTATGTTGCAGCAACCGTCAGTTATCACTGATTTAGGACAAATTGCAAAGCCCACCCTCCAGGGAGGATGATAGACTTCTTCTTCTGTAGCTTGTTCCAAGACTCTCAGCTTAACTATGGCTGCCACTTCTTTACTTTCTGTCTGAAGGACTTCCAACCAAGCTCCTGCCTTGGGCTGTGTTGCCTGTGCCTCTACCTTCACTTCTGCAGCTTATGCTTCTGCTTAGGGATGAGCCGAACACCCCCCCCCCCCCGTTCTGTTCGCACCAGAACCTGCGAACAGACCTAAAGTTCACGCAAACTTTAGAACCCTATTAAATACAATGGACTCGAACGTTTGAAATCAAAAGTGCTAATTATCAAGGCTAATATGCAAGTTATTGTCCTAAAAAGAGTGTGGGGACCCGGGTCCTGCCCCAGGGGACATGCATCAATGCAAAAAAAAGTTTTAAAATGGCTGTTTTTTTGGGAGCATGGTTTTAATAATGCTTAAATTGAAAAGATAAAAGTGAAATATTCCTTAAAATTTCGTACCTGTGGGGGGGGGGTGTATAGTATGCATGTAAAGTCGCGCTTGTTTTCCGTGCTTAGAACTGTCCCTGCACAAAATGTCATTTCTGAGGGAAATAAAGTCATTTAAAAGCACTCACGGCTATAATGAATTGTCGGCTCCCGGCAATACAGAGAAAAGTCATTGATAAAAAAAAAAAAAAAAATGCGTGGTGGAACCCCAAATCCCATTACCAGGCCCTTCAGGTCTGGTATGGATATTAAGGGGATCCCTGCATCAATTAAAAAAAATGACGTGGGGTTCCCCCCAAATATTTTAAGGGGAACTCCACGCCAAATTTTTTAAAAAAATGGCGTGGAGTTCTCCCCCAAAAATCCATACCAGTCCCTTTATCCGAGCACGCAACCTGGCAGGCTGCAGGAAAAGAGGAGGGGACGAGAGAGCGCCCCCCCTCCTGAACCGTACCAGGCCACATGCCCTCAACATGGGGAGGATGCTTTAGGGGTCTGTGACCCCTCAAAGCACCATGTCCCCATGTTGATGGGGACAAGGGCCTCATTCCCACAACCCTTGCCCGGTGGTTGTGGGGGTCTGCGGGCGGGGGGCTTATCGGAATCTGGAAGACCCCTTTAACAAAGGGGACCCCCAGATCCCGGCCCCCCCATGTGAATTGGTAAGGGGTACATTGTACCCCTACCATTTCACAAAGAAAGTGTAAACAATTGTAAAAAAACACACAGACACAGTTGGGAAAGTCGTTTATTAAAAATAAAAAAATAAAAAACACATTCCAGTGATGTAATCCAGTGTCCCGCGGTGATCCGATGTCCAGCGCTGCAGTCTGCACTCCACACAAAACGTGGATTACATCGCTGGAATGGGTTTTTTATTTTTTATTTTTTTAATAAAGGACTTTCCCAACTGATATACCATCTAGTGGCCGCAGTTCATTTCCGGTTTCCATGGTGATAGTAGGCAGCTTAACAGGTAGCTCCTGATTAGTACTAATAGCCCACATCGAATATGGCCCCCATAGAGCCTGATGAAGAAGCACGCATGCTTCGAACGCGCGCAACCTCCCGCTGACCCCATGACCCGGAAGTGATCGTTACTGCTATGTTCCAGGGAAGCTGTTCCCCATCACCGCTGTTGTGAACGTGTGGTTCCGCTCAACGCCGAGGACACCTAGAGATATCATCTCTCCCCAGCATCCGGAAATACAGCACCTCCTTCCTGGGAAGAGCGGGCGATTTGTACTCTCATCCAGATAAGCTTTCCCCATTTATTCGTTTGTGAGTGTTTACTTGCATCTGGTTTTAATTCCAATAAATTTACATTGACTGCTACGCTCAGTAGGCGCTGCTTTGTGTTTCCCTTTGTGCTATTTCAGATCTCTTCTATCTGTCAGCTGGCAGCCTTCTCTGCGGATGAGCTATGTTGTAGAAACTTATGGACTTATATGTTATGGACTACAAACGTCTATCATTCCTCATATCATTTTGTAATTTTCCCTCTGTCCCTATATTAGTCTATTCACCTACCTGTATCTGGAGTGCGCGTGTTGACTTTCCCAACTGTGTCTGTGTTTTTTTTTACAATTGTTTACACTTTCTTTGTGAAATGGTAGGGGTACAATGTACCCCTTACCAATTCACATAGGGGGGGGCGGGATCTGGGGGTCCCCTTTGTTAAAGGGGTCTTCCAGATTCCGATAAGCCCCCCACCCGCAGACCCCCACAACCACCGGGCAAGGGTTGTGGGGATGAGGCCCTTGTCCCCATCAACAGACCCCAAAGCATCCTCCCCATGTTGAGGGCATGTGGCCTGGTACGGTTCAGGAGGGGGCGGCGCTCTCTCGTCCCCCCCTCTTTTCCTGCGGCCTGCCAGGTTGCGTGCTCAGATAAAGGGTCTGGTATGGTTTTGGGGGGGAACTCCACGCCATTTTTTTTTTCATTTGGCGTGGAGTTCCCCTTAAAATCTATACCAGACCTGAAGGGTCTGGTATGGATATTTGGGGGGAACCCCACGTCATTTTTTTTTAAATTTGACGCAGGGTTCCCCTTAATATCCATACCAGGGCCTGGTAATTGAATTTGGGGGGACCCCCACGCATTTTTTTTTTATCAATGACTTTTCTCTGTATTGCCGGGAGCCGACAATTCATTATAGCCACGAGTGCTTTTAAATTACTTTTTTTCCTTCAGAAATTACACTTTGTGCAGGGACAGTTCTAAGCACGGGAAACAAGCGCTGCTTTACAGGCATACTATACACACCCCCCCAGGTACGAAATTTAAAGGAATATTTCACTTTTTTTTTTCACTTTAAGCATTATTAAAATCACTGCTCCCGAAAAAACTGAAGTTTTTTAAAACTTTTTTTGCATTGATACATTGAGGTGTTGGTCCCCAAACACTTTTTATGACAATAACTTGCATATAAGCCTTTAAAATTAGCACTTTAGATTTCTCCCATAGACTTTTACAGGGTGTTCCGCGGCTTTTCGAATTTGCCGCGAACACCCCAAATTGTTCGCTGTTCGGTGAACGTGCGAACAGGCAATGTTCGAGTCGAACATGAGCTTGACTCAAACTCGAAGCTCATCCCTCTTTCTTCTCAGCCGCTCACACATTAGCTTGTGGTTGATCTTGGGACGCGTGTGCATAGGGCCACCCAAGAAAAGTTTTCTTACTTTCCACCATTTACCAAAAGTGGATCTCCAGTATCATTATTTTAGATAAATTGCCCAGTTGTTTTAAAAATAAAATGTGCCACTCTCGCTGCAATACTTACCGTACCTTGTTTTTAACACTATTCCCCAGCAGAAAGCACACATAATTTGAAAACAATCTTGCAGTAGTTGCGATGGTCAGTTGTCCAAGAAACTTGGGCTATATATTGTAGTGAGCTTTTGCAGCAGTTATTTAAAGTGGTTGTAAACCCCTTTGTGTGAGTTTTACCTATAGGTAAGCCTAGAATAAGGCTTACCTATAGGTAGTGGAAATATCTCCTAAACGTGTGCCGTTTAGGAGACATTTCACTTGTAGTGCGCCGATGATGTAATTGCTGCATTCGATATGAAGAAATGGACTTCCGTGCCGTTTCTTCCCCAGCGCGTGCCGTTACTGGCACGCGGGAGTGACGTCATGCGACTCCGGCCAATCACAGAGCCAGAGTCTGCGGCCCCGGAAGGAAGAGGGGCAAGAAGATGGACACAGCCCGCACAGGGCAAAGAGCTGGATTAGTTTGCAGGTAAGTGTCAAATAATGGGCTAGTATGCGATGCATACTAGCCCATTATGCTTTTAATTTGCAGGGTTTGCAGGGAGCAAAAGAGGAAGTAAAACCCATCAGGATTTACTTCCTCTTTAATATCTCATTTTGTGGAACCATATGATCATTCCTTGGTGGATTGAACTACAAATGTAGCGGATTCAACAGGCTGTTTTTTCTTTTTTTAATTTTAACAGAAAACAAGCTATTTATAAAGTAAATAAGTGGAGATGCCAGGGATTGAACCCAGGGCCTTACACATGCGAAGCATGCGCTCTACCACTGAGCTACATCCCCTCCATGTTCAACTTTGGATCTGGAAGCTCTGCATCTCTCCATTGAAGAACAATCTCTGGATTCTTCTGACCTTCCCCTCCATGCCAACCTACAAGGAAGTGAATTACTGAGCCCCAGCAATATTCTCAGATGAGATAGACAACAAAGACTGGCTGTTTTTCTGAAATGAGAAGGGAAACAAAGGTCACAGTATAAATACACAGATTTCATATGGAAATTAAGTCCTTTCTATCAGACCATAAAGAGCTACAGACAAACTCACAATACAGTGGTGTATGAGAAATTTTCATGGAGACTCAGGAGAAGTTTTCCTAATTTTCACCATGAGGTGACCAGAAGTTTAATTATATATATATATATATATATATATATATATATATATATATATATATATATATGTAGCGATACCCCCAAACTAAGGGAGCCGCTGGTTTGCTTTTGGGCCCTGTACACAGCACAGCCAACCCCTGGCAATCTACTCAGCCCTTCTCTGGCACAGCTAGTCTAGGGGTGGTATTTCTATGTAGCGATACCCTGTAGCTAAGAGGGCCTCAGATTTAGTTTGGGCCCTGAAGACAGCTCCACCAACCCCCAGCAAGTTACTCAACCCCCTACTGGCACAGTTAGTCTAGGGTAAATTGTGTATATCTTATGCTCTATGATTAAATTCAAACACCAAGGCAGTGATAGAAGAATAACAACTTTACTTTCTATGGTAATAAAAATCAACAGTGATAACAGATCATATGAATCTATCTGCAGAGCCCTGCAGCAATAGTCACACTATAACTATTAAGATATGGCGCGCACGCGCCACGTGTAACAGTACTTCACTATGCGCCCTATGGCGCAGCAACTTAATAAACTACCTAGATGGCCAGGCCTGACCATATAACTCTGTCTCTAGGAAGGGGTAAAATTCTTTGCATGCAAGTCTTTAAACGGTGGTGCACATTTCAGGAACACATTTGTAATCCAAAAGGGGGGGGGGGTAAAAATGCCAACACATTTCACTCCACTAGAGATCCGTTTGGCTCAGTTCTGCTTTGGATCTCAAGTGGGGAAAAGAACTAAAATAGGAACTGGTGGGCCACGGCAGTCTGTAGGCCTAACAATGGTATAAAGTATCTGTGGATTGAGCAAGTGCTCGCTCACCCATCCGGACGCGATCCCAGTTCGGGAACTTCCACCTGCTGTGTCTCCACACACAGCGTCTGCAGCGGTATCGTCTCCGGCTCGGCAGCGGTTGAAGAAACCGAGTCAGATGTCACCCAGGCTCGAGATGGGGTGGAAGGCTCTTTCGGTAGCAGCGCAAGGCCCCAGGCTTCAGGCCTTGCACCACAGCGGATCCGCACAGGAAGATCTCTTCCTTGAAGTCTCGTGTCCCAAAGAGGCCGAGCCCAGCTTCGCCTCCTCCTTTTTATAACCCCTCCCATGAGTCTCTGGGGTGGAAACATTGCCGAAAGGGGTTCTGGGTAAGGCAGTCCTAGGAGTCTTAAAGGGGACCCCGCTACACACTCCCCCCACTTAAACTCTTTGGTCCCCAAAGACAATTCTAGCATACACTGCGTACAACCCTAGACAACATTCCGTATGATGTTGGCATAGGAAATTCCCACCAAAACCGAGGGGTTGAATTCCCTTGCCCACAGGTCACACTAACCTGAGTGGCCTGCCTAACTGTGCCAGAGAGTGAGTGGGGGTTGCCCTCCACCAAATGAACAGTGGAGGGATCCGGATTCTCTGCACTCCTCCTGGCAGTGACCACAGAATCTTCTGAGCTCTTCCCCATTTGTGGGTAAGTCAACTTTTTGGGAGGCCTTATGACTCTTCGAGCCCTTTGCTCTCTTGGGGTTTCTGGCTCTGATGCCACAGGCTCTTCTTCTGTAGCAGGTTCGGGCAACATGGTGGGCTCTGGAACATCTGCTTCAGGGGCCGAAGGATACATAGAGTCTCTAGGGTCCTTTTCAGAGTAAGTATCACAAGCATCTTCCCAGTAATCTGATGAAGGACTAGATGGGATGAACTCAGTGGCTTCTGCATTCAGTTGTCCATCTATAGTGTCTTCTGTGGTTGGAAGATCTATAGCAGAAGTTCCTGGAGTTGGGGAAAGCCACAGCCAGTCAAGTTCTCTTCCTTCGTCTCCACTGAGTTCAGAGGCCTCTCCATCTTCAGGCCGAGAGGTCTGGGACCGAGTGTTTGGTCTGGGGGTATCCAGAATAGAGACTGGTTCAGGGGAGTCCCTCACTGGAGGTATCCTGACTGCTTCAGCAAGTGGGAGCAGGTGGTTTCGATGCCACGTCTTCAGTGGTCCTACCTTTCCTTCTGGCTTCAACTTGTAGACAGGTAGGCCCGGCAGCTTCCTACAGATGACATAGGGTTCAGATCTCCATCTGTCTGCAAGTTTGTGTTTTCCAGGGACCCCCAGATTGCATAGCAGTACTCGGTCCCCGGGCTGCAAGTCTTGTACCCGGACATTCAGGTTGAAGTTTCTTTTGTTTCGGGCTCCCCTTTGATCTGAGGCCGCTTGAGCTTGTTCATAAGCTACTTTCAGGCTGTGTCTGAGCCTGTCCACATATCCTTTGTGGGATGTGGCTGAGGAATGGTCTAAAGAGGTGCCAAAAGCCAGGTTCACGGGTAATCTTGCTTCTCTCCCAAACATGAGTCGATATGGGGAGTAGCCCGTAGCATCACTGGTGGTGCAGTTGTAAGCGTGTACTATAGCTGCTATGTGTTTGCTCCAATGTTGTTTCTTCTCACTATCCAGAGTTCCCAACATGTTGAGCAGGGTCCGGTTAAACCTCTCCGGCTGAGCATCTCCCTGTGGGTGATAAGGTGTGGTTCGGGTTTTCTTGATTCCTAACGAATCTAGAAGTTTCCGGATCAGCCGACTCTCAAAGTCCCTTCCTTGATCTGAATGGAGTCGCTGTGGCAGCCCATAATGGACAAAATACTTCTCCATAAGTACCTTGGTTACTGTGGAAGCCTTCTGGTCTTTGGTTGGGAAAGCTTGGGCATACCTGGTGAAATGATCGGTTATCACCAGAACATTTCCTATTCCACTCAGGTCGGGTTCGAGGCAGAGAAAATCAATGCATACCAGATCCATTGGGCCTTGACTTTGTAGATGGCCCATTGGGGCAGCTTGATGGGGTAAAGTCTTCCTCTGGATGCAGCATGCACATGAATGGCAGTACTCTTCTACTTCTGCCCTCATGCAGGGCCAATAGAACCAATTTCTGATGAGTTGAAAGGTCCTTTCCGCCCCTAGGTGGCCATGATTGTCATGTAGGGCAATCAGAACAGTCTCTCAATGTTTTTCCAGAAGGAACAATTGCCATTTATCTTCCAGGTCATCAGAGGGGCCCCTTCGGTAGACCACTCCCTGATGCACCTGCAACCTGTCCCACTCTTTCCTCAACAGGCGAGCCTCCTTTGAGGAGTGGCGAAGGAGTCTATTTGGATCCTGATTCTCCAGGGCTTCCAGGACCAATTTCCCCATGGGATCTTCTAATTGGTCTCATCTCAGTTCCTTCTTGTACAGTTTCGGCAGATAGTCTTCCTCCAGTTGGGTTACTCCACAGTATTGTTTGGGGACTCCCACCATGGTAACTCCTATCTCTTCCGCCCTTGAGCCTCCTCTGGCTTGTAATTGAGCCCCTTGACAAAGGGCCCGCACCCCGTCAGGTGCCACTTGAGTGCAGTCTTCTGTGCCACTGGTGGGGGCACGAGATCTTCTGGACAGAGCATCTGCATCTCGATTTCCAGCCCCTGGCCTGTACTTTAGGCTGAAATTGAATCCAGACAGTGCGGCTAGCCACCTATGTCCAGTGGCGTCCAGTGGCGTCCAGCTTTGCTGTGGTGAAAAGGTAGGTAAGGGGGTTGTTGTCGGTCTGCACAGTGAACTCCGCCCCATACAGGTAGTCTTTGAGCTTGTCTACTACCGCCCACTTAAGGGCCAGGAACTCCAGCTTGTGAGTGGGGTAGTTTTTCTCAGAGGGGGTCAGGCTCCTGCTCATGTAGGCAACAGGCCGCAGTTGTCCTTCGTGTTCTTGGTAAAGTACTCCTCCCAGACCGTCATGACTAGCATCTACGTGTAGTTCATAGGGTCTGGTTGGGTCTGCGTAGGCCAAGACTGGGGCAGTGGTTAGGCTCTTCTTCAATGCCTGAAAGGCCTCTTCACACTTCTGGTTCCACTGATCTCTGACTGACTCTCCCAGCTTCCTGGGCCCTGAGTCGTCCTCTTCCCCCTCTGTCTTGAGTAGTTCATTCAATGGTCTAGCAATTCGGGCGAATCCTTCCACAAACCTCCTGTAATAGGAGCAGAACCCCAAGAAGGATCTGAGTTCTGTTACTGTGGTGGGTCTTGGCCAGGAGGTAACTGCCTCCAATTTCTCAGGGTCTGTGGCCACCCCTTCTTCAGACACTATGTGCCCCAGATAGTTCACAGAAGACTGGTAGAACCGACACTTCTCAGGCGAAAGCTTGAGTCCCTCCTTACTGAGTCTTCTCAACACTTTTTCCAGCCTCTCTTCGTGCTCTTCCAGGGTTCTCCCAAAGACAATGACATCGTCCAGGTATACAAGGACTTAAATAAGGTTCATGTCTCCTACAGTCTTCTCCATGAGACGTTGGAAGGTAGCAGGAGCTCCAGACAGTCCCTGAGGCATTCGATCAAACTCGAAGAACCCCACTGGGGTTATGAAGGCTGTCTTTTCCTTGTCTTCTGGATGCATAGGGATCTGGTAGTATCCACTCTTGAAATCCATAACGCTGAACCACCTGGCTCCAGACAAACTGTAAAGCGTCCTCTATCCTCGGAGTGGTGTACTGGTCGGGGATGGTTCTCCTGTTGAGGGTCCTGTAGTCTATACAGAGCCTCAACGACCCATTCTTCTTCCTGACCACCACTATCGGGGAGGCATAGGGGCTTCTAGACTCCCGGATCACACCAGTCCTCTTGAGTTCTGCGAGTTGTTCTCTTAGATCCTCCAGATCTGCTAATGGGACCCGCCTGACCCTCTCTCTGAAGGGCTTGTCTTCTTGGAGACAGATTCGATGGGTGGCACTCCTTGCACACCCCATATCGAACTCATCTTTGGAGAAGATCTTTTCCCATCTGGTCAACTGGGCCTTGGCTCTCTCTTTCCAAGCCCTGGGTAGATTTGGGTTTTCCATGGACAGCTTCTCCCACACGTCTCCTCCTTCACCCGTCCCCTTGACTTCTGACAGGGTAACCGGGGCAGCAGAGCTCACCGGACCCAGCAGCATCCTGGCTGGGATTTCTATGGGGCCACCTGTAGTATTCCTAACACTCACCCGAACTCTACAATGGGCCTTCTTCAGGGCCTTCAGCAGAATCACTTCTGGTATCACTTCCAGACCGGAGGACTCTTCCCTTGGGTCGGACTCCAGCATGACAAAGGGTCCAGGTTGCTCCCAAGTAAGCTTCACAGTGGCTCTGAGACAGGTTACTTTGCCGGGCTGCAACACTACCCCTTCTCTTCCAAGTCTCCACACCTTCCCTATCCCCTCCCCAGGGGTCTTCTGCTCTAGGACCAGCCGTTGGTAGGCCATCTTCAGCATGGGGTGGATCTTGGTGACCGCTGGCCCCTTCTCTTTCACTAGAGGGGTTAGGAGTCTTCGGACCAGGTCCATGTTTGTCCCTATTATAAGGGAACTCTTGTTGGCTCCTGGCGGCCGAGGGCACACAACTGCCAGGGTATCAAACACTTCGGCCTTCCCAGCCACAGATGGGTCAAAGGTCATCTTGACGGGCAGATAGCCATCGTAGGGGAAGCTCTGGGTCCCAATCCCACATATTTCCAGTTTCTCTATCTTCTGGATGGGTAGGTGACTAAAGTGCTTATCGTAGAAATCCCGGTATAATAGGGTCACTTGTGCCACAGTATCCAAGATGGCTCTGGTATAGACTCCCTCCACTTGAATGGGCACTATAGGAGATGGGCCTACCAGCTTCTCCGGATATGGCCTGGCAGGGGTCGCCTTCTTCTGATCCTTTCCCTTCGGACTCTCTCTCTCATCCAACTTCCTTTGGACTTTAGTCTTTCTTGAGCCTGGTATGCATTGATTTCCCTCCTTTCAATGGGTGTACAGACCCGCTGAGGGATATTCTTATTTTTCTTAGGTGTGCATCCCCTCTGTGGAATGTTGTGCCTCTTTTGAGGGGTCTTGGCCCCTTTCTCTGGGGTGTATCTCTGTCGAGGAATGTTGTGTTTCCTCTGAGGGGTTTTGTCTCCTCCTTTCTTCTGCTTCGCATTCAGCTTGGAGCTCACTGAAGATGATGGGCACCCGGTTGACTCCTTCACCGGGGCCCTCTGGAGTTTCCCGCCGGCTTGCGGTTATCTGTTTTCTTCTTCTTGGGACTGGAACATGTAGCTGCAATATGGCCAATTCCTCCACAGTTAAAGCAGACTATATCTCCCCATTCTTGTAAAGATGCGGGTGCTGAGGCAACTGGGAATAGTTCCTTCCTTGGTACTTCTCTCCTGGGGCCCTCTGGGTCTTTTGCTATCAGAGAGGTCAATATCTCTAACACCTTGGACATTTGCAATTTTAAAGTGTCTACCTCTGAGTCTCTTTCAGGGGTCATTACTGGGTTGACTAGCACCTGTGCGGGGGCAACATTTGTCTTAATCATTTGCTGGTCCTGTTGTAGTGCCTCCTCATCTCTGATGATTTTTATCAAATCAGAGTAAGTCAGTGACGTTCCTCCTCCCGAGGTTTTCAGGTGCAGCCAGACTGGATCCGAGCGCAACGCTCCCTTTAAGACTTGCTTCATTCTTGCCGCATCTGTATCTTGGGGCTTCATTCCCTTCTTCAACACAATCTTGCACAGCAACCTGTTCAGTCTTCTGACATACTCTGAAAGTTTCTCCTTCGGCTGTTGGAAAGTATGTTCAAATTGGTAGACCATCTCTGTCACCTTTTCCAATTGACCAAACTCTTCCTGTAGCATGGCTAGACAGTCTTGAGCCGTGCAGTCTGCATTCCCAAACCGAAAACTTTTCACTGCTTCTGCTGCGGCGCCTTTGAGGCTTTTTATCACTCGTTGCCTTTTCTGCGCTTCAGGCACCTCCCATGCCTCTACTGCCTGCAATGCCTGCTCCACCCAGGTATCAAAATCCTCTTCCCCTGTAGGGACAGGGAGCTTCCCTGAGAATGTCTTCAGTCTCCGGTAGCTAGTCTCTACATGCACCGTGCTTGTCTTCTGACATTTGATTAGCAGATCCCCTATTGCCTTTATCAATTCTGGTGATATAGCAGTGGCAGGTGCGGGTGTCACCGGGGGCGTCACCCTGTCTCCTCTTTCTGGTGAGGTACAGGTCGCAGCCTGCGGTGATCCCATTGGTGATGGCTCCTTCTTTACAGTTACCGCGTGCGCCAACCTATAGGTTCTGTTATCTGGCGTCCGCACACACTTGCGCTTGCAAGCCTCTGGCATCCCGTCCCAGTACTCCACTAGTGCATACTGATATGAGATGTCTGGGTCTGACTTTATCTCCGTCACCCCTGGTGTGTGATCTGGGGACATTGACTTCAGTAACTCCTCTACCGTTTCAGTTGACCATTCCTCCCCAGGGAGGCTGATGACTATCGAGTTGTTTGGCTCTGCCCTAGAGTCTTTGCACCACTCTTCTAATGCTTGTGGATCCATGGGGTCCATGCCGGCACTTCTGGCGTTCACCTGCTGTATCAGGATCCCGGACGAGAACCCCCACGTGTAGCGATACCCTCAGCTAAGAGGGCCGCAGATTTAGTTTGGGCCCTGAAGACAGCTCCGCCAACCCCCGGCAAGTTACTCAACCCCCTACTGGCACAGTTATTCTAGGGTAAATTGTGTATATCTTATGCTCTATGATTAAATTTAAACACCAAGGCAGTGATAGAAGAATAACGACTTTACTTTCTATGGTAATAAAAATCAACAGTGATAACAGATCATATGAATCTATCTGCAGAGCCCTGCAGCAATAGTCACACTATAACTATTAAGATATGGCGCACACGCGCCACGTGTAACAGTACTTCACTATGCGCCCTATGGCGCAGCAACTTAATAAACTACCTAGATGGCCAGGCCTGACCATATAACTCTGTCTCTAGGAAGGGGTAAAATTCTTGGCATGCAAGTCTTTAAACGGTGGTGCACATTTCAGGAACACATTTGTAATCCAAAAGGGGGGGGTAAAAATGCCAACACAGTACACTCCACTAGAGATCCGTTTGGCTCAGTTCCGCTTTGGATCTCAAGTGGGGAAAAGAACTAAAATAGGAACTGGTGGGCCACGGCAGTCTGTAGGCCTAACAATGGTATAAAGTATCTGTGGATTGAGCAAGTGCTCGCTCACCCCTCCGGACGCGATCCCAGTCCGGGAACTTCCACCTGCTGTGTCTCCGCACACAGCGTCTGCAGCAGTATCGTCTCCGGCTCGGCAGCGGTTGAAGAAACCGAGTCAGATGTCACCCAGGCTCGAGATGGGGTGGAAGGCTCTTTAGGTAGCAGCGCAGGGCCCCAGGCTTCAGGCCTTGCACCACAGCGGATCCGCACAGGAAGATCTCTTCTTTGAAGTCTTGTGTCCCAAAGAGGCCGAGCCCAGCCTCGCCTCCTCCTTTTATGACCCCTCCCATGAGTCTCTGGGGTGGAAACATTGCCGAAAGGGGTTCTGGGTAAGGCAGTCCTAGGAGTCTTAAAGGGTACCCCGCTACATCTATATAACTCTATAACAGTTTACACACAATCCCACAATACCTTTCTTCAAGTGATAAAATATATATATAGGGACTCCAACACCAGATTTGAGGAAAGGTAAAAGGTTTGCTTGTAGATAAAAGGGGGTTAACAATTAATATTACATATAACACATGCATGCAGAGCCCTGCAGTAATACTGACAGTAGTTAATGATAATGCGCAATTAGTTCTAACACACACCAACATATAGCTTGGGTCCCCGTTAGCAATATGACGCCCAACAGTACTATCCACTCCCAGTCAGGCCTGACTTAGCTAAAACTCAGTCTCTAGAGAAGGAAACTTTGCATGCCAGATGATCGGTGGTGCACATACAGGAACAATATTCGTAATCCAACAAGGTCTAAGGTAATGGAACAACTCCCCGGAGACTATGTGACTCAGTCCTCGAACTAGTCCTGACAGGAAAAGGGAAATATCACCCGATGGGCCAAGGCAGTCTATAGGCCTAGTAAAGTACTCAAGTATGGTTGTGAGCAGGTACTCTCTCACCCCTCCGGACTCGATCCCAGTCCGGGACTCCCATCACTGTGTTCACACACACAGGATCTGCCACCGCCTGATCTCCGGTTCACTGACGTCCCTCAAGCAGGTAGATGTCTGTCGCCGCACAGGCTCCGCAGTGAGGTGGAAGGCTCTCTGGAAGTGCACAAGGCCCAGGCCTCAGGCCTTGCACTCACAGCAGGTCCACATAGGAAGTCCTCTTGCCAGCCGCGCGGTGTCCAAAGAGGCCGGGCTGAGCCTCGCCCTCCCCTTTTATACCCCACCCATGAGTCTCTGCAGCAGCCCAATGCACCCTGGGTGCCAAACGGGGTTCTGGGTAACGTAGTCCATTGGGCCTCAACGGAGACCCCGCTACATATATATATATATATATATATATATATATATACAGAGCTTTTTTCAGCGGGAACGTGGGGGAACACAGTTTCGGCACCTCCTAGAAGGTAGTATGTAATAGCAAGGGGTGCTGGGGTGTGCTGCAGGGTATTAATGCTCACTGCTGGTGGATCTATTCTAGCTGGAGGGGATCTATTTTTGCAGGGGGGTCTATTGTTGCTGAGGAGGTCTATTGTTGCTGGTGGGGGGCCTATTGTTGCTGGGGGGTCAGTTGTTGCTGAAGGAGATCTACTGTTGGGGGAGGGGTCTATTGTTGATGGCTGCCCGAGAGTCTATTAATGCTGGCTGTGCAGAGATCTGTTGATGCTGCCGGGAGTCTATTGTTGCTGGGGGGGGGGGTTTTGTTGTGGGTGGTACATTGTTAGGGGAATCTATTGTTGCTGGCTAAAGGGGATCTATTTTACTACTTTTCTTGATATCATGACCAAATTCCATACAAATTACCTAGCATCACAAAATGATACTTGGTTCTGTATTGTCTAAAAGGGGCGGTAGTGGGAGGTGGGTAGGGGATGGAACCAAGAGACGGTGCTCAGAGGTGGGTAGGGGCGGAGAGAACAAGTGACTCGGAAAAGGGGAGTTCCTGCACCTATTGTCTGAGAAAAAAAGCCCTGTATATATATATATATAAAAAAAAAAAAATATATATATATATATATATATATATATATATATATATGTATGTAGCGGGGTATGGTTTTCTTAAACCCCAAGAGACTACAGTTGCCAGCTAGGGATGAGCTTCGTGTTCGAGTCGAACATACGTTCGACTCGAACATCGGCTGTTCGATCGTTCGACGAAGATCGAACGATTTGGGCCGTTCGCGCCAAATTCGAGTGACGCGAACGGCCCACAATGCACTACGCCATTGCAGTGTCATCCAGGCGCTGTGATTGGCCAAGCATGCACTGTGACCCCGCATGCTTGGCCAATCACAGCGCCGGCAGCGAGGAGAGCAATGATTGGCCACAGGCAGGATGCCTGTGGCCAATTATTGCTGAGGGTGTTTAGTACACGCCCCACACTATAAAAGGCCGCCAGCACGGCGGCCTAGTGTAGTGTGTTCCGGAGCAGGGATAGAGCAGCATAGGCAGGGACAGTGACTTTTATTTCTTTCTTGCTTAACCTGGATTCCTTTAGTTTAGGGAAAGAGAAGGATAGGTAGGGAGAGTGTCAGTGTGTTTTGTGCTTGTGCTATAGTGTGCTTAAAAAAAACATTTTTTCTAGGGACAGAAAACTGTAGGTAGGGAGAGTGTCAGTTTCTTTCACTGTGCAAGTCCTTGTTTCTAGGGACCTGGAAGGACAGTGAGTGAATTCTCCTTGTGCTATATTGTGCTTAAAAAAAACATTTTTTCTAGGGACAGAAAACTGTAGGTAGGGAGAGTGTCAGTTTCTTTCACTGTGCAAGTCCTTGTTTCTAGGGACCTGGAAGGACAGTGAGTGAATTCTCCTTGTGCTATATTGTGCTTAAAAAAAACATTTTTTCTAGGGACAGAAAACTGTAGGTAGGGAGAGTGTCAGTTTCTTTCACTGTGCAAGTCCTTGTTTCCAGGGACCTGGAAGGACAGTGAGTGAATTCTCCTTGTGCTATATTGTGCTTAAAAAAAACATTTTTTCTAGGGACAGAAAACTGTAGGTAGGGAGAGTGTCAGTTTCTTTCACTGTGCAAGTCCTTGTTTCCAGGGACCTGGAAGGACAGTGAGTGAATTCTCCTTGTGCTATATTGTGCTTAAAAAAAACATTTTTTCTAGGGACAGAAAACTGTAGGTAGGGAGAGTGTCAGTTTCTTTCACTGTGCAAGTCCTTGTTTCTAGGGACTGGGAAGGACAGTGAGTGAATTCTCCTTGTGCTATAGTGTGCTTAAAAAAAACATTTTTTCTAGGGACAGAAAACTGTAGGTAGGGAGAGTGTCAGTTTCTTTCACTGTGCAAGTCCTTGTTTCTAGGGACCTGGAAGGACAGTGAGTGAATTCTCCTTGTGCTATATTGTGCTTAAAAAAACATTTTTTCTAGGGACAGAAAACTGTAGGTAGGGAGAGTGTCAGTTTCTTTCACTGTGCAAGTCCTTGTTTCTAGGGACCTGGAAGGACAGTGAGTGAATTCTCCTTGTGCTATATTGTGCTTAAAAAAAACATTTTTTCTAGGGACAGAAAACTGTAGGTAGGGAGAGTGTCAGTTTCTTTCACTGTGCAAGTCCTTGTTTCCAGGGACCTGGAAGGACAGTGAGTGAATTCTCCTTGTGCTATATTGTGCTTAAAAAAAACATTTTTTCTAGGGACAGAAAACTGTAGGTAGGGAGAGTGTCAGTTTCTTTCACTGTGCAAGTCCTTGTTTCCAGGGACCTGGAAGGACAGTGAGTGAATTCTCCTTGTGCTATATTGTGCTTAAAAAAAACATTTTTTCTAGGGACAGAAAACTGTAGGTAGGGAGAGTGTCAGTTTCTTTCACTGTGCAAGTCCTTGTTTCTAGGGACTGGGAAGGACAGTGAGTGAATTCTCCTTGTGCTATAGTGTGCTTAAAAAAAACATTTTTTCTAGGGACAGAAAACTGTAGGTAGGGAGAGTGTCAGTTTCTTTCACTGTGCAAGTCCTTGTTTCTAGGGACTGGGAAGGACAGTGAGTGAATTCTCCTTGTGCTATAGTGTGCTTAAAAAAAACATTTTTTCTAGGGACAGAAAACTGTAGGTAGGGAGAGTGTCAGTTTCTTTCACTGTGCAAGTCCTTGTTTCTAGGGACCTGGAAGGACAGTGAGTGAATTCTCCTTGTGCTATATTGTGCTTAAAAAAAACATTTTTTCTAGGGACAGAAAACTGTAGGTAGGGAGAGTGTCAGTTTCTTTCACTGTGCAAGTCCTTGTTTCCAGGGACCTGGAAGGACAGTGAGTGAATTCTCCTTGTGCTATATTGTGCTTAAAAAAAACATTTTTTCTAGGGACAGAAAACTGTAGGTAGGGAGAGTGTCAGTTTCTTTCACTGTGCAAGTCCTTGTTTCTAGGGGCTGGGAAGGACAGTGAGTGAATTCTCCTTGTGCTATAGTGTGCTTAAAAAAAACATTTTTTCTAGGGACAGAAAACTGTAGGTAGGGAGAGTGTCAGTTTCTTTCACTGTGCAAGTCCTTGTTTCTAGGGACTTGGAAGGACAGTGAGTGAATTCTCCTTGTGCTATAGTGTGCTTAAAAAAAACATTTTTTCTAGGGACAGAAAACTGTAGGTAGGGAGAGTGTCAGTTTCTTTCACTGTGCAAGTCCTTGTTTCTAGGGACCTGGAAGAACAGTGAGTGAATTCTCCTTGTGCTATATTGTGCTTAAAAAAAACATTTTTTCTAGGGACAGAAAACTGTAGGTAGGGAGAGTGTCAGTTTCTTTCACTGTGCAAGTCCTTGTTTCCAGGGACCTGGAAGGACAGTGAGTGAATTCTCCTTGTGCTATATTGTGCTTAAAAAAAACATTTTTTCTAGGGACAGAAAACTGTAGGTAGGGAGAGTGTCAGTTTCTTTCACTGTGCAAGTCCTTGTTTCTAGGGACCTGGAAGGACAGTGAGTGAATTCTCCTTGTGCTATATTGTGCTTAAAAAAAACATTTTTTCTAGGGACAGAAAACTGTAGGTAGGGAGAGTGTCAGTTTCTTTCACTGTGCAAGTCCTTGTTTCAAGGGACAGAGAAGGACACCTGAAGGTAGCCCTTATTGCTTTTTTTCCCATCTCCCTGCAGGCCATCTATTAGAATGTCTGGAAGGCAAACAAGGAGAGGCAGACAGTCAGGAGGCAATAAAAGAGGGCAAGCAGGCTCTGTGTCTGGGGGCAACAGTGCTGGTCGTGGACGCGGTGCATTGTCATCAGCACATGGCCATGGGACACGCTTGTCCTTCTTTTCCGCAGCTGGACATGTTGAGCCACATCATGCCGAAGACTTGGTAGAGTGGATGACCAAGCCCTCCTCCTCCTCCTCATCCTCTCTCACCCAGGCTCAGGGTACTGGCAAAGCAGCTGCCAAAGCGTCCTCTTCCCTGGTATCAATGTCAGACTCATCATCAGTCACTCCTTCCCTAGACCCACCATGTCCTCCTCCTGAGGAGTCCCCCGAACTGTTTGAGCACAGTGTTGGGGTACATGCTCCAGGAGGATGCCCAGCGTTTCGAAGGGTCTGATGATGAAACCCAGCTACAGGAAGGCAGTAGGGTGAGAGCAGACAGAGGGGATGCTCAAGAAGGACACCAATCTGGCAGTCATGTTCCAGCAGCTGCAGCATACTGCCAGATTGGCTCCAGTGATGAGGAGGGAGGGGATGATGAGGTCACTGACTCCACGTGGGTGCCTAATAGGAGAGAGGAGGAGGAGGATGAGGAGGAGGCACATCTCCAACGAGACAGGATGCCCTTTGGTGGCCAGCGTAAGGGCAGTACACCGACGGAATCACACCGCAGAGCTCCGCCTGTGCAGGGCGCTGCCTCTGCCCGTCATTCAAAAAGTTCCTTGGTGTGGGCCTTTTTTGAGGCTAGTGCATCAGATCGCACAGCTGCTGTTTGCAACATATGTCTCAAGCGTATATCGCGTGGCCAAAACATCAGCCGCTTGGGTACCACATGCCTGACCAGACATATGTTGACCTGCCATGCAGCTCGTTGGCAAGCCTACCTCAAAGACCCACACCAAAGAACAAAGCGGACCTCTCCTTGCACCGCATCAGCTGGGATCTCCAACCCCACTATAACTTCAGTCCTCTCTGAAACATGCACTGAGAGGAATGAAGGTGTAGAATTAGGTGTGTCACAGCCAAGTACTTGCGGCCACTCTGCTAGCAGTACACCGACGTCCGATTCTAGCAGGCAAATTTCCCTGCCCCAGCTGCTGGACCGTCGAAAGAAGTTCACTCCCAGCCATCCACATGCCCAGCGGTTGAATGCTAGCTTGGCTAAATTGCTAGCGCTTCAACTGCTGCCTTTTCAGTTGGTAGACTCGGCCCCCTTCCGTGAGTTTGTGCAATGTGCGGTTCCTCAGTGGCAGGTTCCCAAACGCCACTTTTTCTCACGGAAGGCTATTCCGGCTCTCTACCGGAATGTGGAAGGCAATGTCTTGGCCTCGCTGGACAGGGCGGTCAGCGGTAAAGTGCATATTACCGCTGACTCATGGTCCAGCAGGCATGGACAGGGACGTTACCTTTCTTTCACGGCCCATTGGGTCACTCTTTTGGCAGCTGGGAAGGATGCAGGACAAGGTGCAGTAGTGTTGGAGGTTGTCCCACCGCCACGCCTCCAAAATGCTACTACTGGTTGTGACACACCTCTCTCCTCCACCCCCTCCTCTTCTTCTTCCTCCATGGCCTCTTCCTGTGGTTTGTCCTATGAACCAGCGGTGCTCCGTAGCCGTTCACGGGGCTACGCAAGTACGCAGGCAAAAAGATGCCATGCCGTGCTTGCGCTGGTGTGTTTGGGGGACAGAAGCCACACTGGGGCAGAGGTCCTGTCTGCTCTGCAGGGCCAGGCCGAGAGGTGGTTGACGCCACGCCAGCTTAAGCCAGGAATGGTGGTTTGCGACAATGGCACCAACCTCCTCTCCGCCCTCCGACAGGGACAACTGACCCATGTGCCCTGTGTGGCTCACGTCCTTAACCTGGTGGTGCAGCGGTTCTTGGGCAGGTACCCGGGCTTACAGGATGTCCTGAGGCAGGCCAGGAAAGTCTGTGTGCATTTCCGCAGATCTTATAATGCCAGTGCTCGCCTGGCTGAGCTGCAAAAGGAGTTGAACCTGCCCAAGAACCGCCTTATATGTGACATGCCCACCAGGTGGAACTCAACGTTGGCCATGCTGCAGCGGCTGCACACGCAGCAGAGGGCCATCAATGAGTACCTGTGCGACTACGGCACCAGGACAGGGTCAGGGGAGCTTGGTTTTTTTTCTCCACGCCAGTGGGGCATGATCAGGGATGCATGCACTGTCCTGGCACCATTTGAGGAGGCCACGAGGATGGTGAGCAGTGACAGTGCATGCATCAGTGACACTGTACCTCTTGTCCACCTGTTGGAGCACACGCTGCGTGGAATAATGGACAGGGCACTTGAGGCAGAACAGAGGCAGGAAGAGGAGGACTTCCTTGCCTCTCAAGGCCCCCTTTACCCAGACAGTGTTCCTTCTGTCCCACCCATCGCACAGGAAGAGGAAGAGGAGGAGGAGGAGGAGGAGGAGGAGGATTGTGTCAGCATGGAGGTGGAGGCTGGCACTCAGCATCATCAGCAGCAGTCTTTTAGGGATGATTTACAGTCCCAAGAAACCAGTGGACTTGTACGTGGCTGGGAGGAGGTGACTGCGGATCATGTCGTCCTTAGTGACCCAGAGGACTCCGGAGCGAATGCCTCAGCAAACCTACGCTGCATGGCCTCCCTGCTCCTGCAAAGTCTGCGGAAGGATCCTCGTATTCTTCGGATCAAGGAGAGGGACCATTACTGGCTGGCCACTCTCCTTGATCCACGGTACAAGGGTAAGGTTGCGGACCTTATGTTACCGTCGCAGAGGGAGCAGAGGATGAGACAACTCCGGGAGGCCTTGCAGAAAGGTCTGTGCAACGCGTTCCCAGAGACTGGGAGGTTACAAACTCCTGGTCCAGGACAACGAGTTGCTGAGGCTTCGGCCAGTCAAAGAAGGAGCGGTGGGGAAGGTGGCCGTCTGACCGATGTGTTCAGACAATTCTTTAGTCCGCAGCCCCAAAGTATGATTGGTTCCAGCAACCATCGCCAGCGTCTGATAAACATGGTGCAGGAATATCTAGGGGCAAGGTCAGACTTGGACACCTTCCCCACCGAAAATCCTCTGGCTTACTGGGTCTTGAGGATGGATCACTGGCCAGAGCTTGCACAGTATGCAATTGAGCTACTGGCCTGTCCTGCATCCAGCGTTCTTTCGGAACGCACATTCAGTGCTGCTGGAGGATTTGTCACGGATCACAGGGTGCGCCTGTCCACCGACTCGGTTGATCGACTGACTTTCATCAAGATGAACCAGTCTTGGATCACCACCAGCTACCACACACCTGATGCTGATATAACAGACTAATTGATTTTAACATGTCACGTCCCTTCAAGACTGATGCTGATGCTGAGTGCCTGTGCTGTTATGTTGACTGGCTATCCTCCTCCTCCGAGTCCTCAATGATACAATTGATGATGATAGCTTGGAAGATCATTTTTGTTTATGGGTGCCGCCACCAGTGGCTAAGGCCCAATTTTTCAGCCCCTGTTTTACAGGGGCGTGTACTTACAATTTTTTTAGCAATAATTTGCCATAGGGCTCATTGCTGTGCTCCAAGTACAGTATCTGTGAGGGGTTGTAGTGTTGTGCCACCAGTGCCTAAGGCCCAATTTTTCAGCCCCTGTTTAACAGGGGCGTGTCATTACAATTTTTGAAGCAATACTTTGCAACAGGGCTCATTGCTGTGCTCCAAGTACAGTATCTGTGAGGGGTTGTAGTGTTGTGCCACCAGTGCCTAAGGCCCAATTTTTCAGCCCCTGTTCAACAGGGGCATGCAATTACAATTCTTGATGTAATAATTCACAGCAGGGCCCATTCCTGCACCCACCAAGAGTAAGTCTGAGGGCTTACAGTGTTGTGGCAACGCCACCACCACCACCACCACCACGAAAGGCCCAATTTTTCAGCCACTGTTCAAAAGGGGCATGTAATTACAATTCTTGATCTAATAATTCACAGCAGGGCCCATTCCTGCACCCACCAAGAGTAACTCTGAGGGCTTACAGTGTTGTGGCAACACCACCACCACCACCACCACGAAAAGCCCAATTTTTCAGCCCCTGTTCAACAGGGGCATGCAATTACAATTCTTGATCTAATAATTCACAGCAGGGCACATTGCTGCACCCACCAAGAGTAACTGTCAGGGCTTACAGTGTTGTGGCACCAGCACCACCATCAAAGCCCCAATTTTTACTACCACTGTTCAACAATTATATGTAATTAAAATTCCTGATATAATAGTTGACAGCAGGGCGTTCCAGCACCAACCAAGAGTAACTGTGAGTGCTTACAGTGTTGTGCCAACACCAACAACTAAGGGGCCTATTTCTGCAGAGTATATACGGCAGGTCCCTACTTTCAAACATCCAACTTACAAACGACTCCTACTTGCAAACGAAAGAAGACAACAGGAAGTGAGAGGAAATCTACCCCTAGGAAGGAAAATTCTCTCCTGTAAGAATAAATATGGGAGAAAGGTGTCTCCTCTGTACTGATGCTTTATCAGCAATCCTTGTTTCAAGAAAAACACCACATTTCAAAAACAGTTGTCATTGGGACGGAAAGTGAGGTGAAATGTTCTGAACAGGGGCACAGACAGCAAAACAAATGTTACAGGGGTGATAACCCTTACCTATGTTTCCCAAAAAGTTTAAAAATAGATTTTTGGGCTGGAGCTACAGTTCAACAATGTACCTGTTCAAAATTACAAACACATTCTACATAAGAACAAACCTACAGTCCCTGTCTTGTATGCACCGCCTGTATACGGCTGTTCAGAGTATATAGGGCCTTTTTTATTTTATGTGCGGGGTTCCCCTTAATATCCATACAAGACCCAAAGGGGCTGGTAATGGGCTGGGGTAGGGGGGGGGGGGTCATGGGGTAGCTATGCCATTTTTCTTAAAGATTTTCATCCATATTACCGGGACCAGACATTACATTAAAGCCGCAAGAAGTTTTAAATGGCTTTTTTTTCCTTTAGAAGTGTCATTTTGTGCAGGGACAGTTCTAAACACGGGAAACACGTGGCACTTCACAGGCATACTTTAGACACCCCCCAGGTACGATATTTAAAGGAATATTTGACTTTTTTTTTTCACTTTATGCATCATTAAAATGACTGCTCCCGAAAAACGACCGTTTTTAAAACTTCTTTTTGCATTGATACATGTCCCCTGGTGCAGAACCCGGGTTCCCAAACCCTTTTTAGGACAATAACATGCATAATAGTTGTTATAATTAGCACTTTAGAATTCGAACGTTCGCATCCATTGTATTTAATAGGGTTCTAATGTTCGTACGAACTTTCGGTCCGTTCGCGGGTTCTGGTGCGAACCGAACCCGGGGGTGTTCGGCTCATCACTATTGCCAGCAGGCTTTAGTGCACCCAGGGTGCATTGCCACGTGCAAAGACTGCTGGGGTGGACTTTATAAGAGGGAGGCGGGCCCCAGTTCTTTCTCTTTGGACACCACACCGCCCTCCCAGCAAGAGGATCCCTGTGCTGACCTGCTGTGTGTACAAGGCCTGAAACCTGGGCCTTGTGCTTTTCCAAAGAGCCTTCCGCTCCACTGAGGAGCCTGCGGAGCGTCTGATCCTGGTGCTGAGTGCTGTTATCAGGAGGACCGAAGACCCGAGTGTCGTGGACACTGTGAATCGAGTCACAGTAATGGAAGTAACGGACAAGGACTAGTCCGGTCGGGTGAGAGAGCACCTGCTCAGAGCTACACCACAGTATTTCTAGGCCCATTAACTTTATTCAGGGCCATCACAGTGATTGCAGTTATACTCTGAGGAGACTATCCGCAGAACTGAGTTATTAGTCTCCCTGGCATTATAAAGTTACCGATCATCGTTACTTTGTGGATTACAATTGTTCTTAAAGTGCACTACCATGTTTGCTAGCAAAGATTTCTTCCACAGAACTATACCCAAATTATAGTCAGGCCTGACTGGGCAGTATAGGACATTGCTGGGCGCCATATTGTCCACGAGGGAGGATAGCTGCAGCGGGGTCTGTTAAACTATCTATCATATTGCTGAACGTTTTGATGTGTTAATAAGTATACCCATATTGCAGGGCTCTGCAGGTGACATTGCATACTGTTTATCATTTTAACCTTTACCAACAGTAAAATATTAGAGTTAAGTATATTGGTTGTCGGTGTCATTTACTGTGCTATACCATATTGTGTGCCTTACTGTGGGATTGTGTCATAGAGAATATTAGAGTGATCGCAATTCTATCATCCCCTTTACTAACTGTGCCACGACAGGTTGACAGCGGTGCACTACAGGGCCCAAAACAATCAAGGCAGCCCTCTTAACTGGGGGTATCGCTACACGTGGGGCTCATCCGGGATCCCTGTATATTGCACGCTGCAATCAAGCCGGTCAGAAATACCAGGATGGACCCGCAGGCAGCAACACAGTGGTACGCAGAGTGGGCCGTCGATTCAACCCGGGCGGTAGTCATTAAACTCCCGGGGGGGACCCGGCAAAAAGAAGAGATAAAGCAGCTAGTAATGTCAATATCGCTGTGCTGGAAAGCATGGGTGATGGATATAAAGCCAGATACCTCGTGTACATACGCACTAATGAAATGGGGAAGAGGAATCCCAGAAGAGTTTAGAGGTCAGAGTATAAAGGCCGTAGATGAACAAACGTATCGCTTACTGCATACAGAGGCCGTGAAGAAGGAATCTCCACAAACTTCCCCGCCATCATCTCCGCTACTCTTCCCCAAAATGGAAAGCAGTCGCGAGACGAAAACTCCGGGGTCACCCCTGGCCGCCATAGGGCCGGAACTATTGACTGCTCTGGGAGACTGTTACTAAGTGCCAGAAAAGCAATACGGTGCATGTAGAGGCCGGGTACCGGAGGCTCCGGGTGTTTTCAGGAGGACAACCTGTGCCACCCAGGGAGGAAGACTTCGACACCTGGATTGAGCAGGCAATGCAGGCAGTAAAAGGATGGGAAGTTCCAGAAGCGCAGAAGAAGCAGCGCATCAGTGAAAATCTGAAGGGTGCTGCTGCTGAGGCTGTGGAAAATCTTAGGTGCAGCAATACTGTTTGTACGGCGATGGATTATCTGTCTATGCTGCAGGAGGAATTTGGCCAGCTGGAGAAGGTGTCTGAACTGGTGTATCAATTTGAACATATCCTCCAACAGCCGGGGGAGAAGTTGTCTGAATATTTCCGGAGACTGAATAGAATGCTGTGCCAAATTGTACTAAAAAAAGGAATGCTGCCACAAGTCATAGACGCTACCAGGATGAAGCAGATCCTGAGGGGAGCCTTACGTTCGGATCCAGTTTGGCTTCACTTGAAGACCTCTGATGGAGTCATGGCCTTGAGTTACCCAGACCTTGTGCGGATCATAAGTGATGAAGAAGCCCTGTTAAAGGATCAACAGGCGGTTGAGAAGACCACTCCCCCCACCTCAGTGGGAGTCAGAACAGCAGTATCTATTGAGCGTGATTCAGAAGTGGAAACCTTGAAGTCCCAGATGGCCCAAGTGCTGGATTTATTGACCTCTTTGTTGGCCAAGAACTCAGGAGCCAAAGAGAAAGCAGAGATAAGGAGGAGCCAGCCACATTGGGAAAGTATACCCCAGTCCAAGGAAGAACAGAGGCACTCACTGCCAGCCGGCGGAAAACTTCAGAGGGCCCCGGTGAAGGAGTCAGCCGGGCGTCCACTACTTACAGAAAGCTCCAAAAAGATTCAAAAGCAAGCAGAGGCAAAAGAGAAGGGAGACAATGCCCCTCCTAAAACCCTCCATACCACTTGTCGGAAGTTGAAATTCAACAATCTGAGGGAAATCAATGCATACCAGGTCCAAAAAGGGTTGAGGTCCAGAGAAAAATGGAAGAAAAAGAAAACAACAATAGGAAAATCAAGGAGTCCAAAGAAGGAGACACCCCAGAAGAGGTTTCCAGACAAGCTAATTGGACCTTCCCCTCTAGTCTCCGTTCAAGTGGAAGGAGTTTACACCAAGGCCCTCCTAGATACAGGAGCCCAAGTGACTCTTTTGTACAGAGACTTTTACCAGAAGCATTTGAGTCACATGCCCTTGCAGAAGCTGGAAGACCTACAGATAGGGGGAATTGGCACTCATAGCTTTCACTATGACGGTTATGTCTCAATCAGGCTGGCCTTTGATCCATCAGTGAGAGGAAAGGCGGAAGTCTTTGACACCCTGGCGATAGTTTGCCCTCGCCCGACAGGGACCAACACAAGTTCCATGCTAATAGGGACCAACACTGACCTGGTAAGGAGGCTGCTGACCCATCTAGTGCAGGAGCAGAGTAATAGCACAGACCAGATTCACCCCATGCTGCAACAGGTCTACCAGAAGTTGGTCCTGGAACAGAAGGCCCCGGAAGAGGGGGTGGGAAAAGTCTGGAGACTGTCGAGAAAGGAGAAGATATTGCAGCCTGGTGAGATGACCTGCCTTCATGCTACGGTGAAAGTCTCCTGGGAGCAGCCTGGCCCCTTTGTGGTCCTGGAGCCAGACCCCTTGAGCACCCACTCAGGGTTGGAAGTGATCCCTGAAGTGGTCCCGTTGAGGGCATTGAAGAAGGCGAAGGGCCAGATTCCAGTGAGCATCAGAAATGTCACTAGTTCTCCTATGAAGATTCCAGCCCGGGTACTACTGGACAAAGTAAATCCTGCTACCCCAGTGGCCCTGTCTGACTTGAAGAAAGCTGAAGGAGGGGAACTCACCCTGGAGGGACTCTGTCTGGAAGACACCACCTTACCACCGAAGTGGAAGGAGAGAGCCAAGGCCCAGCTGACCAGATGGAGAAAAATATTCTCGGAAGATGAGTTTGACGTGGGGTGTGCGAGGAGTGCCACCCATAAAATCCATCTGCAGGAAGATAAACCCTTCCGGGAGAGGGTCCGGCGAGTCCCCCTGGCTGACTTGGAAGATTTGCGTGAACAGTTGACAGAGCTTAAGAGGACAGGGGTTATTCGAGAGTCCAGGAGTCCATATGCCTCTCCCATCGTGGCGGTCAGGAAAAAAAACGGGTTGTTGAGACTCTGCATAGACTACAGGACTCTCAATAGGAGGACCATACCCGACCAGTACACTACTCCCAGGATAGAAGATACCTTACAGAGTCTGTCCAGGGTTCAGTGTCATGGACCTGAAGAGTGGGTATTACCAAATCCCAATGCACCCTGAAGACAGAGAGAAGATGGCCTTCATCACCCCGGTGGGATTCTATGAGTTCAATAGGATGCCTCAAGGCCTGTCAGGAGCCCCCGCCACTTTCCAGAGGTTGATGGAGAAGACAGTGGGGGACATGAATCTTTTCGAAGTTCTGGTGTACCTAGATGACATCATTGTCTTCGGGAAGACTCTGGAGGAGCATGAAGAGAGACTGGAGAAAGTCCTGAAGAGACTCAGTGAAGAGGGACTCAAACTCTCCAGGGAAAAGTGCCAGTTTTACCAGTCCTCGGTCCACTATCTGGGACACATAGTGTCTGCAGAAGGAGTGTCTACAGATCCTGACAAACTGGACGCAGTTACCTCCTGGCCCAGACCAACTACAGTGACTGAGCTCAGATCCTTCCTGGGGTTCTGCTCCTACTACCGTAGATTTGTGGAGGGGTTTGCGAAAATTGCCAAACCCCTGAATGAGCTACTGAAGACAGAAGGAGAGGTGGATGATACTAGCCCCAGAAAACCTGGAGAGTCTGTGGAAGGCCAGTGGACAGAGAAGTGTGAAGAAGCCTTCAAAATGTTGAAGAAAAGTCTGACCACTGCCAGAGTCCTGGCCTACGCTGACCCTGATGCCGCGTACACACGATCAATATTCACGGCGGTTAAAAAACCGCCGTGAATATTGACAGGAAAAACGAGGGAACCGCTTCGGTTCCAAGAGTTCCCTACACACGGTCGTTTTTCCCGTCATTTTTTCTCTTGACGAGAAAAACGACCGTCTGTGGGCTCCGCGGCAGTGTCTCCCTATGGGAAAACTGCAGCGGAAAAAAATGATGGAAAAAACGATGAGAAAATTTAGAACATGTTCTAATTTTTCTCGTCGTTTTTTATGCCGTTTTTCTCGACGAGAAAAACGACATAAAGCCCACAGACGATCGCTTTTCTCGGCGAAAAAAAAAAATGCAGTTTTTCTCGTCGAGAAAAGCGGTCGTGTGTACGCGGCATAAGAAACCATATGAACTGCATGTAGATGCCAGCCATGATGGTCTGGGAGGTGTACTGTACCAAGAGTATGAAAGACAGTTAAGGCCAGTTGCCTATGTTAGTAGAAGTCTAATAGGGATGAGCTTCGAGTTCGAGTCGAACTCATGTTCGACTCGAACATTGCCTGTTCGCCCGTTCGCCGAACAGCAAACAAATTGGGGTGTTCGCGGCAAATTCGAAAAATCTATGGGAGAAATCTAAAGTGCTAATTATAAAGGCTTATATGGAAGTTATTGTCCTAAAAAGTGTTTGGGGACCCGGGTCCTGCCCCAGGGGACATGTATCAATGCAAAAAGAAGTTTTAAAAACGGCCGTTTTTTCGGGAGCAGTGATTTTAATAATGCTTAAAATGAAAAAATAAAAGTGAAATATTCCTTTAAATTTCGTACCTGGGGGGTGTGTATGATATGCATGTGAAGTGGCGCATGTTTCCCGTGCTTAGAACTGTCCCTGCAAAAAATGTCATTTTTGAAAGAAAAAAAGTCATTTAAAACTGACTCGCGGCTATTAATGAATTGTCGGCTCCCGGCAATACATACAAAAGTCACTGATAAAAAAAAAAAAAAGCGTGGGGGTTCCCCAGAATTCAATTACCAGGCCCTTCAGGTCTGGAATGGATATTAAGGGGAACCCCGCCGCAAATTTAAAAAAATTTTTACGTGGGGTTCCCCCAAATATCCATTCCAGGCCCTTCAGATCTGGCATGGATTTTAAGGGGAACTCCACCCCAAATTTTAAAAAAAATGACGTGGAGTCCCCCTAAAAATCCATACCAGACCCCTTATCCAAGCACGCAACCTGTCCGGCCGCAGGGGAAAAGGGGGGGACGAGAGAGCGGCCCCCCCTCCCTCCTGCTGAACCGTACCAGGCCACATGCCCTCAACATGGGGAGGATGTCCCCATGTTGATGGGGACAAGGGCCTCATCCCCACAACCCTTGCCCGGTGGTTGTGGGGGTCTGCGGGCGGGGGGGCGTATCGGAATCTGGAAGACCCCTTTAACAAAGGGGACCCCCAGATCCCGGCCCCCCCTATGTGAATTGGTAAGGGGTACATTGTACCCCTACCATTTCACAAAGAAAGCGTAAAAAAATGTTTAAAAAAAACACACAAACACCTTGAAAAAGTTCTTTATTTAAAAAAAAAACAAAAAACATTCCAGCGGTGAAATCCAGTGTCCCGCGGTGATCCCGATGTGCAGCGCTGTCCTTCATTGGTTGTGCCTGAGCGGACCTGATGGGGAACTCCCTCTCAGTATTTTAAATGTATAGACCCGCCCCTTCTAAAGTTCCCCATCAGGTCCGCTCAGTGGACCAGATGCGGAACATGAGAAGGGGCGGGTCTATACATGTATTACCAAAGTGAGAGCAGTTCCCCATCAGGTCCGCCCCCTCGGTATGTCGGACCCGCCTACGTCATTGGCTTGAGCGGGGAACTTCCTTCACTGTGTAATTTAAATTTACATAGTGAAGGAAGTTCCCCGCTCAAGCCAATGACGTAGGCGGGTCCGACATACCGAGGGGGCGGACCTGATGGGGAACTGCTCTCACTTTGGTAATACATGTATAGACCCGACCCTTCTCATGTTCCGCATCTGGTCCGCTGAGCGGACCTGATGGGGAACTTTAGAAGGGGCGGGTCTATACATTTAAAACACTGAGAGGGAGTTCCCCATCAGGTCCGCTCAGGCACAACCAATGAAGGACAGCGCTGGACATCGGGATCGCCGCGGGACACTGGATTTCACCGCTGGAATGTTTTTTTTGTTTTTGTTTTTTAAATAAAGGACTTTTTCAAGGTGTTTGTGTGTTTTTTTTAAACATTTTTTTACGCTTTCTTTGTGAAATGGTAGGGGTACAATGTACCCCTTACCAATTCACATAGGGGGGGCCGGGATCTGGGGGTCCCCTTTGTTAAAGGGGTCTTCCAGATTCCGATAAGCCCCCCGCCCGCAGACCCCCACAACCACCGGGCAAGGGTTGTGGGGATGAGGCCCTTGTCCCCATCAACATGGGGACATCCTCCCCATGTTGAGGGCATGTGGCCTGGTACGGTTCAGGAGGGAGGGGGGGCCGCTCTCTCGTCCCCCCCTTTTCCCCTGCGGCCGGCCAGGTTGCGTGCTCGGATAAGGGGTCTAGTATGGATTTTTAGGGGGACTCCACGCCATTTTTTTAAAAATTTGGGGTGGAGTTCCCCTTAAAATCCATGCCAGATCTGAAGGGCCTGGAATGGATATTTGGGGGAACCCCACGTCAAATTTTTTTTTAAATTTGCGGCGGGGTTCCCCTTAATATCCATTCCAGACCTGAAGGGCCTGGTAATTGAATTCTGGGGAACCCCCACGCTTTTTTTTTTTTTTTATCAATGACTTTTGAATGTATTGCCGGGAGCCGACAATTCATTAATAGCCGCGAGTCAGTTTTAAATGACTTTTTTTCTTTCAAAAATGACATTTTTTGCAGGGACAGTTCTAAGCACGGGAAACATGTGCCACTTTACAGGCATATCATACACACCCCCCAGGTACGAAATTTAAAGGAATATTTCACTTTTATTTTTTCATTTTAAGCATTATTAAAATCACTGCTCCCGAAAAAACGACCGTTTTTAAAACTTTTTTTGCATTGATACATGTCCCCTGGGGCAGGACCCGGGTCCCCAAACACTTTTTAGGACAATAACTTGCATATTAGCCTTTATAATTAAAACTTTAGATTTCGAACGTTCGAGTCCATTGTATTTAATAGGGTTCTAAAGTTCACACGAACATTTTGTCTGTTCGCAGGTTCTGGTGCGAACCGAACAGGGGGGTGTTCGGCTCATCCCTGAAGTCTAACACCAGCAGAAAAGGACTACCCCACCCACAAGTTGGAATTCCTGGCCCTAAAGTGGGCAGTCGTGGATAAGCTCAGAGATTACCTGTATGGAGCTGACTTTACAGTAAAGACTGACAATAACCCACTCACCTACCTCTTCACCACAGCCAAGCTGGATGCCACTGGCCACCGTTGGTTGGCAGCCCTGGCCGGATTCAACTTCAGTCTCAAGTATAGAAAAGCAAGGGGAGAGGCGCCTCTGAGTGCAGATGTTTAAAACAATTTAATAAGAGATTGCAGTACAAGCAACTCACATTTACTGGATAAAAACAGGCATTGTACGATTTCCATATGTAGAAGAGGGTATCATCAGGTCAGTCATCAGCCTCCTTCTCCTGCTGGGGCGCTGTGTTGCTGGTTCTTCCTATCTGCACCGCTTTAGATGGATGGAATAGCCGGCGGCGGTGGCGATGCTGCAGAGCACGGCCTGGGTGATGTTTTTTTCCCGGCAGGCGAGGGCCGATGACGTCACTGGCATGCGACGCGTTTCCTGAGCCGGCGTGCTGCGTGTTAAGTGGGACAGGGGAACTATACTTACAAACACCCGCCATCCCCAAGTTTGGGTAGAGCAATATACGAAAACCTGTGAGATATATATAATTTAAAGAGTGAAATTACATATCAATGATGTTGAAATAATGCTAAAATATATATATATATATATATCTCTAAAGGAGGGGGGTAGGGGGGAGATATTACAGGATGGTGTGGACTTCGATGCTCTCATTGATTCCTCCAGATGAGAGGACATCCAGGCTGTAGATCCAATAGGTCTCACGGGCGCAAAGTTTTTTGAATCTTTCGGCTGCAGGGAGGGATCTGTCGATTTGCTCGACGACCCACACTTGAAGTCCTGTGGTGGATTTTTTATGTATTTTGGCAAAGTGTTTGGGGACACTGTGAGGGTCTGTACCACCCTCTATATATCTGCGGTGTTCCCCAAATCTCTGTCTTAGTGGGCGTATGGTGCGGCCTACATACATTAGGCCGCATGGGCAGCTAAGGCCGTACACCACAAAGTCTGAAGAACAGTTGAAGAATTAAAGGGAAAACATACCAGTTGAAGGAATTCTTCAACTGTTCTTCAGACTTTGTGGTGTACGGCCTTAGCTGCCCATGCGGCCTAATGTATGTAGGCCGCACCATACGCCCACTAAGACAGAGATTTGGGGAACACCGCAGATATATAGAGGGTGGTACAGACCCTCACAGTGTCCCTAAACACTTTGCCAAAATACATCAAAAATCCACCACAGGACTTCAAGTGTGGGTCGTCGAGCAAATCGACAGATCCCTCCCTGCAGCCGAAAGATTCAAAAAACTTTGCGCCCGTGAGACCTATTGGATCTACAGCCTGGATGTCCTCTCACCTGGAGGAATCAATGAGAGCATCGAAGTCCACACCATCCTGTAATATCTCCCCCCTAGCCCCCTCCTTTAGAGATATATATATATATATATATATATATATAATTTTTTAGCATGACTATCGTATAACAGATGTCCTTATTATACACCCCTTATTTACTATCTTACTTATGACTAAGTGAACGAGACCACACCAGGAGTTGGAGAAATATATATAGGCCGTAGCAGCCTTATTTATTAAAAACGCTGTATAACTTTTTTTAACAGTAACCATAAACTCTGTCCTAAAGGACCCTCAGTAAATTACTGGTGTCGATCTCTGCAGGAACCTCTATTAACATTTGTGTCTATTATTGCACTGCGGTACTTCTCAAAATCCGCTAATAGGCCTCAAGCCGACATGCTGGCTCAGAGACAACCATGACCGCAGTGCACCATCCCAATGCTTCAAGCTAAACCTCCGTTAACTGTAAGCCCACCGCCAGGACCCATACCAATGACAGGTCCTGAACCCTTCTTTCCGAGGTATCATCCTTCCCCTGCAAAGAACAGACACCCGCCACTGCCACGACATCTGCAATGATCCCACTTGTACCTGTAAAACAAAATGTAGAGACAACATCCCCAACTCCGTCCAAATTCAGGGGAGGGTGGGCGGGATCTTTCTCTGTGCCGCATGTTATCCGGAGAGGGGGCGGAGTCTTCCTTTATACCCTCAATGCCCCCTCCCACACAGATTAACCCACCAATCTTATCCCCTCTTCCTCAGCCTTACCCCACCAATCCCCTAATCCTTCACATAAGTCCCTGTTTCCCTAGTCATGTTCGCCCTCCACCCATTCATTGCATTCCTTGCTCCAGGCTTTTCTTGACTATCGTATAACAGATGTCCTTATTATACACCCCTTATTTACTATCTTACTTATGACTAAGTAAACGAGACCACACCAGGAGTTGGAGAAATATATATAGGCCGTAGCAGCCTTATTTATTAAAAACGCTGTATAACTTTTTTTAACAGTAACCATAAACTCTGTCCTAAAGGACCCTCAGTAAATTACTGGTGTCGATCTCTGCAGGAACCTCTATTAACATTTGTGTCTATTATTTCACTGCGGTACTTCTCAAAATCCGCTAATAGGCCTCAAGCCGACATGCTGGCTCAGAGACAACCATGACCGCAGTGCACCATCCCAATGCTTCAAGCTAAACCTCCGTTAACTGTAAGCCCACCGTCAGGACCCATACCAACGACAGGTCCTGAACCCTTCTTTCCGAGGTATCATCCTTCCCCTGCAAAGAACAGACACCCGCCACAGCACCCGAATGTAAAAGCCTTTACAATTGGGTGCCCCTCCACACCCTGAGAGCCCTCTGTATACCATCCTGCAACCCTAACGCCCATAGGTCTATACCCACATCACTGAGGTGTACCCCATCACCCCGAAGGTACCGCCATGTCTCCAACTCCAGCTCAAAATGGCGTATCACCAAACCCCCATTCCTAACCATGAACCTGGCCACATCCCGATTAACTTTCCTTCCGCGCCCTATTGATGCCTTCTATGGATCTAGCCGTCCGCCATGAAGTACGAGCCACCATGTCAGACCACACTATCACCATTTCCGGGAATGCCATACGAAGACGAAGAATATCAAATTTGATATCCTTCATCACATCCAGCATAGATCTAACACCTAAGTCATTCCCACCTACGTGCAAAATTAAAACGTCTGGTGGGCGGTCCAGTCGCGCATAACGATGCACTTCTGGAACCGTCCTACTCCATAACATTCCCGGAATTCCCAGCCAGCGAATCCGGGCCTCCTGCCTTGGAAACCCCAATTGCCGACCTTCTGGTCTTGCCTCAGCCCTCTTACCCCCCCTGTACACGTAAGAGTGGCCCAGTATCCAGACCAACGCCGGCGCCACACCTGAAAGAGAGAAAAAACATGTATCCACCGTAACCACAGCCAAGCCTGTCAACGTAACCTCATGATTTTATTTCCTCTTTTTTTTTTTTAAACTCCAATCAGCCCCACTCCTTCTCTCCTCATACCCTTCCTCCTATTCTCCTCACACCCCTACCACTAAGTGAGGGCGAATGTAAGATCGAAATCTCCTCGATTCCCATCTCCCAATGCGCTTGACCGACTCACTATCCAACCCACTTCCAGCCGCTTCCGTAGCCGCCCCAATTCTGAACGAATGTGACGAAAATTCTTTCGCCTCTAAACCCAGGCACCCCAAACATTTTCGGAAAACCGATATGAACTGAAACCTGGACAACGGACACCCATCCGCATGTATCAGAAAGGACCCCACGTTCCCTGGGCGTACCGCCAGAAAACCCCGAACGGCCCCAACCGGACAAAGCGGTGAGCCCGGCAACGAAAAGATCTGAACTCTCTTGCCCCTCCCTTTTTGATCCGTTTTTGATTTACGTAACCACAAGGACACTCTGTCCTCCTGGCAACGCACTTCATTAGCCCCAATCCCCCCGTGCACTTTCTTAGACGAGCTAACCAGCTCGCCAATCCTGAACGCCCCAAAAAATGCCAAGGAAAATGCCACTCGGAACAAGGCAGCTTCGTATTCCGAGGTGCAAACCTCCGGTAGCTTAGCCAACACCCCCTTCAGGACCCCAAAGGACACAGGGCGTCTGGTGTCTTTTAACGGCCTAACCCGCCTATAACCTTTGAGCGCTTGTCGAACCCAGAAGTCTTTCGTGAAATCAGGCAAACCTTGCCATTTAAACAAAAATGCCAACCCAGCGACCTTTTTATCCAGCGCGGATATCGACACCCCTGCTTCCATGCTCCTGGAGATAAAGTACAAGACTAGCAACCTCACCTCTGGACCATCAATCTCCACTCCCGTCATTCTACCCAGATCCGCCCATTCCAACCAAACTTTCTGATATGCAGCCCACGTCGTCTCACTCACCGACTTGCTGATCCATCCGGCGACTAATCTAACGCAATCTTCCACAGCCAGTCTGGACAAGGTACCCCTCGTTGCTCCGCGTCCGGTGCCAACTCTCGGAACCTGTCCCACTGAAAGTGAGATAAAGCGTCAGCCACCACATTGTCCACTCCCGGAAGGTGAACCGCAGACATGAAGATGTTTAACTGTAGGCATCTCAACACCAGCTGTTGTAGCAGGCGAACCACCGGCGGCGAACCACCGGCGGCGAAGCCGCCGATGCTCTGTTAATCACCTGCACCACGCCCATGTTGTCGATGTGGAAACGCACCTTCCGATCCCGGAAAGCCTCGCCCCATAGTTCCACTGCCAGTACTACTGGAAACAGTTCCAGCAGCAACATATTCTTTATGAAGCCCACCTCCACCCAACTCTGTGGCCACGAACCCACACTCCATCGTCCTTGGAAAAAAGCCCCAAAACCTGCTGAGCCCGCAGCGTCCGTGAACAGATCCATATCAAAGTTGCTGACCGGGCCCGACATCCATAGTGCCCTACCATTGAAGGACTCCAAGAATGTATGCCAGACCTGCAGATCAGACCTGTGGAAACGTACCAGCCTAACAAAATGTCGCGGCGACTGCACCCCAGCCGTACTTGCCGACAACCGTCGGCAAAACGCTCTCCCCATCGGCAAAATGCGACAGGCGAAATTCAGCTTCCCCAATAAAGATTGCAGCGTTCGCAGCTGTACCTTACGCAAACCCAACATCAGTTTAATTTCTTCTTTCAGAGCCGCAAGCTTATCTTCCGGTAAACGGCATTCCATGGCTTCAGAATCCAGCGTTATCCCCAAAAACGTAATGACCGTTCTTGGCCCCTCCGTCTTGTCCGGCGCCAATGGGACGCCAAAACGATCCGCCATATGCTCCAGCGTTGCTAACAGAATCGCACAATCCCTGGATGAAGCCGAGCCCACGCAGAGGAAGTCATCCAGATAGTGCATGACCGAATTTACCCCTGCCACGTCCCTGACCACCCATTCCAGAAAGGAGCTAAACTCCTCAAATAATGCACACGATATGGAACAGCCCATAGGCAGGCACTGGTCCACATAAAACTCCCCGTTCCAGTGACACCCCAATAATCGAAAACTATCCGGGTGAACCGGAAGAAGCCGAAAGGCCGCCTCCACATCTGATTTTGCCATGAGAGCCCCCCTTCCATAATGCCGGACCCAAACCACTGCTGCATCGAATGATGTGTAACTCACCGTGCAAGCATCCGGCTCAATGGCGTCATTAACCGACCCCCCTTTTGGAAAAGAAAGGTGGTGAATGAGCCGAAATTTATTCGGCTCCTTTTTTGGCACCACACCCAGCGGAGAGACCACCAAATCCTTTAATGGGGGAACTGGAAAAGGGCCACTCATGCGGCCCAACGCCACTTCCTTTCGTAGTTTCTCCGAAACTACGTCGCAATGTAGCAACGCCGATCGCAAATTGCGCGGCACGGGGGGGACCTCCCTCAACGAGCATGGAATACGAAAACCCTCCGCAAACCCCCTTTCCAACAACCGCGCAGCCTCCCTGTCCGGATACCTACCTAGAAACGGCCGCATCCTTTCCACCATCACCGGCGTCTTCCCTCTTATTCGTAAGTTCTCCGGAACGGTTCTTCCCTTGCTTAAAGCATCTAGACGAGGGGTGGGAACCCCCGCATCCGGAACACTCATGTTTGAAACGTCACGTTCCTCCAAACTTGCATGTACCCGAATTAAACTGCCAACAAACCCCTTTTGCCTTACCGGCCGGTTGTCCAGGGGAAGACGATCCACCGGCCTCCCCTGAAAAAACTGGTTCGGGGCCCTCGCCGAAGTCATCAATCGCATCCACAAACTAATGTCTTTGTGGTCCCATCTCAACTCCGGCCGCATCGCCATCCTCTGGCGAAACTGCTCGTCGTACCTCAACCAAGCCGTACCCCCGAAGGTTCTGTATGCTTCCCCTATAGCATCCTGGTAGCAAAACAGAGCAGAGCAGAACTCCGGCTTCTTTACCCCTATCACACTTGCCAAAATGCCAAATGCCTGCAGCCAATTTGTAAATGTCCGAGGGATAAGTCGATACCTACGCTTCTCCTCATCTTCCTTCTTAGAGTCATCCGGCTTGACTCTGTCCAAGTTGAACTTCCCCAACGGCAGCAGTGAGAATATCTCCACATACTCACCTTTCCAAATCTTGTCCCGTACCTCCACCTTTAAATGCGCTCCCAACGGTCCCTCAAAACAGATATAGACCTCGCACATCGCCGCGTCAGCCAACCTCACCAGGTCCTGCCTGCCCGTCTCCCCCACTGCCGCAGGCGTATCAACCCCCTCCTTCCTTAGCGGAGGACTGTCCGTCCCCCCTTGCTGTGGCACCACCACCGCTGCCCCTGCCACCCTGCTCCTGCCATCCCCCCCCACCGGGGAAACCCATGCCTCTGCCGGGCATGGCGCCCCACCTGCTGAATTTTCAAACCTGTCCACCAATTCCTTGATCCCTGCTAAAAACCCCCTCATACTTGTATCCATCCCTACTACCGACCTCTGACCCCGGTCTGCCAAGTCACCATCCCCAGCCGAGCACCCCCACCCAGACGTCCCATCATCACCCCTACCACTGCAGCCCCCAGCACCCAACACCTGTGACTGACCCAGTGAAGATAAAGGAAAAACAAACTTACCAGGCTGCCTAGGAAGCGACCCACCAGCCGACCGTCCCGCCTCCATCGATGCTGACCTTCCGAGAGGCTCACGTTCCACCTCCGATTCCGACCCTGCACCGTCCGACCGTTGCTCCTCCCCTTCAGCTCCCGATGCAAGCCCTCCAGGAGAAGGATCCCTGGATGCCGAGGGTCCCGCTCCACACCGACTCCTTCTTTGTGTTCTGGACCCGCCCACCGATTTTTTCGTTGCCTTGCCCAGGCCGGGGGGGCTCCGTCCAGCCCTGTCGCCTACATCCGCTGCCTCTTCCCTCTGCTCCTCCGCCGCAAGCTCCCCGGCCGCCGCAGTGGAAGGTCCGGCCACCGCCACACTGGATCTCCCCCGCCGAGGCGCCGTCCCCGGTGACATCACTCTGGGGGCGGGGCCCGCTGCCTCCGACTCCAATCGCGTGCGGGCCTGGTGGCCGCTCCGGAACTCCCGGAACGGCCGCCCGTGGAGCTCCGACTCTGCTGGGGATTCCTTCCGGCGTCCAACCCGGCGACAGTAGCTCGCTTCGCGGGAGGACCCGAAGGGGCCCGCGAATGGGGATTCCCTATGCGTCTGCGAGCTCCGGAGGAGAGGTCAGGAGAAAAGCGCTCCGGCGGTTTTGACTGCCGAGCTCGCGCTGACACTCTCCCCCCATTAACCTCTTCCTCCACCGGACGCCCGAGCAAAGGCCCTAAATGTTCCTGGGCCCACTGCGGGCCTCGCGCTGCTGTTTCTGCCCGCAATTGGGCCAGGAGCTGCTCCAAGTCTGCCATCCTGATCTTTCTCTGCGCCGCATGTTATCCGGGGAGGGGGCGGAGTCTTCCTTTATACCCTCAATGCCCCCTCCCACACAAATTAACCCACCAATCTTATCCCCTCTTCCTCAGCCTTACCCCACCAATCCCCTAATCCTTCACATAAGTCCCTGTTTCCCTAGTCATGTTCGCCCTCCACCCATTCATTGCATTCCTTGCTCCAGGCTTTTCTTTATTTCAACATCATTGATATGTAATTTCACTCTTTAAATTATATATATCTCACAGGTTTTCGTATATTGCTCTACCCAAACTTGGGGGTGGCGGGTGTTTGTAAGTATAGTTCCCCTGTCCCACTTATCAAACCCCCCCCCTCCCCATCCTGTCCCACCTTCCCATTCCCCTCTCCCTTCCCCCTTTCCCCCCCCTCCCTCCTCCCTTTCCTCCCTCCTTTTCCCCTTTTTCTCCATTTCCCTCCCCCCTCCCTCTCCCCTCTCCCCCCCCCCCTCTTCTTCTCACTCCCGTTATATTGATTGTTCCCATCATCATTATTTCTGTTGTTATCGTTAATATGTATTTTTGTAGTTTTGTATTTTTGTATCCTGCATTTTGCACCTTTGCTTCAATCATATATTTATGTGCTCGCAGACATATCTATATATATTGTATACCATTCCTTTTACATATTTTATATATTTTATATGTTTTATATGTATCATGTATATAGTATATTATTTTACTACTTATGATGACATTTCCTCTACCCGAAGCCTTACGGTTCCATTTATCTAACCCCATCCCCTCCCATCATGAACTTTTGTACACGCATACCCCCTGCTAGCAACTGTGCTGACTATACTAACCCCCCCCCTCGAATGTACGCATGCGGGTGTGTGTATGCGCGTATACATGTGAGTGTGTATGCGCACATACATGCGCATGTGTATATAGGTCCAGTAGTTTTTCTCCTCTTTCCCCCCCCCCCCACTTTTTATGACCATTCTGACCTGTCACCTTATCTAATACCCCCATGTGCGCATACATGCGTGTGCATATGTCTATGTGACCCCCCCCCCCAAAACCCCCCCTCCCCCCCTTTTACCCATTTATCCATTCCTTATTCCCCATTCCATTCGCACACATCGTCTCCTCCCCCATCCTTTAATTTAATTAATTTATCAGTACTTATTTATTTATTACTTACTCTTTTTCCATTCCCATTCCATCCCTTACCATTATTATTATTACGATTATATACCTTTTTGCTTGGCCCCATTCCCCCCCCCCCTTCTTTTTATATGTATACATGCATGTATAGGGATACCTTTTTGCCTGCCCCCCCTTCTTTTATATGTATATATGCATGTAAATGGATTTTTACATATATGTATATACCCATCATATCCTCAACTTATCCCTCTCCAAGTAACTGCCCTTTCTTTAAAATTATTTAAAATTCTTTAAAACTATTCTTTTCCTTGTTCATACCACAGATTTTATTGCATTCCCCTATTCATAGTACCCCTATTCATAGTGTTCTTTATTCCGTTCTAAAAACCACTATTTATATGCTCAATCTGGCTTTACCATCATGCCATGACTGATAGCTGTCTCTGCTGACACGTCTCCCACCTCCGTCCCCTAGCCCCGCCCCTCCGTCCCTCCTACGCCCCCTCCATGTCCATCTAATACTAGAGCTCTCTCTGCTGACACTCCTCTCGTCTTTGTGCCCTAGTCCCACCCCTCTGTCCTTCCTCCGCCCCCTCCATGTCCATCAAATACTAGCTCCTCCAACCCATCCACCAGCTTGACAAAGGAGTGCGACTGCCACGTCACACACAGCACGCCGGCTCAGAAAACGCGTCGCATGCCAGTGACGTCATCGGCCCTCGCCTGCCGGGAAAAAAACATCACCCAGGCCGTGCTCTGCAGCATCTCCACCGCCGCCGGCTATTCCATCCATCTAAAGCGGTGCAGATAGGAAGAACCAGCAACACAGCGCCCCAGCAGGAGAAGGAGGCTGATGACTGACCTGATGATACCCTCTTCTACATATGGAAATCGTACAATGCCTGTTTTTATCCAGTAAATGTGAGTTGCTTGTACTGCAATCTCTTATTAAATTGTTTTAAACATCTGCACTCAGAGGCGCCTCTCCCCTTGCTTTTCTTTTCAGTACTTTTGGAACACGGTTTCTGTTTCTCCTTGATGGCAGCCCTGAGACTGTATATGTGACTGTTTTTACTACTCCCCGCCCGGCTCCCTCCCCTTCATTCATTTATTCATTTTTCTCTCTCCCCTCCACATGCCCCCAGAGCCTGGTCTCTATGTTTACCGATTGTACATGCATTGTACATACACTATCCTAAACCCCATACTCTAAGGATCACAGCGATTTGGACTAATGCGCATATTTACTTGTATAATGTAAGTCTCAAGTATAGGCCTGGAGTTGGGAATCGTGATGCAGATGCATTGTCCAGAAGGGCTCATGCACCCACCCACCACACAGAAGACTGGACCCAGGTAACCCCGGACGGGGTACGGGCCTTGTGTCAAGGAGCGCAACTTCAAGCTAGTGGTGGGTCAAGGGCAGAAAAGATCGGGGTTTCGGTAGTAGGGGTGCCTAAGTGTTATTGTGACGTGACCCAGATTGGCGAGGACGACCTGCCAAAGCTGTCTTAGAAGGACTTAAGAAGAGACCAGTTGGAAGATCCCTGGGGAAGATTAGCTTTGAAGGCACTGGAAGATCAGGATCCAGGCAGGCTCCTGCAGGACCCCTCAAAGGTGGCTCGACTGGTCCACAAAGAATGGGACAAGTAACATGAGCATCAAGGGGTGGTCTACCGAAGGGGCCCCTCTGATGACCTGGAAGAGAAGTGGCAACTGTTCTTGCCAGAAAAACACAGGAGAACTGTCTTGGCTGCCCTACATGATAACCATGGCCACTTGGGGGCCAAACGAACCTTCCAGCTTGTGAGGAATAGGTTCTATTGGCCTTGTATGCGGGCTGAAGTGGAAGAGTACTGCCACTCATGTGCTCGCTGCGTTCAAAGGAAGACATTACCACGTCAAGCTGCCCCAATGGGTCATCTGCAAAGTCAAGGACCCTTGGACTTGGTATGCATCGACTTTCTCTGTCTAGAACCTGACTTGAGTGGACATGGAAATGTTCTGGTGATAACCAACCATTTCACCCGTTATGCCCAGGCCTTTCCAACTAAAGACCAGAAGGCCTCCACCGTAGCTAAAATCTTGGTGGAAAAATACTTTGTGCATTACGGGCTACCACAGCGCCTTCACTCAGACCAAGGGAGAGACTTTGAGAGTCGACTGATTAAGAAATTGCTGGACTCTTTAGGTATAAAGAAAACTCGTACTACCCCTTATCACCCCCAAGGTGATGCCCAACCGGAAAGATTCAACAGGACTCTGTTAAATATGTTGGGGAGCAGCGAGAAGAAGCAGCATTGGAGCAAGCACATAGCAGCAATAGTGCATGCCTATAACAGTACAACCAGTGATGCCACAGGGTACTCGCCCTACAGATTAATGTTTGTCAGGGAAGCAAGACTGCCTGTGGATCTGGCCTTTGGCATATCCATGGATCACACATCAGCCACCTCGCACAAGGGATATGTAGATAGGCTGGGGAAGAGCCTGAAACTGGCGTTTGAACAGGCCCAAGCGGCATCAGAGCAAAGAGGAGCCTGGAACAAGAGGAGTTTTGATCTCAAAGTTCGAATTCAGGACTTGCAACCCGGAGACAGAGTGCTGTTGCGGAACTTGGGAGTCCCTGGGAAGCACAAACTAGCAGACAGATGGAGACCCGAACCTTATGTGATCTGCAAAAGGTTACCAGGCTTGCCGATGTATCAGCTGAAGCCAGAAGGGAAGATAGGGCCGCTGAAGACCTGGCACAGAAACCACTTACTTCCACTTTCAGAAGCAGTTCGGATACCTCCTGTAGAGGATTACCCTGGACCATCCTCAAGTCTGAATACACCTAGGCCTAATACTCAGTCTCAGGCACCTCAATCAGGAGGAATGGATGTCACTGACCAAAGTGAAGATGGAGGAGAAGAGCTTGAATGGTTGTGGCCCTCCCTGACCCCTGAGCCCCTGTCCATAGATCTTCCACCCTCTGAAAGTACCCTGGATAGTACATTAAATGTGGAGGCCACTGAGTTTGTCCCATCCAGCCCTCTGTCTGATGACTGGGAAGATGCCATAGAGTCGCCTCCGGCTGAAAATCAAAGGGACTCCTTGCATCTTCCTGCACCAATTTTGAAACCTAATACACCTACCCCAGAGGAAGAGCCTGTGGTGACGGAGACAGTTACCCCAAGAGAACAGAGAGCAAAGAGAACCATTCGTCCTCCACGGAAGTTAACCTATGCCCAAATGGGAGAAAGCTCGGAGGACACAGTAACTACTGCAAGAAGGACAATACCAATACCTGGTCCCTCCACTGTGCATTTGGTGGAGGGCAACCCCAGCTCACTTTCTGGCACAGTTAGGCAGGTAAACCCCATTGATGTGACCTGTGGGCAGGACAAGCTCCCTTCCCAGTTTTGGTGGGAGTTTCCTCTGCCAACCTCTTTTGCAGCCCTCACTGAACTTGTGTCTTCCTATTGCTAATACTGACTTTGGGGACCAAAGATTGTAAGTGGGGGGAGTGTGTAGCGGGGTATCGTTTTTCCTAAAGAGACTGCAGTTCCCGGCATGCTTTAGGGCACCCAGGGTGCATTTCCTCGCGCAAGGACTGCTGGGGTGGACTTTATAAGAGAGAGGCGGGGCCTGGTTCTTTCTCTTTGGACACCGCCCTCCCAGCAAGAGGATCCCTGCGCTGACTTGCTGTGTGCACAAGGCCTGAAGACTGGGCCCTGTGTCTCTCCAAAGAGCCTTCCGCTCCACTGAGGAGCCTGCGGAGCATCTGATCCTGTGGCCAAGTGCTGTCATCAGGAGGACCGAATACCCGGGTGTCGTGGACACTGTGAAGCGAGTTGCGGTGGCGGAGGTTGCGGACGGGGACTGGTCCAGTCGGGTGAGAGAGCACCTGCTCAGAGCCACATTACAGTATCGTTAGGCCCATTAACTTTATCCAGGCCTATAACATTGATTTCAGTTACACTCTAGGGAGACTATCTGCTGAACTGAGTTATTAGTCTCCCTGGCAGTACAAAGTTACCGATCATCAATTCTTTGTTGGATTACAATTTGTTCCTGCAAGTGCACCACCGTGTTTTGCTAGCGAAGATTTCTTCCACAGAACTATACCCAAAACATAGTCAGGCCTGACTGGGTAGTATAGGACATTGCTGGACGCCATTTGCTCACGAGGGAGGATAGCTGCAGCAGGGTTTGTTTAAACTGTCTATCATATTGCTGAACGTTAGTATTTTAATAATTATATTGCAGGGCTCTGCATGTGACATTGTATACTGTTTTATCCTTTTAACTTTTACCAACAGTAAAAATAATAGAGTTAAGTATATTAGTTGTCAGTGTCATTTACTGTGCTATACCATATTGTGGGATTGAGTCATATAGAATATCAGAGTGATTGCAATTCTATCATCCCATTTACTAACTGTGCCACGAGAGGTTAGAGCCGATTGCCAGGGGTTGACAGCGGTGCACTACAGGGCCCAAAACAAACAAGGTAGCCCTCTTAACTGGGGGTATCGCTACATCTGCAAAATAGATTGTTCATACTTTGAGAAAATCCAACAAAACTTTTCTTCAGTTCTCGGAGATGTATCTCTATGGTAGAGTGGATTGCTTTCAAGCATGGCCAGGTGCTGTTTGTGCTTTCAGAAGCCTCTCACCTACCCAAATGAGTATTGACCTGTGCCAGCTAGGCTCTTTCTAAAAGCAGATAAAGGAAATGCAAAAATATTTCCTAGAGGTGCGGGGAATCAGGCACAAGAAATTGCGCATGTAAGAACAGCATTCTATCACTAAATTAACCTCTTGCCGACCATCGCAGGTATACGTACTGCGAAGCGGCAGCTCCTCTGCGCAAAATCACGTACATGATTTTGCACTTCTGGGTCTGCGGTGTGATTGGACACAGTAGGAGACAATTAGCGGGTCCGGCGGGTCCCGACCTTTCCCGACAGAGGCAGAACAGTGGTCTGCCTATGTAAACAAGGCAGATCACCATTCTGTTAGCAGGAAAGACAGAGATCCTGTGATCTCTGTCTTCCCACAGGTAAAGCACCCCCCACACAGTTAGTAAGCACTCCCAGGGAACACATTTAACCCTTTGATCATCCCTAATGTTAACCCCTTCCCTGCTAGTGTCCTTAGTACAGTGACAGTGCATATTTTTTAGCACTGATCACTGTATTAGTGTCACTGGTCCCCAAAAAGTGGCAAAATTGTCACTTAGGGGTTGATTTACTAAAGGCACATAGACTGTGCACTCTACAGGAGCAGTTGCTCCAGAGCTTAGTAAATGAGCAGAAGCTCTGCTGACCTCCATCATCCAATCATGTGCAAGCAAAAATGTTTTTTTTTTTAATTTTCCTTGCTCGTGATTGGGTATTTGTAGCAACGTGAACCTTGACCTCATTTACTAAGCTCTGGAGCAACTTTGCAAAGTGCACATTCTAATTTCCTTTAGTAAATCAACCCCTTAGTGTTCAATTTGCCTGCCCCAATGTCGCAGTCCCACTTAAGTCGCTGATCGTCGCCATTACTAGTAAAAAAATTAAAGAAAAAAAAATTCCATAATCCGATCAATATACGCTTATTGGGATTTTTTTTAGGAACAATATGTAGCAGAATACATATTGGCCTAAATTGATGAAGAAATTAGATTTTTTTAATTTTTATTGGATATGTTTTATAGCAGAAAGCAAAAAATATATATATATATTTTTCAAAATTGTCGGTCTTTTTTTGTTTAACCACTTGAGGACCGCCGAACGCCGATGTACGTCGGCAGAATGGCACGGCTGGGCACATGAGCGTACAGGTACGTCCCCTTTAAGAGCCCAGCCGTGGGTCGCGAGCGCGCCGTCAGCGGCGCACTCGCGACCCGGTCCTCTTCTCCGTGACCGTCCCCGCGAGAACAGCGGACCCAATCGCCGCTGGTGTCCTGCGATCGGGTCACAGAGAGGAAGAACGAGGAGAGGTGAGTGTAAACAAACCTCTACCCGGGCTTCCTAGTGAGCCTGTCACTGATCGTCTATTCCCTGTCATAGGGAACTACGATCAGTGACGTCACACGCTAAGCCACGCCCCCCACAGTAAGTAAAACACATCAGGGCACCACACTTAACCCCTACAGCGCCCCATCCTGGTTAACCCCTTCACTGCCAGTGTCATTTTCACAGTAACCAATGGTCCCAAAAATGTGTCAAAAGTGTCCGATGTGTCCGCCATAATGTCGCAGTTACGAAACAAAATCACTGATCGCCGCCAATAGTAGAATTTTTTTTTTTTATAAAAATGCCATAAAACTATCCCCTATTTTGTAAACGCTATAACTTTTGCGCAAACCAATCAATAAACGCTTATTGCGATTTTTTTTACCAAAAATATGTAGAAGAATACGTATCGGCCTAAACTGAGGAAAAATACATTTTTTATATATTTTTTGGGGATATTTATTATGGCAAAAAGTAAAAAATATTGCATTTTTTTCAAAATTGTCGCTCTATTTTTGTTTATAGCGCAACAAATAAAAACTGCAGAGGTGATCAAATACCACCAAAAGAAAGCTCTATTTGTGGGAAAAAAAGGACGCCAATTTTGTTTGGGAGCCACGTCGCACGACCGCGCAATTGTCAGTTAAAACGTCGCAGTGCCGAATCGCAAAAAGGGGCCTGGTCCTTATGCTGCATAATGGTCCGGGGCTTAAGTGGTTAAAGCGCAAAAAATAAAAACCGCAAAAGTGATTAAATACCACCAAAAGAAAGCTCTATTTGTGGGGGAAAAAATTATATTTGTGTACAGCGTCACATGACCGCACAATTGTAACGCAGTGCCATATCGCAAAAAATGGCCTGGTCATTAAGGGGGTGAAACCTTCCGTAAAATACCCGTTCACCTGGAAAGTGTTTGTATTAGTTGTTTATCCACTACTGTGATTACATCACCAGGCCCTTTTCCACATAATTACCCGGTCAAGCAACAATCCTTGGTTATAATAATGCTTGTCAGACATCTTGTGATAGTAAACGCTGATTGCACAACACATATTAAGTGTTGTGCTACCACCAGTTAGGAGAGCCGCTGGTTTGATTTCGGGCCCTGTGTACAGCACCGCCAACCCCCGGCAATCTTACTCGACCCACTCTGGCACAGTTAGTCTAGGGTTAACTCTTGTCATAAACAGTAGTATTGCAAGGTGTAACCTCCTTGCAGTAAGACAACACACTGATGTGAAAGGTTAAATAGAACAATTTTACTTTCATACAAATGGGCATAAGCAGAACAGAACACATACAACTTGCTCACAGAGCCCTGCAGCAATAAGTGTAGCACACAACAATGGCCCCACGCGGTAACCCACCACGCGCAGCTATTGTGGTGTACGCGCCCTATGGCGCATTAAACAATCCTCTACCACCCCTCCCGAGTCAGGCCTGACATACAAGAAATCTCAGTCTTTCCCCTAGGGATTTCTTCGCATGCAAACTTTCGGTGGTGCACTTGATGAATGGTATTTGTAATCCGCAATATGGCAGTCACTTGGAACACTATACTGGGGGACACTTCAACTCTGTCCTGCTACCGGTCCCCAGCCAAACAACAAACAACCGAACGGTGGGCCAATACAGGCCGTAGGTCTGAACTCAGTACAGTCTATTGGTTTTGGGCATGTGCCCGCTCACCACTCCGGACCCGATCCCAGTCCGGGACATCCACCCGCTGTGTATCCGCACACAGCGTCTGCAACGATCGGGTCCCCGATCCAACTGATGTCCTTACTCGGCAAGTCAGATGCCACCCAGGCTCCGCAGTGGGGTGGAAGGCTCTTTGGAGGTTGCACAAGGCCCCAGGCTTCAGGCCTTGTGCTGCAGCAGATCCGCACAGGAAGAAGCTGTTGCTTGTAGGGCTGTGTCCAAAGAGGCCGAGCTCCGCCTCGCCTCCTTCTTAAATAACCCCTCCTATGAGTCTCTGCGGTGGCCAACTGCACTCTGGGTGCCGAACGGGGTTCTGGGTAACGTAGTCCCGGGGCCTTAAAGGAGACCCCGCTACACACTCCCCCCACTTAAACTCTTTGGTCCCCAAAGATAACATAAACTTAAATTACAGAACGTACAACATCAATCAAAGTTTCGTATGATGTTGGCAGAGGAAATTCCCACCAAAAACGAGGTAGTGAACTTCCCCGCCCACAGGTCACACTATCATTAGTTTCCTGTCTAACTGTGCCAGAGAGTGAGTTGGGGTTGCCCCCCACCAAATTAACAGTGGGAGGATCAGGGTCTTCCATTCTCCTTCTGGCAGTAACCACAGTGTCTTCCGCACTCCTCCCCATCTGTGGGTAAATTAATCTCCTGGGAGGCTTTATGGCCCTTCGCTTCCTCTGTCCTCTTGGACTTTCTGTTGAACCAGGCTCCTCTTCTGGAACCGACTTAGGAATTTCCTCTGGTTCGGGAGCACTGGGCTCCGGAGCAGGGAGATACATGGATTCCCTTGGATCTTCTTCTGGGAGTAAGTCACAGGCACTCTCCCAAACATCTGACCAAAGGCTGGACGGGATGAACTCAGTAGCTTCTGCATTCAGTGTCTGGTCTTTGGTGTCTTCTTCAGGTGGGAGATCTATAGCAGAAGTTTCTGGGGCCTGGGAAGGCCAAAGCCAATCAAGTCCTTCTCCCTCATCTTCACTTATCTCGGAGGTCTCTGTACCCCCGATCCGAGGGGTCTGGGACCGAGTGTTTGGTCTGGGAGTATCCAGGATGAAAGTGGGCTCAGGAGAGTCCGTCACAGGGGGTATCTGAACTGCCTTAGCTAGTGGGAGTAGGTGGTTCCGATGCCATGTCTTCAAGGGTCCCACCTTCCCTTCTGGTTTAAGTAGGCCCGGCAGTCTTTTGCAAACAACATAAGGTTCAGGTCTCCATCTGTCTGCAAGCTTGTGCTTTCCAGGGATCCCCAAGTTCCACAGCAACACTCTGTCTCCAGGTTGTAGGTCTTGGATCCTAACTTTTGAATCAAAATTTTTCTTGTTGCGAGCCCCCCTTTGCTCCGAGGCCGCCTGGGCCTGCTCATAGGCCACTTTCAAATTCCGTCTAAGTCTATCGACATATCCCTTGTGGGAAGCAGCAGAACAATGGTCTATGGAAGTGCCAAAGGCCAGATCTACTGGTAGTCTTGCTTCTCTCCCGAACATAAGTCTATAGGGTGAGTATCCTGTAGCGTCACTGGTGGTGCTGTTGTATGCATGCACAACTGCCGCTTATGTGGTTGCTCCAATGTTGCTTCTTTTCGCTGCTTAAGGTCCCCAGCATGTTGAGCAGGGTTCGGTTGAACCTCTCTGGCTGGGCATCACCTTGTGGATGGTAGGGGGTAGTCCTTGTCTTCTTAATCCAAGGAATCCAGGAGCTTCCGGATCAGCCGACTTTCAAAATCCCTTCCCTGATCTGAGTGAAACCGTTGTGGTAGCCCATAGTGTACGAAGTATTTTTCCATAAGCACCTTGGCCACAGTGGAGGCCTTTTGGTCTTTGGTTGGGAAAGCCTGGGCATACCGGGTGAAATGGTCGGTTACTACCAGAACATTTCCTAGTCCACTCAGGTCGGGTTTGAGGCAGAGAAAATCAATGCATACCAGATCAAGCGGGCTTTGACTTTGCAGATGGCCCATTGGGGCAGCTTGATGGGGTAGAGTCTTTCTCTGGATGCATCGTGCACATGAATGGCAGTATTCCTCAACTTCAGCCCTCATGCAAGGCCAATAGAAACGGTCCCTAACGAGTTGGAAAGTCCTTTCCGCCCCTAGGTGGCCATGGTTGTCATGCAGAGCAACCATGACAGTCTCTCTGTGTTTCTCGGGCAGGAACAACTGCCATTTGTCTTCCAGGTCATCAGAGGGGCCCCTTCGGTAGACCACTCCCTGACGCACCTGCAACCTGTCCCACTCCTTCTTCAACAGGCGAGCTTCCTTTGAAGAGGGGTGACGCAGGAGTCTGTTCGGATCCTGATTCTCCAGGGCCTCCAGAACCAATCTCCCCATGGGGTCTTCCAATTGGTCGGATCTCAACTCCTTTTTGGACAGTCTTAGCAAATTATCTTCCCCCAGTTTGGTTACCCCACAGTATTGCTTGGGAACTCCTACTACGGTAACCCCTATCTCTTCTTCTCTTGAGCCTCCACTGGCTTGGAGTTCAGCCCCTTGACAGAGGGCCCGCACCCTGTCGGGTGCCACTTGAGTCCAATCTTCTGTACTGCAGGTGGGGACATGAGATCTTCTAGACAAGGCGTCCGCATCTCGATTTCCAGCCCCAGGCCTGTATTTCAGGCTGAAATTTAAGGCAGACAGCGCCGCCAGCCACCTATGTCTGGTGGCATCCAGCTTTGCTGTGGTGAAAAGATAGGTGAGGGGGTTGTTGTCCGTTTTCACCGTAAAGTCTGCTCCATACAGATAATCTCTGAGTTTGTCAACTACAGCCCACTTGAGGGCCAGGAACTCCAACTTATGAGTAGGATAGTTCTTTCGGAGGGGGTCAGGCTTCTGCTCGCGTATGCAATGGGCCTCAGTTGCCCTTCATGCTCCTGGTAGAGCACTCCTCCCAGACCATCATGGCTGGCATCTACGTGGAGTTCATAAGGCTTCTTTGGGTCTGCATAGGCCAGAACAGGGGCAGTGGTTAAATTATTTTTCAACATCTGGAAGGCATCCTCACACTTCTCATTCCACTGGTCCTTGACTGACTCCCCTGGCTTCCTAGGGCCCGAGTCATCCTCTTCTCCCTCCGTCTTGAGCAGCTCATTCAGAGGCCTGGCTATCCGAGCAAACCCCTCCACGAACCTCCTATAATAGGAACAGAACCCCAGAAAGGATCTGAGTTCTGTCACAGTGGTGGGCCTCGGCCAGGAGGTAACTGCCTCCAATTTTTCGGGGTCCGTGGCCACCCCATCTTCAGACACTATGTGTCCCAGATAGTTGACTGATGACTGATAGAATTGGCATTTTTCAGGTGAGAGCTTGAGTCCTTCCTCACTCAGTCTCTTCAAAACTTTCTCCAGCCTCTCTTCATGTTCTTCCAAGGTCCACCCGAAGTCAATGATGTCATCTAAGTAAACTAGGACTTCGATGAGGTTCATATCTCCCACAGTCTTCTCCATGAGACGTTGGAAGGTGGCTGGAGCTCCAGACAGACCTTGAGGCATCCGATCGAATTCGAAGAACCCCACCGGGGTTATGAAAGCCGTCTTCTCTTTGTCTTCTTGATGCATCGGGATCTGATAGTACCAGCTCTTGAGGTCCATAACACTGAACCACTTGGCTCCAGACAAACTCTGTAGAGCATCCTCTATCCTCGGAGTGGTATACTGGTCTGGTATGGTTCTCCTGTTGAGGGTCCTATAGTCTATGCACAGCCTCAATGACCCATTCTTCTTCCGGACCACCACTATGGGGGAGGCATAGGGACTTCTAGATTCTCGAATCACCCCTGTTCGCTTGAGCTCGGCAAGCTGCTCCCTCAAGTCTTCGAGGTCTGCCAACGGAACCCGCCTAACCCTTTCCCTGAAGGGCTTGTCTTCCTGGAGGCGGATTCGATGGGTGGCACTCCTAGCACATCCCACATCGAATTTATCTTGGGAAAAGATCCTTTCCCACCTGGTCAACTGGGCCTTGGCTCTCTCTTTCCAAGCCCTGGGCAGGTTTGGGTTCTCCATGGAAAGTTTCTCCCACACAGTACTCCCTCCATCTGTCTTCTCCACATCTGATGAAGCAACTGGGGTAGCTGGGCTCACCCGGCCCAACAGCAGTCTGGCTGGGATTTCCATGGGACCATCCATGGTATTTCTGATGTTCACAGGCACTTTACAGTGAGCCTTCTTCAGTGCCCTCACCGGGACCACTTCTGGGACTACCTCTAAGCCCGAATGTTCTTCCCTTGGGTCGGGTTCCAACATGACAAAAGGGCCAGGCTGCTCCCAAGTGAGTTTCACTGTGGCTTTCAAGCAGGCCACTACACCGGGCTACAGCACTATCCCCCTTCTACCCAGCCTCCAGACCTTCCCTACCCCCTCTTCCGGGGCCTTCTGTTCCAAGATCAGCCGTTGGTAGGCTGTCTTCAACATTGGGTGGATCTCAGTGACTGTGGGGTCTTTCCTTCTTGTCAGAGGGGCCAGCAGTCTTCGGACCAGATCCGTGTTGGTCCCTATTATTAGGGAACTCTTGTTAGCTCCAGGCGGTCGGGGCACACCACAGCTAAGGTGTCGAACACTTCAGCCTTCCCGGCTATGGACGGGTCGAAAGTCAGTTTTATAGGCAAATAGCCATCATAAGGGAAACTCTCTGTCCCAATTCCCCATATCTCCAACTCTTCAGTCTTCTGGATGGGTAGGTGACTTAGATGCTTGTCATAAAAGTCCCAGTACAACAGGGTCACTTGTGCCCCAGTATCCAATATGGCTCTTGTGTAGACTCCCTCCACTTGAACAGGTACTATCGGGGAGGGACCCACCAGCTTCTCTGGATATCGCTTCGAAGGGGTCTCTTTCCTTTGATCTTTGAATTTTCCTCTCGGACTTACTTTCTTCCACTTCTCTTTGGACTTAAGTCTCTCTTGGGCCTGGTATGCATTGATCTCCCTCCTTTTGATGGGTGTAACGACCCGCTGAGGGACATTACTCTCTTTCTTTGGGGTGCGTTCCCTCTGAGGAACCTTATGTTTCTTCTGAGGGGTCTTGTCCACTCTTTTCGTGTGCTTCTCATGCTGTTTGGAGCTCACTGGAGATGATGGGCACCCGGTTGACTCCTTCACCCGCTGAAGTTCTCCGGCGGCTTGCGGTTATTCATCTTTTTTTTCTTTGGACTGGTACACACTTAGGCGAAATGGCCAGCTCCTCGACAATTGAAACAAATCACATCCCCCCAATCTTCCAGGGATGCGGGCGCTGAGGTATTGGGAAACAGCTCCTTCCTCTGACTTTCCCTCCTCTGGTTCCCTTGACTTCTTTTCCATCAGGGAGGCCAGCATCCCCAATACTTGGGACATCTGTGACTTCAAGGTATCCACCTCTGAGTCTCTTTCCAGGGTCATGGCCGTCCTTACCATCACCGGAGGAGGATTTACCGACTCAACCGGTTGGTTCCTCTTCTTCTCCTCCAGCATCGCTTCTTCCTCTCTGACTACTCGGATCAAGTCAGGGTACTCCAGGCTCTTCCCGTCCTGCCTTGTGCGTAGCGCCAATGCGATGGGGTCCAGGGGCTGAGATCCTCTCATCACCTGCTGAACACGGGCCTCATCCACCTTCCGCGGATCAATCCCCTTTTTCAAGATCATTTTGTGCAGGATCTTATCCAGGCGCCTCATGAACTCTGACAGTTTCTCTCCTGTCTTTTGATAGCAGTGCTCCAACTGGTAAGTGAGCTCAGTGATTTTCTCTGTTCCACCGAACACATTCTGCAGAATGTCCAGATAATCCTGTGCATCACAGTCTGTCTTACTCATCTTGAGGTTGCGTATAGCCTCTAGCGCAGGCCCCTTCAGGCTTTCAGCAATTCTCTGCTTTTTCCTATGATCAGGGACTTCCCATTCTTCTAGGGCCTGAGTGGCACCGTCTAACCACTCCTCAAACCCCTCTTCACCCGAAGGTACAGGTTTCCTTCCTGAGAATATTCTGAGTTTTCTGTATCCTGACATTTGGTAATCTGTAGGATCTTTCTTACACTGGGCTACAATCTCCCCTAGGACCGCGCACAGCTCTGCGCTGAGGGTGGCCTGCGGCAACCCAGGACTCTCTTTCTTCTCCCATTTCTCTGCTTTTAGGGTGGGTGGTGGAGATAGTTTCGGTGTCTGAAACCATCCTCCTGGCTTGGGCGGCAGCGCATGTATTAGGCTATAAGTCTGATCATCTATGGCTTCTACACTTGGATTCTTGAAATGCTCTGGGACTCCATCCTTCCACTCTATTAGTGCGTGGGTCAGTGAGGAATTCGTCCTGACATCCACTACCCATGCCTTCTGATACGGGGACAGTGACATCACTAGCTGCTTCACCGCTTCTTCTTGCCAGATCCCTGGGAGTTCTATGACTACTACCCCGGCTGGATCTGTGCCAACCGTCTGCACCACTGTTCTACTTCTAGTGGGTCCATGCTGGTACTTTTTGGCGCGTTACTTGCTGCAACAGGATCCCGGACTCGAGAGCCTCCACGTGTAGCGCTACCCCCAGTTAAGAGAGCTGCTGGTTTGATTTCGGGCCCTGTGTACAGCACCGCCAACCCCCGGCAATCTTACTCGACCCACTCTGGCACAGTTAGTCTAGGGTTAACTCTTGTCATAAACAGTAGTATTGCAAGGTGTAACCTCCTTGCAGTAAGACAACACACTGATGTGAAAGGTTAAATAGAACAATTTTACTTTCATACAAATGGGCATAAGCAGAACAGAACACATACAACTTTCTCACAGAGCCCTGCAGCAATAAGTGTAGCACACAACAATGGCCCCACGCGGTAACCCACCGCGCGCAGCTATTGTGGTGTACGCGCCCTATGGCGCATTAAACAATCCTCTACCGCCCCTCCCGAGTCAGGCCTGACATACAAGAAATCTCAGTCTTTCCCCTAGGTATTTCTTCGCATGCAAACTTTCGGTGGTGCACTTGATGAATGGTATTTGTAATCCGCAATATGGCAGTCACTTGGAACATTATACTGGGGGACACTTCAACTCTGTCCTGCTACCGGCCCCCAGCCAAACAACAAACAACCGAACGGTGGGTCAATACAGGCCGTAGGTCTGAACTCAGTACAGTCTATTGGTTTTGGGTATGTGCCCGCTCAGTCCGGACGCGATCCCAGTCCGGGACATCCACCCGCTGTGTATACGAACACAGCGTCTGCAACGATCGGGTCCCCGATCCAACTGATGTCCTTACTCGGCAAGTCAGATGCCACCCAGGCTCCACAGTGTGGTGGAAGGCTCTTTGGAGGTTGCACAAGGCCCCAGGCTTCAGGCCTTGTGCTGCAGCAGATCCGCACAGGAAGAAGCTGTTGCTTGTAGCGCGGTGTCCAAAGAGGCCGAGCTCCGCCTCGCCTCCTTCTTAAATAACCCCTCCCATGAGTTTCTGCGGTGGCCAACTGCACTCTGGGTGCCGAGCGGGGTTCTGGGTAACGTAGTCCCGGGGCCTTAAAGGAGACCCCGCTACACAAGTATTACCGCCTAATAGCCATAGCTTTAGGGCCATGATTTAAAGTTAACTTTAATTGATAATAATAATAATTATTAGTATTATTAATAATAATAATTATTATTATTGCTAATAATAATAATTAATAATAATATTTAATAATAATTGATGCACTGTAATATTTTTAAAGCTTTGCCTAGACAATTTTGGTATTGTAGTTTTTTTTGACAATTTCTGTGTGCATGCAATTTTAAGTTTTGACATATTATGTATCTCTTCTCACATTTTTACTTACTATATTTATTTTACAGAAACATTCAGAGATTACATTGTGTTGATGTGCACTAAAATTAGTTTTAGTTGTATTTCTTTTATAAAAATGTAGGTTTCTACTACGGTATCTTGTTACTTCAATAAAAATTATTGAAATGTAATAAAAATGTCGGTTTCTTAAACAGTTGTACAAATATCACACAACATTTGCTCCTCAATGACCTGTCTCCAGTGTATTCTGCAATTGATGGATAATGGGAACTTTGCTAGCAAGTAACAGACATCTAAAATGACTAAGCCCATTTCTGACATTTGGTGTTTACAAGTTAAAATGCGTATTTTTTGCTAGAAAATTACTTAGAAACCCCAAACATTATATATATTTTTTTAGCAGAGAATCTAGAGAATAAAATGGCGATCGTTGCAATATTTTATGTCACACAGTATTTGCGCAGCTGTGTTTTAAACGCAACTTTTTTGGAAAAATTAACTTTCATGAATTTAAAAAAAATTAAAAAGCAAAGTTAGTCCAATTTTTTTGTATAATGTGAAAGATGATGTTTCGCCGAGTAAATAGATACCAAACATGTCATGCTTTATAATTGCCCGCACTCGTGGAATGGCGACAAACTACAGTACCTTAAAATCTCCATAGGCGACGCTTTCATTTGTTTTTTTTACGGCTACTAGGTTAGAGTTACAGAGGAGGTCTATGGCTATAATTATTGCTCTCGCTCTGACGATCGCGGCGATACCTCACATGTGTGATTTGAACGCCGTTTTCATATGCGGGCGCGACTTCCGTATGCTTTTTCTTTGCTGCGCGAGCTCGCGGGGACAGGGGCGCTTTAAAAAAAAAATTTCTTATTTATTTTATTTATTTTTATAATTAAAAATAGTGTTTTTAAAAAAAAAAAAAATTTATCACTTTTATTGCTGTCACAAGGAATGTAAACATCCCTTGTGACAGTAATAAGTGGTGACAGGTACTCTTTATGGAGAGATCAGAGGTCTAAAAGACCCCCAATCCCTCCTTTGCACTTCAAAGTATTCAGATCGCCAAAAACGGCGATTCTGAATACTGTGTACTTTTTTAAATTCGGCGCCATTGGCAGCTGAGTAACCCGGACGTGACGTCATGACGTTGTTTCTGTGGTTACAGCGACGAGACTGAATCAAAGCCGTTTGCGGCTTCGATTCAGTCTGTCTCTAGCCACCCGAGGTGGCGGATCGTGGATCGGGTCTCCCGGGGGGACGGGAGGCCCGGTAAGAGCGGTGGAGGCGGCAGGAGGGAGGGATGTCCCCTCCCGCTCCTCCGGTATAACAACCGAGTGGCTTTTAGCCGCATCGGTTGTTATACCTGGAAAGCCAATCGCTGGCTCTAAACAACGGTACTGGGATGATGCCTGCAGCTCCAGGCATCATCCCGGTATAATCCCCGAAAGCCGAATTCGCATATGTGCGTACCTTCGGCGGGAAAGGGTTAAAGTATGTGTATTGTAAAATTTGTAACTACTACATTTTGATTCCACATGCCTGCTGCTTGTTCTCTGGGGGTTTTAGGTAAAATGCATTTTTTATCATCTATGATTTTTATTTATTTTTTTAAATGGTTCAGCAATAGGGATGAGCTTCGTGTTCGAGTCGAACGTACGTTCGACTCGAACATCGGCTGTTCGATCGTTCGACGAAGATCGAACGATTTGGGCCGTTCGCGCCAAATTCGAGTGACGCGAACGGCCCACAATGCACTACGCCATCGCAGTGTCATCCAGGCGCTGTGATTGGCCAAGCATGCACTGTGACCCCGCATGCTTGGCCAATCACAGCGCCGGCAGCGAGGAGAGCAATGATTGGCCACAGGCAGGATGCCTGTGGCCAATTATTCTTGAGGGGGTTTAGTACACGCCCCACACTATAAAAGGCCGCCAGCGCGGCGGCTTTGTGTAGTGTGTTCCGGAGCAGGGAAAGAGAAGCATAGGCAGGGACAGTGTCATTTTTTTTCCTTTACTAATCCTGGATTCCTTGTGTTTAGGGACAAATAAGGATAGGTAGGGAGAGTGTCAGTGTGTTATTCTGTGCTAAACCTTGTTTGTAGGGACAGAGAGGTACAGTGAGGGAAAGTGTCAGTGTGCTATTCTGTTCTAAACCAATCTTGCTGAACCATATTTGAAATCCCTGAGTTTAGGGACAGAGAAGGACACTCGTGGAAACTATCAGTGTGCTATTCTGTGCTAAATCTTGTTTGTAGGGACAGAGAAGGACAGTGAGTGAAAGTGTCAGTGTGCTATTCTGTTCTAAACCAATCTTGCTGAACCATATTTGAAATCCTTGAGTTTAGGGACAGAGAGGTACAGTGAGGGAAAGTGTCAGTGTGCTATTCTGTTCTAAACCAATCTTGCTGAACCATATTTGAAATCCTTGAGTTTAGGGACAGAGAAGGACACTCGTGGAAACTATCAGTGTGCTATTCTGTGCTAAATCTTGTTGGTAGGGACAGAGAAGGACAGTGAGTGAAACTGACAGTGTGCTATTCTGTTCTAAACCAATCTTGCTGAACCATATTTGAAATCCTTGAGTTTAGGGACAGAGAAGGACACTCGGGGAAACTATCAGTGTGCTATTCTGTGCTAAATCTTGTTTGTAGGGACAGAGAAGGACAGTGAGTGAAAGTGTCAGTGTGCTATTCTGTTTTAAACCAATCTTGCTGAACCATATTTGAAATCCTTGAGTTTAGGGACAGAGAGGTACAGTGAGGGAAAGTGTCAGTGAGCTATTCTGTTCTAAACCAATCTTGCTGAACCATATTTGAAATCCTTGAGTTTAGGGACAGAGAAGGACACTCGTGGAAACTATCAGTGTGCTATTCTGTGCTAAATCTTGTTTGTAGGGACAGAGAAGGACAGTGAGTGAAAGTGTCAGTGTGCTATTCTGTTCTAAACCAATCTTGCTGAACCATATTTGAAATCCTTGAGTTTAGGGACAGAGAGGTACAGTGAGGGAAAGTGTCAGTGAGCTATTCTGTTCTAAACCAATCTTGCTGAACCATATTTGAAATCCTTGAGTTTAAGGACAGAGAAGGACACTCGTGGAAACTATCAGTGTGCTATTCTGTGCTAAATCTTGTTTGTAGGGACAGAGAAGGACAGTGAGTGAAAGTGTCAGTGTGCTATTCTGTTCTAAACCAATCTTGCTGAACCATATTTGAAATCCTTGAGTTTAGGGACAGAGAGGTACAGTGAGGGAAAGTGTCAGTGTGCTATTCTGTTCTAAACCAATCTTGCTGAACCATATTTGAAATCCTTGAGTTTAGGGACAGAGAAGGACACTCGTGGAAACTATCAGTGTGCTATTCTGTGCTAAATCTTGTTTGTAGGGACAGAGAAGGACAGTGAGTGAAAGTGTCAGTGTGCTATTCTGTTCTAAACCAATCTTGCTGAACCATATTTGAAATCCTTGAGTTTAGGGACAGAGAGGTACAGTGAGGGAAAGTGTCAGTGTGCTATTCTGTTCTAAACCAATCTTGCTGAACCATATTTGAAATCCTTGAGTTTAGGGACAGAGAGGTACAGTGAGGGAAAGTGTCAGTGAGCTATTCTGTTCTAAACCAATCTTGCTGAACCATATTTGAAATCCTTGAGTTTAAGGACAGAGAAGGACACTCGTGGAAACTATCAGTGTGCTATTCTGTGCTAAATCTTGTTTGTAGGGACAGAGAAGGACAGTGAGTGAAAGTGTCAGTGTGCTATTCTGTTCTAAACCAATCTTGCTGAACCATATTTGAAATCCTTGAGTTTAGGGACAGAGAGGTACAGTGAGGGAAAGTGTCAGTGTGCTATTCTGTTCTAAACCAATCTTGCTGAACCATATTTGAAATCCTTGAGTTTAGGGACAGAGAAGGACACTCGTGGAAACTATCAGTGTGCTATTCTGTGCTAAATCTTGTTTGTAGGGACAGAGAAGGACAGTGAGTGAAAGTGTCAGTGTGCTATTCTGTTCTAAACCAATCTTGCTGAACCATATTTGAAATCCTTGAGTTTAGGGACAGAGAGGTACAGTGAGGGAAAGTGTCAGTGTGCTATTCTGTTCTAAACCAATCTTGCTGAACCATATTTGAAATCCTTGAGTTTAGGGACAGAGAGGTACAGTGAGGGAAAGTGTCAGTGAGCTATTCTGTTCTAAACCAATCTTGCTGAACCATATTTGAACCATGTTTGAAATCCTTGAGTTTAGGGACAGAGAAGGACACTCGTGGAAACTATCAGTGTGCTATTCTGTGCTAAATCTTGTTTGTAGGGACAGAGAAGGACAGTGAGGGAAACTGTCAGTGTGCTATTCTGTGCTAAACCAATCTTGCTGAAGCATATTGCAAATCCTTGTGTTTAGGGACAGAGAAGGATAGGCAGGGGACAGTGTCAGTGTCATTGTTGCTAAGCCTCCTGCACAGTATACACCTGAAGGTAGCCCTTATTGCTGTTTTTCCCATCTCCCTGCAGGCCATCCATTAAAATGTCTGGAAGGCAAACAAGGAGAGGCAGACAGTCAGGAGGCAAAAAAAGAGGGCAAGCAGGCTCTATGTCTGGGGGCAACAGTGCTGGTCTTGGACGCGGTGCATTGTCATCAGCACATGGCCATGGGACACGCTTGTCCTTCTTTTCGGCAGCTGGACATGTTGAGCCACATCATGCCGAAGACTTGGTAGAGTGGATGACCACTCCTCCTCCTCCTCTCTCCTATTAGGCACCCACGTGGAGTCAGTGACCTCATCCTCCTCATCCTCTCTCACCCAGGCTCAGGGTACTGGCAAAGCAGCTGCCGAAGCGTCCTCTTCTCTGGTATCATTATCTTCATTAGTCAATCCTTCCCTAGACCCACCATGTCCTCCTCCTGAGGAGTCCCCCGAACTGTTTGAGCACAGTGTTGGGTACATGCTCCAGGAGGATGCCCAGCGTTTCGAAGGATCTGATGATGATACCCAGATAGAGGAAGGCAGTAACGTGAGAGCAGAGAGAGGGGATGCTCAAGAAGGACACCAATCTGGCAGTCATGCTCCAGCAGCTGCAGCATACTGCCAGATTGGCTCCAGTGATGAGGAGGGAGGGGATGATGAGGTCACTGACTCCACGTGGGTGCCTAATAGGAGAGAGGAGGAGGAGGAGGATGAGGAGGAGGCACATCTCCAACGAGGCAGGATGCCCTTGGGTGGCCAGCGTATGGGCAGCACACCGACGGAATCACACCGCAGAGCTCCGCCTGTGCAGGGCGCTGCCTCTGCCCGTCATTCAAAAAGTTATTTGGTGTGGGCCTTTTTTGAGGCGAGTGCATCAGATCGCACAGCTGCTGTTTGCAACATATGTCTCAAGCGTATATCGCGTGGCCAAAACATCAGCCGCTTGGGCACCACATGCTTGATCAGACATATGTTGACCTGCCATGCAGCTCGTTGGCAAGCCTACCTTAAAGACCCACACCAAAGAACAAAGCGGACCTCTCCTTGCACCGCATCAGCTGGGATCTCCAACCCCAGTATACCTTCAGTCCTCTCTGAAACCTGCACTGAGAGGAATGAAGGTGTAGAATTAGGTGTGTCACATACAAGTACTTGCGGCCACTCTGCTAGCAGTACACCGACGTCCGATTCTAGCAGGCAAATTTCCCTGCCCCAGCTGCTGGACCGTCAAAAGAAGTTCACTCCCAGCCATCCACATGCCCAGCGGTTGAATGCTAGCTTGGCTAAATTGCTAGCGCTTCAACTGCTGCCTTTTCAGTTGGTAGACTCGGCCCCCTTCCGTGAGTTTGTGCAATGTGCGGTTCCTCAGTGGCAGGTTCCCAAACGCCACTTTTTCTCACGGAAGGCGATTCCGGCTCTCTACAGGCATGTGGAAGGCAATGTCTTGGCCTCGCTGGACAGGGCGGTCAGCGGTAAGGTGCATATTACCGCTGACTCATGGTCCAGCAGGCATGGACAGGGACGTTACCTTTCTTTCACGGCCCATTGGGTCACTCTTTTGGCAGCTGGGAAGGATGCAGGACAAGGTGCAGTAGTGTTGGAGGTTGTTCCACCGCCACGCCTCCAAAATGCTACTACTGGTTGTGACACACCTCTCTCCTCCACCCCCTCCTCTTCTTCTTCCTCCATGGCCTCTTCCTGTGGTTTGTCCTCGGAACCAGCGGTGCTCCGTAGGCGTTCAAGGGGCTACGCAAGTACGCAGGCAAAAAGATGCCATGCCGTGCTTGCGCTGGTGTGTTTGGGGGACAGGAGCCACACTGGGGCGAGAGGTGGTTGACGCCACGCCAGGTTAAGCCAGGAATGGTGGTTTGCGACAATGGCACCAACCTCCTCTCCGCCCTCCGACAGGGACAACTGACCCATGTGCCCTGTATGGCTCACGTCCTTAACCTGGTGGTGCAGCGGTTCTTGGGCAGGTACCCAGGCTTACAGGATGTCCTGAGGCAGGCCAGGAAAGTCTGTGTGCATTTCCGCAGATCTTATAATGCCAGTGCTCGCCTGGCTGAGCTGCAAAAGGAGTTGAACCTGCCCAAGAACCGCCTTATATGTGACATGCCCACCAGGTGGAACTCAACGTTGGCCATGCTGCAGCGGCTGCACACGCAGCAGAGGGCCATCAATGAGTACCTGTGCGACTACGGCACCAGGACAGGGTCAGGGGAGCTCGGGTTTTTTTCACCACGCCAGTGGGGCATGATCAGGGATGCATGCACTGTCCTGGCACCATTTGAGGAGGCCACGAGGATGGTGAGCAGTGACAGTGCATGCATCAGTGACACTGTACCTCTTGTCCACCTGTTGGAGCACACGCTGCGTGGAATAATGGACAGGGCACTTGAGGCAGAACAGAGGCAGGAAGAGGAGGACTTCCTTGCCTCTCAAGGCCCCCTTTACCCAGACAGGGTGTGTCAGCATGGAGGTGGAGGCTGGCACTCAGCATCATCAGCAGCAGTCTTTTAGGGATGATTTACAGTCCCAAGAAACCAGTGGACTTGTACGTGGCTGGGAGGAGGTGGCTGCGGATCATGTTGTCCTTAGTGACCCAGAGGACTCCGGACTGAATGCCTCAGCTAACCTACGCTGCATGGCCTCCCTGATCCTGCAAAGTCTGCGGAAGGATCCTCGTATTCTTCGGATCAAGGAGAGGGACCATTACTGGCTGGCCACTCTCCTTGATCCACGGTACAAGGGTAAGGTTGCGGACCTTATGTTACCGTCGCAGAGGGAGCAGAGGATGAGACAACTCCGGGAGGCCTTGCAGAAAGGTCTGTGCAACGCGTTCCCAGAGACTGGGAGGTTACAAACTCCTGGTCCTGGACAACGAGTTGCTGAGGCTTCGGGCAATCAAAGAAGGAGCGGTGGGGAAGGTGGCCGTCTGACCAATGCGTTCAGACAATTCTTTAGTCCGCAGCCCCAAAGTATGATTGGTTCCAGCAACCATCGCCAGCGTCTGATATACATGGTGCAGGAATACCTAGGGGCAAGGTCAGACTTGGACACCTTCCCCACCGAAAATCCTCTGGCTTACTGGGTCTTGAGGATGGATCACTGGCCAGAGCTTGCACAGTATGCAATTGAGCTACTGGCCTGTCCTGCATCCAGCGTTCTTTCAGAACGCACATTCAGTGCTGCTGGAGGATTTGTCACGGATCACAGGGTGCGCCTGTCCACCGACTCGGTTGATCGACTGACTTTCATCAAGATGAACCAGTCTTGGATCACCACCAGCTACCACACACCTGATGCTGATATAACAGACTAATTGATTTTAAAATGTCACATCCCTTCAAGACTGATGCTGATGCTGAGTGCCTGTGCTGTTATGTTGACTGGCTATCCTCCTCCTCCTCCTCAATGATACGATTAATGATGATAGCTTGGAAGATCATTTTGGTTTATGGGTGACGCCACCAGTGGCTAAGTCCCAATTTTTCAGCCCCTGTTTAACAGGGGCGTGTAATTACAATTTTTGATGCAATACTTTGCAACAGGCCTCATTGCTGTGCTCCAAGTACAGTATCTGTGAGGGGTTGCAGTGTTGTGCCACCAGTGCCTAAGGCCCAATTTTTTAGCCCCTGTTCAACAGGGGTATGCAATTATAATTATTGATCTAATAATTCACAGCAGGGCCCATTGCTGCGCCCACCAAGAGTAACTGTCAGGCCTTACAGTGTTGTGGCACCAGCACCACCATCACCATCACCACCACCACCAAAGGCCCAATTTTTCAGCCCCTGTTCAACAGGGGCATGCAATTATAATTATTGATCTAATAATTCACAGCAGGGCCCATTGCTGCGCCCACCAAGAGTAACTGTCAGGCCTTACAGTGTTGTGGCACCAGCACCACCATCATCACCACCACCACCACCACCACCAAAGGCCCAATTTTTCAGCCCCTGTTCAACAGGGGCATGCAATTATAATTATTGATCTAATAATTCACAGCAGGGCCCATTGCTGCGCCCACCAAGAGTAACTGTCAGGCCTTACAGTGTTGTGTCAACACCACCACCACCACCACCACCACCACCACCAAAGGCCCAATTTTTCAGCCCCTGTTCAACAGGGGCATGCAATTATAATTATTGATCTAATAATTCACAGCAGGGCCCATTGCTGCGCCCACCAAGAGTAACTGTCAGGCCTTACAGTGTTGTGGCACCAGCACCACCATCAAAGGCCCAATTTTTACTACCACTGATCAACAATTATATGTTATTACAATTCCTGATATAATAGTTGACAGCAGGGCGTTCCAGCACCCACCAAGAGTAACTGTGAGTGCTTACAGTGTTGTGCCAACACCAACACCTAAGGGGCCTATTTCTGCAGAGTATATACGGCAGGTCCCTACTTTCAAACATCCAACTTACAAACGACTACTACTTGCAAACGGAAGAAGACAACAGGAAGTGAGAGGAAATCTACCCCTTGGAAGGAAAATTCTCTGCTGTAAGAATTAATATGGGAGAAAGGTGTCTCCTCTCTACTGATGCTTTATCACCAATCCTTGTTTCAATAAAAACACCACATTTCAAAAACAGTTGTCATTGGGACGCAAAGCGAGGTGAAATGTTCTGAACAGGGGCACAGACAGCAAAAAAAATGTTACAGGGGTGATAACCCTTCCCTATGTTTTCCAAAAAGCTTAAAAAAAGGAATTTGGCATGGAGCTAGACTTAAACAATGTAGCTGTTCAAAATTACAAACAGATTCTACATAAGAACAAACCTACAGTCCCTGTCTTGTATGCACCGCCTGTATACGGCTGTTCAGAGTATATAGGGCCTTTTTTATTTTGTGTGCAGGGTTCCCCTTAATATCCATACAAGACCCAAAGGGGCTGGTAATGGGCTGGGGTAGGGGGGGGGGGGTTGATGGGGTAGCTATGCCATTTTTCTTAAAGATTTTCATCCATATTACCGGGACCAGACATTACATTAAAGCCGCAAGCAGTTTTAAATGGCTTTTTTTCCTTTAGAAATGTAATTTTGTGCAGGGACAGTTCTAAACACGGGAAACACGTGGCACTTCGCAGGCATACTTTAGACACCCCCCAGGTACAATATTTAAAGGAATATTTGACTTTTTTTTTTTCACTTTATGCATCATTAAAATGACTGCTCCCGGAAAACGTCCGTTTTTAAAACTTCTTTTTGCATTGATACATGTCCCCTGGTGCAGAACCCGGGTTCCCAAACTCTGTTTAGGACAATAACATGGATAATAGTCGTTATAATTAGCACTTTAGAATCCGAACGTTCGCATCCATTGTATTTAATAGGGTTCTAATGTTCGTGCGAACTTTCGGTCCGTTCGCGGGTTCTGGTGCGAACCGAATCCGGGGGTGTTCGGCTCATCACTATTCAGCAACAAAAGGATTGGAAATGGGTTGGAATGCTAGACTTATATGATACACTTCACCAATATTAAGAGCAGAGTAATTTCGGTAAAATTACCTCTTTAGCCATCAACACCCTTTTACAAGCCTAAACACTTCTATACAAGTCCTTACTTACAATTTTTTGCGTTTATTGAGACAGATAGAGCGTTCTTATGGAGGTACTAAAGGTGTTGTAAAACCCTTGTGCTTTTTTCACCTTAATACATCCTATGCATTAAGGTGAAAAAACTTCTGACACTGACCGGCCCCCCAGCTCCCCCATTTTATTCACCTGAGCCCATTTGTTCCCTCGGGGGAGACGCGCTCTAGCTCTCTGCCCGAGGTTCTCGGCTCTTGATTGGATAGATTGATAGCAGCGCAGTGTCTATGCACGCAAATGCTGGACTCGGGAGCGTGCCCGCAAGGTAACCCCCTGGAAGAGCGCTTCTCCTAGGGGGTTTACTGATGCGAGGAGGAGCCGCGAGCGTCATTTTGGGACCCCAGAAGACGAGGTTCAGGGCCACACTGTGCAAAACAAACTGCACAGTGGAGGTAAGTATGATATGTTTGTTATTTAAAAAAAAAAAAAAAACAAGGTTTACAATCACTTTAACCACCTCCCTACTGTGTACGAAAACCCCCTTCCTGCCCAAGCCATTTTTCAGCTTTCAGCGCTGTCACACTTTGAATGACAATTGCGCGGTCGTGCGACGTGACTCCCAAACAAAATTTGTGTCCTTTTTTTCCCACAAATAGAGCTTTCTTTTGGTGGTATTTGATCACCTCTGCGGTTTTTATTTTTTGCGCTATAAACAAAAGAAAAGCGTCCAGTTTGGAAAAAAAACACTATTTTTTACTTTTTGCTATAATAAATACCCATTTTTTTTTTTAAATAAAATTTTCCTCAGTTTAGGCCGATACGTATTCTTCTACATATTTTTGGTAAAAAATAAAAAAAACGCAATAAGCGCGTATTGATTGGTTTGCGCAAAAGTTATAGCGTGTACAAAATAGGGGATAGATTTATAGCATTTTTATTTTTTTATTTTTTTATTAGTAATGGCGGCGATCTGCGATTTTTTATTGTGACTGCGATATTGCGGCGGACACATCGGACACTTTTGACACATTTTTGGGACCATTCACGTTTATACAGCTATCCCTGCTATAAAAATGCATTGATTACTGTATAAATGTGATTGGCAGGGAAGGGGTTAACCACTAGGGGGCGGGAAGGGGTTAAATATGTTCCCTCAATGTGTTCTTACTGTGGGGGGAGGGGACTGACTGGGGGAGGTGACCGATGGTTGTCCCTATGTACAAGGGACACACCATCGGTCCCCTCTCCCTCACAGGACGTGGATCTCTGTGTTTACACACAGAGACCCACTTTCCTGCTCGTTTCCCGGGCAATCGCGGGTGCCCGGCGGCAATCGCGGCCGCCGGGCACGCGCACCGGGGCCTTGTGAACGCGGCGGGCGCACGCGCGCGCGCCTTCTAGCTCGTTTTAAAGGGAGGACGTCATATGACGTCCTCCCAGAACGAGAGTATCCTCCGCCCGCCGTCAATTGACAGTGGGCGGTGGACAAGTGGTTAAATCACCACTGTGTTTTTTTTTTCTAAAAATTACTGAAAATCTAGAAAAAACAAGTAATATATCATAGTCATGGACATATAATACAAATGTCTGTACATCAATGGGTAACAAGAAATGTATGGATGCGTTTCGCCCAACTAAAGGGCTTCTTCAGGATCCACTTTTCAATGTTTTTGGATCTTATAGCTAATGAATAATACAGATAATATATTAGTTCCAAGAAGTGCAAAAGTACATAGATCATCACATATAGGATAAAAAAACATCATGTGCAAACATATCATGTATTCAGAAAGCAAAAACATAACCATATGTCTCATTAAAATCTTAATAGCTATAGTAACTGTAAGATTTGAGGGGGAAAAAAAAAGAAAAATGCCAACATTCCCTAAAATCTTAAATACGTAGAGAATGATACAAGATCAACATATTGGAGGGACATATAATACAAACGTCTGTACATCAATGGATAACAAGAAATGTATGGATGCGTTTCGCCCAACTAAAGGGCTGCTTCAGGATCCTCTTTTCAATGTTTTTGGATCTTATAGCTAATGAATAATACAGATAATATATTAGTTCCAAGAAGTGCAAAAGTACATAGATCATCACATATAGGATAAAAACCATCATGTGCAAACATATCATTTATTGAGAAAGCAAAAACATAACCATATTTCTCATTAAAATCTTAATAGCTCTAGTAACTGTGAGATTTGAGGGAAAAAGAAAAAAGAAATATGCCAACATTCCCTAAAATCTTAAATACGTAGAGGATGATACAAGATCAACATAATGGAGGGACATATAATACAAACGTCTGTACATCAATGGATAATAAGAAATGTATGGATACGTTTCGCCCAACTAAAGGGCTTCTTCAGGATCCACTTTTCAATGTTTTTGGATCTTATAGCTAATGAATAATACAGATAATATATTAGTTCCAAAAAGTGCAAAAGTACATAGATCATCACATATAGGATAAAAACCATCATGTGCAAACATATCATGTATTCAGAAAGCAAAAACATAACCATATTTCTTATTAGAATCTTAATAGCTATAGTAACTGTGAGATTTGAGGGGGAATCCCAACATTCCCTAAAATCTGAATTACGTAAAGGATGATACAAGATCAACATATTGGAGGGACAAAGGCAACAAAAATGGAGGAGCAGAAATACTGACGATGAGTCTTATCTCAAATCATAGCCAAAAAAACACACGTCTTACTGTATATAATTTCAATGGTACCTTGTTAACATGCAGTGTGCCTGTTTTTAAGGAAAATGAAACCGTCAGTAAGATTTTGCACACATTTTGTTTTGATGCACCTAGAACGTATTTAACTGATTTAAAATTAAAGTTCAATAAAAAAAAAAAAAGGTCCAGCACCTGTAATTTAATGGATGTGCCTTTAAAAACAAACTAGTGGGCTGCAAGCTGTGGAAAAAATGCATCACTGTGAAAGTTTAAAAATACATTTTTTAGATGTGAAACCTGTAGACATTTCCCTGTTCTTAGCAACATCATCTTCTGCCTTGTTTCCACTCTGGTAGATCGAGACCCAGTCTGTGACTTTCAGATGTCTCTTCCATATCCACGTAGTTATGAGACTAGAAAAAGGTGCAAGTTCTGCAATTGATGGATAGTGGGAACTTAGCTAGTGAGCGACAGCCATCAGATATTTCAGATGTTTTGTTTCTCAAAGCCAGCACACTATGCAAGACGTTTCTCATAGATGAGTGGGCAGGAAACCACGGGTCGGCTCCTCTACTAACTGACAGGTCAAAAAAGCAAAACATATCTTTGGTGGTATTTAGTAACGAGTACTAAAGACGTGTAACTTGGAATAACTGTTTTTTTACTGCTTTTCTATGGATTTACAGACTTGTAGAGATATGCACTCCATCTGAGGACCAAGGTAGGATCCCCTTTCTACTTTTCTGTAGTATATTTATAGTATAACTCAACCTTATATCACATTTTTAAGATGTTTAATGCTACACGTCAGTATAGAGTTCAGTAGGGTTGAATATTTCAGAAAGTATCTATCAGATATATATATATATATATATCTAAGTGTTCTGCTATGTGCACAACAGGAAATGTTTAAATTTAGTTTCTCCTTAAATTCATGTTGTCCTTTTTTTTTTTTTTATGATTTTTTTTTTTAAATATTCTTTTCATGCAGTGTTTTATGGAGGACATTGAGGCTTTCACTTTGAGCTATGCTCGTTAAGGAACTTACAATCTGAAGAACATAGGTGTGCACAGCCTATTGCATTACGCTAAAACACATGCATGTGTATATACATTGACGTGTCAGTAGAGCAGTGGATAGTGTCAGTAGTTATTTATTTTTATTATTAAATTTTTTATTATTTTATTATTTAATATTTTTTTGCATTTTTTAGAAGCCCCGTTAGGGGGCTTTTCTGAAATATCAGGAGTTTAAACAGGGGGTATCTGCGCCACACAGGGTGTGCCCAGGCACACCTGGCACACCCTGTGCGCACGCCTATGCTGAAGAACATACCACAGTCATACAGATAAACATTGGAGACAGATTTGGACAGAAGCTGATTAACTCACCATTATTTTAAAAGTACAGTAAGGATCTACACAAACATTAGACAATATACAATATATGTTCAATCCAGAGAGTGACCATATGCCCACTTTTAAAATATTCTTGATTCTATGTTTTTTTTTTAAGTTGACAGTGGATTGTGTCTATGCAAATATTTCATTGTGTTCTGTAGAAAGCAGCAGTTTATTATTGGCAACGCTATATGTCTGCCATCTCCGTCTTTAGAAGCTATGCTACATATCTGGGTTTGCCCCAAATAAATCCACAGCTTAGGCTCCAGGCAGCTCCAGAAACCCTTTGTTCTAGTTTCAGACAGCTCCAGAAACCCTTCGTTCTAGTTTCAGACAGCTCCAGAAACCCTTCGTTCTAGTTTCAGACAGCTCCAGAAACCCTTCGTTCTAGTTTCAGACAGCTCCAGAAACCCTTCGTTCTAGTTTCAGACAGCTCCAGAAACCCTTCGTTCTAGTTTCAGACAGCTCCAGAAACCCTTTGTTCTAGTTTCAGACAGCTCCAGAAACCCTTTGTTCTAGTTTCAGACAGCTCCAGAAACCCTTCGTTCTAGTTTCAGACAGCTCCAGAAACCCTTCGTTCTAGTTTCAGACAGCTCCAGAAACCCTTCGTTCTAGTTTCAGACAGCTCCAGAAACCCTTCGTTCTAGTTTCAGACAGCTCCAGAAACCCTTTGTTCTAGTTTCAGACAGCTCCAGAAACCCTTTGTTCTAGTTTCAGACAGCTCCAGAAACCCTTCGTTCTAGTTTCAGACAGCTCCAGAAACCCTTCGTTCTAGTTTCAGACAGCTCCAGAAACCCTTCGTTCTAGTTTCAGACAGCTCCAGAAACCCTTCGTTCTAGTTTCAGACAGCTCCAGAAACCCTTCGTTCTAGTTTCAGACAGCTCCAGAAACCCTTCGTTCTAGTTTCAGACAGCTCCAGAAACCCTTCGTTCTAGTTTCAGACAGCTCCAGAAACCCTTTGTTCTAGTTTCAGACAGCTCCAGAAACCCTTTGTTCTAGTTTCAGACAGCTCCAGAAACCCTTCGTTCTAGTTTCAGACAGCTCCAGAAACCCTTCGTTCTAGTTTCAGACAGCTCCAGAAACCCTTCGTTCTAGTTTCAGACAGCTCCAGAAACCCTTTGTTCTAGTTTCAGACAGCTCCAGAAACCCTTTGTTCTAGTTTCAGACAGCTCCAGAAACCCTTTGTTCTAGTTTCAGACAGCTCCAGAAACCCGAAGCGTGGCTTTATGTAGGACCTGAAACCCGAGGCCCTGGCCCAAAAAAACAATGGCTCCAGAAACCCTCAATGCTAGCTACAGGTAGCTTCAGAATTTGGAACTCTGGCTGGGTGGCTCCAAAATGATGGCACTAATTGCAGGTAGCCTTCGAAATCCTCGGCTCCAGCTCTAGACAGCTTCAGAAATCCTCAGTTCTAGGCAGCTCCAGAAATCTTCAGGTTAGGATTTAGGTAGCTTCAGAAAACTTCAGCTTTGTTTTTAGGTAGCTTCAGAAACCCTCAGCTCTGGTTCCAAGCTGCTCCAAAAATTTTCCGCACTAGCCCCAAAAAGTTTTTCAAAGCCCTCAACTCAGACACTGTTGTTCCAGTTGCAAAACTACTGGTACTGCTACTGCCAAAACTAATGTTGCCCACAAAATGCTGATCTGCCCGTTGCCAGTTGGCTTAAAGAATATGTAAACCCAACATTTAACTTTCTTGATGTGTGCCTGCTGTACCATGTACTTGTATGAAAAAGTATCCTGTTATCTTTTTATTGTTTCCTTTGTGTGAAATTCCTGGTGTTCCTGCCAGTTACTCTCCTGCTAGTTCCTTTCCTATTAAAAACTGACCACACTAAACAGGAGAACACACCGTGGTCGATTCTCTAGCTGTGCTGGAAGCTGAGCCTGCTCTCCTCCAGTGATCAGACTTGTCCTGTAACCCCCCCTACCCCGAGCACAGCCTTTCACTGGGAAGATCATTGTGCTCCTGTTTCTCCTTCCCTAGCTCTTATGCAACTGAAAACAGAAAATGTATGACCACTCATGAAAAAAAAAAAAGGGAAAAAAGGCATTTATAATGTTTTTGTTATATCTATATGCAACTATTGTGTATTTCATTTCTATTTTAAAATGAATGGGTTGCTTTACAAGGTGAGGGTTATCACTTTAAGGAACACTAGAATATCTGTAAACCTTTCCTGATAGCTGAGCCTGTTTAGAGGAAGAATGTAATGGTTAGATGTGCTTTCTTAGCCAATCATTATTATAATTACCCTTGTTTGATGCACGCTGGCATGATTGTACTTCAGGCATTGGTAAGAACCATTTGTAAAAATTACTGCACATTGAATGTGAATAGTGAATGTGGCTTCATTTAGTTAGTTACATTCATTCCAAAATTGAATGTTAAGAGCAAACAAGTTTTTGAAGTACTTTCGAATAACATTCATTAAGTCATCAAATGTACCTCACATTTTTGTACGAGTGTTAATTCTGAAAATCTACTAGTGTCTGACCAGCTTAAGTCAGCACTAGATTCCAGATCTTAGCTGCATTCTTATATCTCCATCATCAGCTTTAGTATCAGCTCTAACTCTGTAGTTTTTCTTAAAAAGCTAATGTTCCTTTTCCCAAGCCATGGAGCCAGATCAGGAACCAAAGCCTTAACAACCCTACTGTAGACTACTAATGCCCTGTACACACGATCGGATTTCCGATGGAATAAAATCCAATGGATTTTACCATCGGAATTCCGATGAAGCTGACTTCCATCAGTCTTGCCTACACACCATTAGTGATGAGCCGAACACCCCCGGGTTCGGTTCGCACCAGAACCCGCGAACGGACCGAAAGTTCGTACGAACATTAGAACCCTATTAAATACAATGGATGCGAACGTTCGAATTCTAAAGTGCTAATTATAACAACTATTATGCATGTTATTGTCCTAAAAAGGGTTTGGGAACCCGGGTTCTGCACCAGGGGACATGTATCAATGCAAAAAGAAGTTTTAAAAACGGTCGTTTTTCGGGAGCAGTCATTTTAATGATGCATAAAGTGAAAAAAAAAAAGTCAAATATTCCTTTAAATATCGTACCTGGGGGGTGTCTAAAGTATGCCTGTGAAGTGCCACGTGTTTCCCGTGTTTAGAACTGTCCCTGCACAAAATGACACTTCTAAAGGAAAAAAAAAGCCATTTAAAACTGCTTGCGGCTTTAATGTAATGTCTGGTCCCGGTAATATGGATGAAAATCTTTAAGAAAAATGGCATAGCTACCCCATGACCCCCCCCCCCCCCCCTACCCCAGCCCATTACCAGACCCTTTGGGTCTTGTATGGATATTAAGGGGAACCCCGCACATAAAATAAAAAAGGCCCTATATACTCTGAACAGCCGTATACAGGCGGTGCATACAAGACAGGGACTGTAGGTTTGTTCTTATGTAGAATGTGTTTGTAATTTTGAACAGGTACATTGTTGAAGTGTAGCTCCAGCCCAAAAATCTATTTTTAAACTTTTTGGAAAACATAGGTAAGGGTTATCACCCCTGTAACATTTGTTTTGCTGTCTGTGCCCCTGTTCAGAACATTTCACCTCACTTTCCGTCCCAATGACAACTGTTTTTGAAATGTGGTGTTTTTCTTGAAACAAGGATTGCTGATAAAGCATCAGTACAGAGGAGACACCTTTCTCCCATATTTATTCTTACAGGAGAGAATTTTCCTTCCTAGGGGTAGATTTCCTCTCACTTCCTGTTGTCTTCTTGCGTTTGCAAGTAGGAGTCGTTTGTAAGTTGGATGTTTGAAAGTAGGGACCTGCCGTATATACTCTGCAGAAATAGGCCCCTTAGTTGTTGGTGTTGGCACAACACTGTAAGCACTCACAGTTACTCTTGGTTGGTGCTGGAACGCCCTGCTGTCAACTATTATATCAGGAATTTTAATTACATATAATTGTTGAACAGTGGTAGTAAAAATTGGGGCTTTGATGGTGGTGCTGGTGCCACAACACTGTAAGCCCTGACAGTTACTCTTGGTGGGTGCAGCAATGGGCCCTGCTGTGAATTATTAGATCAAGAATTGTAATTACATGCCCCTTTTGAACAGGGGCTGAAAAATTGGGCCTTTCGTGGTGGTGGTGGTGGTGGCGTTGCCACAACACTGTAAGCCCTCAGACTTACTCTTGGTGGGTGCAGGAATGGGCCCTGCTGTGAATTATTAGATCAAGAATTGTAATTACATGCCCCTTTTGAACAGGGGCTGAAAAATTGGGCCTTTCGTGGTGGTGGTGGTGGTGGCGTTGCCACAACACTGTAAGCCCTCAGACTTACTCTTGGTGGGTGCAGGAATGGGCCCTGCTGTGAATTATTACATCAAGAATTGTAATTGCATGCCCCTGTTGAACAGGGGCTGAAAAATTGGGCCTTAGGCACTGGTGGCACAACACTACAACCCCTCACAGATACTGTACTTGGAGCACAGCAATGAGCCCTGTTGCAAAGTATTGCTTCAAAAATTGTAATGACACGCCCCTGTTAAACAGGGGCTGAAAAATTGGGCCTTAGGCACTGGTGGCACAACACTACAACCCCTCACAGATACTGTACTTGGAGCACAGCAATGAGCCCTGTTGCAAAGTATTGCTTCAAAAATTGTAATGACACGCCCCTGTTAAACAGGGGCTGAAAAATTGGGCCTTAGGCACTGGTGCCACAACACTCCAACCCCTCACAGATACTGTACTTGGAGCACAGCAATGAGCCCTATGGCAAATTATTGCTAAAAAAATTGTAAGTACACGCCCCTGTAAAACAGGGGCTGAAAAATTGGGCCTTAGCCACTGGTGGCGGCACCCATAAACAAAAATGATCTTCCAAGCTATCATCATCAATCGTATCATTGAGGACTCGGAGGAGGAGGATAGCCAGTCAACATAACAGCACAGGCACTCAGCATCAGCATCAGTCTTGAAGGGATGTGACATGTTAAAATCAATTAGTCTGTTATATCAGCATCAGGTGTGTGGTAGCTGGTGGTGAGCCAAGACTGGTTCATCTTGATGAAAGTCAGTCGATCAACCGAGTCGGTGGACAGGCGCACCCTGTGATCCGTGACAAATCCTCCAGCAGCACTGAATGTGCGTTCCGAAAGAACGCTGGATGCAGGACAGGCCAGTAGCTCAATTGCATACTGTGCAAGCTCTGGCCAGTGATCCATCCTCAAGACCCAGTAAGCCAGAGGATTTTCGGTGGGGAAGGTGTCCAAGTCTGACCTTGCCCCTAGATATTCCTGCACCATGTTTATCAGACGCTGGCGATGGTTGCTGGAACCGATCATACTTTGGGGCTGCGGACTAAAGAATTGTCTGAACGCATCAGTCAGACGGCCACCTTCCCCACCGCTCCTTCTTTGACTGGCCGAAGCCTCAGCAACTCGTTGTCCAGGACCAGGAGTTTGTAACCTCCCAGTCTCTGGGAACGCGTTGCACAGATCTTTCTGCAAGGCCTCCCGGAGTTGTCTCATCCTCTGCTCCCTCTGCGACGGTAACATAAGGTCCGCAACCTTACCCTTGTACCGTGGATCAAGGAGAGTGGCCAGCCAGTAATGGTCCCTCTCCTTGATCCGAAGAATACGAGGATCCTTCCGCAGACTTTGCAGGATCAGGGAGGCCATGCAGCGTAGGTTTGCTGAGGCATTCGCTCCGGAGTCCTCTGGGTCACTAAGGACGACATGATCCGCAGTCACCTCCTCCCAGCCACGTACAAGTCCACTGGTTTCTTGGGACTGTAAATCATCCCTAAAAGACTGCTGCTGATGATGCTGAGTGCCAGCCTCCACCTCCATGCTGACACAATCCTCCTCCTCCTCCTCTTCCTCTTCCTGTGCGATGGGTGGGACAGAAGGAACACTGTCTGGGTAAAGGGGGCCTTGAGAGGCAAGGAAGTCCTCCTCTTCCTGCCTCTGTTCTGCCTCAAGTGCCCTGTCCATTATTCCACGCAGCGTGTGCTCCAACAGGTGGACAAGAGGTACAGTGTCACTGATGCATGCACTGTCACTGCTCACCATCCTCGTGGCCTCCTCAAATGGTGCCAGGACAGTGCATGCATCCCTGATCATGCCCCACTGGCGTGGAGAAAAAAAACCAAGCTCCCCTGACCCTGTCCTGGTGCCGTAGTCGCACAGGTACTCATTGATGGCCCTCTGCTGCGTGTGCAGCCGCTGCAGCATGGCCAACGTTGAGTTCCACCTGGTGGGCATGTCACATATAAGGCGGTTCTTGGGCAGGTTCAACTCCTTTTGCAGCTCAGCCAGGCGAGCACTGGCATTATAAGATCTGCGGAAATGCACACAGACTTTCCTGGCCTGCCTCAGGACATCCTGTAAGCCCGGGTACCTGCCCAAGAACCGCTGCACCACCAGGTTAAGGACGTGAGCCACACAGGGCACATGGGTCAGTTGTCCCTGTCGAAGGGCGGAGAGGAGGTTGGTGCCATTGTCGCAAACCACCATTCCTGGCTTAAGCTGGCGTGGCGTCAACCACCTCTCGGCCTGGCCCTGCAGAGCAGACAGGACCTCTGCCCCAGTGTGGCTTCTGTCCCCCAAACACACCAGCGCAAGCACGGCATGGCATCTTTTTGCCTGCGTACTTGCGTAGCCCCGTGAACGGCTACGGAGCACCGCTGGTTCATAGGACAAACCACAGGAAGAGGCCATGGAGGAAGAAGAAGAGGAGGGGGTGGAGGAGAGAGGTGTGTCACAACCAGTAGTAGCATTTTGGAGGCGTGGCGGTGGGACAACCTCCAACACTACTGCACCTTGTCCTGCATCCTTCCCAGCTGCCAAAAGAGTGACCCAATGGGCCGTGAAAGAAAGGTAACGTCCCTGTCCATGCCTGCTGGACCATGAGTCAGCGGTAATATGCACCTTACCGCTGACCGCCCTGTCCAGCGAGGCCAAGACATTGCCTTCCACATGCCGGTAGAGAGCCGGAATAGCCTTCCGTGAGAAAAAGTGGCGTTTGGGAACCTGCCACTGAGGAACCGCACATTGCACAAACTCACGGAAGGGGGCCGAGTCTACCAACTGAAAAGGCAGCAGTTGAAGCGCTAGCAATTTAGCTTAGCTAGCATTCAACCGCTGGGCATGTGGATGGCTGGGAGTGAACTTCTTTCGACGGTCCAGCAGCTGGGGCAGGGAAATTTGCCTGCTAGAATCGGACGTCGGTGTACTGCTAGCAGAGTGGCCGCAAGTACTTGGCTGTGACACACCTAATTCTACACCTTCATTCCTCTCAGTGCATGTTTCAGAGAGGACTGAAGTTATAGTGGGGTTGGAGATCCCAGCTGATGCGGTGCAAGGAGAGGTCCGCTTTGTTCTTTGGTGTGGGTCTTTGAGGTAGGCTTGCCAACGAGCTGCATGGCAGGTCAACATATGTCTGGTCAGGCATGTGGTACCCAAGCGGCTGATGTTTTGGCCACGCGATATACGCTTGAGACATATGTTGCAAACAGCAGCTGTGCGATCTGATGCACTAGCCTCAAAAAAGGCCCACACCAAGGAACTTTTTGAATGACGGGCAGAGGCAGCGCCCTGCACAGGCGGAGCTCTGCGGTGTGATTCCGTCGGTGTACTGCCCTTACGCTGGCCACCAAAGGGCATCCTGCCTCGTTGGAGATGTGCCTCCTCCTCATCCTCCTCCTCCTCTCTCCTATTAGGCACCCACGTGGAGTCAGTGACCTCATCATCCCCTCCCTCCTCATCACTGGAGCCAATCTGGCAGTATGCTGCAGCTGCTGGAACATGACTGCCAGATTGGTGTCCTTCTTGAGCATCCCCTCTGTCTGCTCTCACCCTACTGCCTTCCTGTAGCTGGGTTTCATCATCAGACCCTTCGAAACGCTGGGCATCCTCCTGGAGCATGTACCCAACACTGTGCTCAAACAGTTCGGGGGACTCCTCAGGAGGAGGACATGGTGGGTCTAGGGAAGGAGTGACTGATGATGAGTCTGACATTGATAACAGGGAAGAGGACGCTTTGGCAGCTGCTTTGCCAGTACCCTGAGCCTGGGTGAGAGAGGATGAGGAGGAGGAGGAGGGCTTGGTCATCCACTCTACCAAGTCTTCGGCATGATGTGGCTCAACATGTCCAGCTGCCGAAAAGAAGGACAAGCGTGTCCCATGGCCATGTGCTGATGACAATGCACCGCGTCCACGACCAGCACTGTTGCCCCCAGACACAGAGCCTGCTTGCCCTCTTTTATTGCCTCCTGACTGTCTGCCTCTCCTTGTTTGCCTTCCAGACATTCTAATAGATGGCCTGCAGGGAGATGGGAAAAAAGCAATAAGGGCTACCTTCAGGTGTCCTTCTCTGTCCCTTTACTTAAGGATTTCTAAATATGGTTGAGGATGATTGCTTTTGCACAGAATAGCACAACGACAATTTCCCTGACTGTCCAAAAATCAAGGATTTCAAAGATGGTTGATGAGGAATGCTTTAGCACACTATAGCACAAGGAGAATTCCCCTCACTTTCCTTCTTTGTCCCTAGAAACAAGGACTCGCACAGTGAAAGAAACTGACACTCTCCCTACCTAGAGTTTTCTGTCCCTAGAAAAAATGTTTTTTTTAAGCACACTATAGCACAAGGAGAATTCACTCACTGTCCTTCCCTGTCCCTGGAAACAAGGACTTGCACAGTGAAAGAAACTGACACTCTCCCTACCTAGAGTTTTCTGTCCCTAGAAAAAATGTTTTTTTTAAGCACACTATAGCACAAGGAGAATTCACTCACTGTCCTTCCCTGTCCCTGGAAACAAGGACTTGCACAGTGAAAGAAACTGACACTCTCCCTACCTAGAGTTTTCTGTCCCTAGAAAAAATGTTTTTTTTAAGCACACTATAGCACAAGGAGAATTCACTCACTGTCCTTCCCTGTCCCTGGAAACAAGGACTTGCACAGTGAAAGAAACTGACACTCTCCCTACCTAGAGTTTTCTGTCCCTAGAAAAAAATGTTTTTTTTAAGCACACTATAGCACAAGGAGAATTCACTCACTGTCCTTCCCTGTCCCTGGAAACAAGGACTTGCACAGTGAAAGAAACTGACACTCTCCCTACCTAGAGTTTTCTGTCCCTAGAAAAAATGTTTTTTTTAAGCACACTATAGCACAAGGAGAATTCACTCACTGTCCTTCCCTGTCCCTGGAAACAAGGACTTGCACAGTGAAAGAAACTGACACTCTCCCTACCTAGAGTTTTCTGTCCCTAGAAAAAAATTTTTTTTTAAGCACACTATAGCACAAGGAGAATTCACTCACTGTCCTTCCCTGTCCCTGGAAACAAGGACTTGCACAGTGAAAGAAACTGACACTCTCCCTACCTAGAGTTTTCTGTCCCTAGAAAAAATGTTTTTTTTAAGCACACTATAGCACAAGGAGAATTCACTCACTGTCCTTCCCTGTCCCTGGAAACAAGGACTTGCACAGTGAAAGAAACTGACACTCTCCCTACCTAGAGTTTTCTGTCCCTAGAAAAAATGTTTTTTTTAAGCACACTATAGCACAAGGAGAATTCACTCACTGTCCTTCCCTGTCCCTGGAAACAAGGACTTGCACAGTGAAAGAAACTGACACTCTCCCTACCTAGAGTTTTCTGTCCCTAGAAAAAATGTTTTTTTTAAGCACACTATAGCACAAGGAGAATTCACTCACTGTCCTTCCCTGTCCCTGGAAACAAGGACTTGCACAGTGAAAGAAACTGACACTCTCCCTACCTAGAGTTTTCTGTCCCTAGAAAAAATGTTTTTTTTAAGCACACTATAGCACAAGCACAAAACATACTGACACTCTCCCTACCTATCCTTCTCTTTCCCTAAACTAAAGGAATCCAGGTTAAGCAAGAAAGAAATAAAAGTCACTGTCCCTGCCTATGCTGCTCTTTCCCTGCTCCGGAACACACTACACTAGGCCGCCGTGCTGGCGGCCTTTTATAGTGTGGGGCGTGTACTAAACACCCTCAGCAATAATTGGCCACAGGCATCCTGCCTGTGGCCAATCATTGCTCTCCTCGCTGCCGACGCTGTGATTGGCCAAGCATGCGGGGTCACAGTGCATGCTTGGCCAATCACAGCGCCTGGATGACACTGCGATGGCGTAGTGCATTGTGGGCCGTTCGCGTCACTCGAATTTGGCGCGAACGGCCCAAATCGTTCGATCTTCGTCGAACGATCGAACAGCCGATGTTCGAGTCGAACGTATGTTCGACTCGAACACGAAGCTCATCCCTACACACCATCAGTCAAAATTCCGACCGTCCCAAACGCCGTGACGTAAAACACTTCGACAAGCCGAGAAAAAAAAAATATTGTGCCATTGGTTATGGATTTTAACATTCAACTAAGCAGATAGAGAGAATATGTAAAAAATATTGGAGCATTATAAGAGCAGATCGACACCCTGTCACTATTTTACCCGAGAAACCAAGATTTACATACCAAAGAGCTCCGACTCTTAAGCCCTGTACACACGATTGGATTTCCTATGGATTCTAATCCAATGGATTTTTCCATCGGAAATACGATGAAGCTGACTTCCATCAGTCTTGCCTACACACCATCAGTCAAAAATCCGACCGTTCCAAACGCTGCGACGTAAAACACTCAGACGAGCCGAGAAAAATGAAGTTCAATGCTTCTGAGCATGCGTCGACTTGATTCTGATCATGCGTGGGTTTTTTCTCCGATGGAGTTCCACACAGACGATCGGAATTTGCTATCATTTTTTTTTCCATCGGATAAATTTAAAACATGTTCTATTTTTAATCACCGATGGAAAAAAGACCGATGGGGCCCACACACGATCGGTTTGTCCGATGAAAAAAGTCCATCAGTCTTTTTTCATCAGAAAAACCGATCGTGTGTAACTCTGCAAGTTTATACATTGGCAGTGAAAATGTGCAGCAAGTTAACAAGACTAATGCCACGTACACACGATCGATTTTCTCGACGGTGAAAACACCGTCAAGAAAATCGACTGGAAAAACGAGGGAACGGCTTGGTTCCCTACACACGGCCGTTTTTTTCTTGGTCGAATAAAACGATCGTGTGTGGGCTCCGTGGCGGTGTTTCCCTATGGGAAAACTGCAGCGGAAAAACCACTTAAGCCCCGGACCAATATGCAGCTTAAAGACCAGGCCCCTTTTTGCGATTCGGCACTGCGTCGCTTTCACTGACAATTGCGCGGCCGTGCGACGTGGCTCCTAAACAAAATTGACGTCCTTTTTTTCTTACAAATTTAGCTTTCTTTGGTGGTATTTGATCACCTCAGCGGTTTTTATTTTTTGCGCTATAAACAAAAATAGTGTGACAATTTTGAAAAAAATTCAATATTTTTTACTTTTTGCTATAATAAATATCCCCAAAAAATATATAATTTTTTTTTCCCTCAGTTTAGGCCGATACGTATTCTTCTACATATTTTTGGTAAAAAAAAAAAAATCGCAATCGGCATTTATTGATTGGTTTGCGCAAAAGTTATAGCGTTTACAAAATAGGGGATAGTTTTATGGCATTTTTATATATTTTTTTTCACTAGTATTGAACGGCGATCAGCGATTTTTTTCGTGACTGCGACATTATGGCGGACACATAGGACACTTTTGACACATTTTTGGGACCATTGTCATTTTTACAGCGATCAGTGCTATAAAAATGCACTGGTTACTGTAAAAATTAAACTGGCAGTGAAGGGGTTAACCACTAGGGGCGCTGAAGGGGTTAAGTGTGCCTAAGGGAGTGATTACTACTGTTAGGGGGCGTGGCTACGAGTGACACGTCACGATCTCCGCTCTGATTACACAGAGCGGAGATCGGTGACAGTGTCAGTAGGCGAGCGGGGAGATGTTTTGTTTACACTAACATCTCCCCGCTCCATCCCTCCGTGAGACGATTGCGAGGATCCCCGCAGCAATCGAGTCCACGGTGGAAGGTAGCGGGGTCACGAGCGTTGGGCAGTTAAAGGGGACGTACAGGTACATTGATGTGCCTGTCCGTGCCATTCTGCCAACGTATATCTACTGGAGGCGGTCGTTAAGTGGTTAAGTAAAACTACAAACTACCTATAGCTGAGAGCAGGAGGGTGGCTGCATACTGAGAGTAGTCTGTGCATACCGAGAGCTACATACTGGCGGAAGTGGCATGCTTATGCTCTGCTGCTCGGTAGCAATGTGCAGCTATGGTGCTGACAGAGAGGCTCCTGTAAGGAGCTGATGTCAATCAATCCAGGTGGCACTAGGCAGGGGAGAATGTCAACCAGGCTGACTACAGAACTGTATGTTGTGCGCTTGCACAGAATCCTGTAGCTCTAATTACAAGTTGAGGGATGCAAGCTCAAGCACAGAACAGTCACCCTGCTTAGCGTGGTTAGAATGCTCCAGGAACATAAGGGAACTGCCAGGATCACCAAATATTTACAGCTCAATATGAAGGTTACTGTAAAAGAAGGAAGGTTTAGGAGTGTGTTTATGGGAATGTTTGACCATTCTTCCAGAAGGGCATTTGTGAGGTTAGGCACTAATGTGGACGAGAAGGCCTGGCTTGCAGTCTCCGCTCTAATTTATCTCAAAGGTGTTCTATCGGGTTGAGGTCAGGCCAGTCAAGTTCCTCCACCCAAAACACGCTCATCCATGTCTTTAGGGATATTGCTTTGTGCACTGGTCCAAATCATTTGGTGGAGGGGGGGATTATGGTGTGGGGTTGTTTTTCAGGGGTTGTGCTTTACCCCTTAGTTACAGTAAAGAGAACTCTTAAGGTGTCAGCATACCAAGACATTTTGGACAATTTCATGCTCCCAACTTTGTGGAACAGTTTGGGGATGGCCCCTTCCTGTTCCAACAAGACTGTGCACTAGTGTACAAAGCAAGGTCCATAAAGACATGGATGAGCGAGTTTGGGGTGGAGGAACTTGATTGGCCTGGACAAAGTCCTGACCTCAACCCAATAGAACACCTTTGGGATAAATTAGAGTGAAGGCTGCGAGCCAGGCCTGCTTGACCATATTAGTGCCTGACCTCACAAATGCGATTCTGGAAGAATGGTCAAACATTCCCATAGACACACATTTATAAACCTTGTGGACAGCCTTCCCAGAAGAGTAGAAGCTGTTATAGCTACAAAGGGTGGGCCAACTCAATATTGAACCCTATGGACTAAGACTGGGATGCCATTAAAGTTCATGTGCGTGTAAAGGCTGGTGTCTCAATACTTTTGACAATATAGTGTATGTGAGGGGTCCATATATTTTTGATCATGTACATATAGTTACATAGTTAGTCAGGTTGAAAAAAGACACAAGTTCATCCAGTTCAACCATAAAAAAAAATAATAATAATATCATACAATCCCATATACTCAATTCTATACCCACAGTTGATCCAGAGGAAGGTGAAAAACCCCAGCAGAGCATGATCCAATTTGCTTCAGCAGGGGAAAAATTCCTTCCTGATCCCCCGAGAGGCAATCAGATATTCCCCGGATCAACTTTACCTATAAATGTCAGTACTCAGTTATATTATGTATTATGTAAATACTATCCAGATTGGCATCAAGTTTTTCACCTAGTTGAGAAAAATGGAGAAAGGAGAAATATACTGTATTCCTCCGATTGGACAAGATGGAGTGGCATGGCAGTGATGTTACAATATCCACCTCTGAACGGTGATACGGGGAGCCATTCAGAAAGGGTCCTGGAAGACAGCAGGGATCACTGCATAAGTAGCGGCTCCACATGGATCAGCCAGGTATCGCTCATGATACTTAGTACATTGGTCCAAGCCGGACCAATGTAACGGCGCAAAAAAAAACATACCAGGTAATTGACTTTAAAGGGAATGTATAGTGGCCTTGTACATAATTTCTTTTGCTCTTTATTATGGTGAGGGTTAAAAAAAAAAATATTTTCTCTTTTTACATTTTTAGTGAAGTAATTGTGAAATATTACATGGTAATATTTTGTATTCACTTTCCAAGACAGCGGCTATTTAACTCAAGCTGCTATGTACACACAAAAGCGGATGACTTACCTTTAGGAACTATTGATCCCCCTTATGATACAGCTCAGTCTGAAGTTTCATTTAGATACTGTAAACAGAAGCAGAAACTGCTTAACTTTAGATAACTCATAGTGCTACGAGAATCCTTTGTCATGTACTAAATGTTTATTTAACCACTTCAATACAGGGCTTTTATACCACCTCAATACCGGGCCTATTCTGGCACTTCTCTCCTACATGTACAAATCATCATTCTTTTTCTAGAAAATTACTCAGAACCCCCAAACATTATATATGGTTTTTTTAGCAGACACCCTAGGGAAAAAAATCACTGTCATTGCAACTTTTTTTCTTGCACGGTATTTGCGCAATAATTTTTCAAACGCCTTTTCTTTGGAAACAAAATGGTTTCATGAATTAAAAAATAACAAAACAGTAAAGTTAGCCCAATTGTTTTGTAAAATATGAAAGATGATGTTACGCAGAGTAAATAGATACCTAACATGTCACGCTTTAAAATTGCGCACACTCATGGAATGGCGCCAAACTTCGGTACTTAAAAATCTCCATAGGTGACACTTTGAATTTTTTTACAGGTTACCAGTTTAGAGTTACAGAGGAGGTCTAGTGCTAGAATTGGTGCACGCGCTCTAACGCACGCGGCGATACCTCACATATGTGGTTTGAACGGTGTTTACATATGTGGGCGGGACTTACGTGTGCGTTCGCTTCTGATCGCGAGCTACCGGAGACAGGGGCGTTTTACTTTTTTTTAATTATTATTTATTTTTTTATTTTACTTATTTTTTTTTATGTTTACACTTTTGTTTTACATTTTTTTTTTTTATATCACTTTTATTCCTTTTATAAGGAATGTAAACATTCCTTGTAATAGGAATGGTCTGTGACAGGTCCTCTTTATGGAGAGATGCCGGGGTCAATAAGACCCCACATCTCTCCTCCAGGCTGGAAAGCATGAGATCGTGAAAAAAATTTCACCAATCTCATGCTTACTAGCCGCAATCGCAGCTTTGTTTACTTCTGAGAACCCAGGCGTGACGTCATCACATCGCGCCTGGGCCTCCGACGGTCATCTCTATGCTTCCCATCCGGCACCGGACGATTCATTCTCCGGGCCCCCGATGGCACGGGAGAGCCCGGAGAAGCACTGGATGGCGGCGGGAGGGGGGGATGTCCCCTCCCGCCGCCTATAAGAATGATCAAGCGGTGGAACTGCCACTATGATCATTCTTATTGTGCACAGAATCGACGGCAGAAGAGAAGGATATCTGAATGATGCCTCTAGCTGCAGGCATCATTCAGATATCCCCCTACAAAGCCCAGGACATCATATGACGTGCACCCAGGATGGGAGATCCCATCTGTGAACGTCATATGACTATGGGCGGTATTGAAGTGGTTAAAAAAAAAGATTGAGACGCCGAAAAATGCAGATAGTAAACATTTCTACAATTATAAATAAAATAAAAAAAGAACAGCAAAAAAGCATTTGAAAAGGTTTCTTTTAATGCAAATGGAAATGCAAGTGAATCATGTGACTCATCCTCAGAGATGAAGCCTGCGAGAAGTTGAGTTGTTCTTTGACTACAAGTTCTTCTGAAAATGATGTGTGTTAGACATGGTGGCTGTACCATCTCAGAAACGTCCGATCGCATGGTTCTTTACATAAACTGCAATTTGTAGAGTTATGAAGAATGGACAATGGAGACATTTAGTAAGTGGTGTATCTGGTGTTAACACAAAGCCAGAAATGTTAAAGCTCTAATGAAGAAACAACCATCCAATAGTTTCTGGGAGTGGGACTTGGTTTACACAAAAAAAAAGCCAACACGTTGCGGAGTTCAGAAAAAACTCCTCCTTCATCAGGGCTTCAGTTAAAATGAGAACCTTGAATGGAGTCAAATATAGATCTTTCCTGAGTGAATCTGTGTAGAGAAGATAATTGCTGGATCAAGAGAGTTACTGGCCAGCAGTATCTGCATGAGCAATCAAAAGTCAAAGTTCTTATTTTAATTGATACCCTGATTAAGGGAGAGTTTTTTGTGACCCCCAAAATGCGTTTTTTTTTTTGTTGTTTTGTTTTTTGTGCAAACCAATAAATGAATTGAGACAGGAAGTCCAGAACTGCTCATATAACTACAACTTAGTTCTCGAAGACCATCTCTGAAATTGAAGCTCAACCACCTGATTTTACAGCCCCCTGGCCACCTGCGTGAAAGAGGTCTAATGCCGCGTACACACGATCGATTTTCTCGACGGTGAAAACACCGTTGAGAAAATTGACGGGAAAAATGAGGGAACGGCATGGTTCCCTACACACGGCCGTTTTTCCCGACATTTTTTTTCTTGCTCGAGAAAAACGACCGTGTGTGGGCTCCGTGGCAGTGTTTCCCTATGGGAAAAAAATTACGGGAATCCCGACGAGAAAAATTAGAGCATGTTCTAATTTTTCTCGTCGTGATTAATGCCGTTTTTCCCGTCGGTAAAAATGACAAAAAGCCCACAGACGGTCATTTTTCTTGTTAAAAAAAATAATTAAATTTTTCCCGACGGGAAAAATGATTGTGTGTATGCGGCATAAGAGTGGATTTCTATTACTTTTGAGAGATTTCTTTTTTGCTTCTTGCTGTGTCTACAGGGAGGGAAGTGATGGGAAAGCTCCCAATGGGACGTGTAGGGCAAAAAAAAAAAAAAAAAAAAATAATTCCCTATTTCATCCATAACATAAAAAAAAAAAAACTAAAGTTTGTGTGCACCTTTTTGAATTTTTGCCCCAAATAATCCAACCTGTTCTTAAAAGAGAAGTATTTATACTCATCAGGTATTTATATTCACCTAGGTGGATACAGTATCAATCTGATGTTGCATCTGTCCCCTGCCAGCTGTGCAGTGAGAACTGAGTGATCAAACACCACCGATTGATCAGTTCTCCCTCACTGCTCTGAGCAGAGAGATGTGACTGTCAGTCAGCGGCCATCTGTTCTGCCCATCCAGTGCCTACTGGAGCACTAGGCTGTGGAGGGGCTCACTCAACCTCTCAGTGGATCACTGAGAGGCTGTGCCAGGTGCCAGTCCAGGCATCTGGGTAGATACCGACAATATGGTCGGGATCTTTCCCAAGCTTGGACTGGCTGAGTGACATCAGCCGACAGCAGACTGCACTCTTGTGACCTACAGGAGAGTTATAGCAAAAATAGCTTTGGCATACTTCTTCTTTAAGAGAAAAGACAATCCTACCTAGTATTAGACAAGAGTACCTAATAAAGTGGCCACTGAGTGTATATTAGGATATAGAAAGATTTTCACTGTTGTCACCAAACTTGGGCTCTTGCTCCAAAGCTGAAGATTGATTCATAAAACCGCATCCCAGTTATATGTGTTGGTGTGCTAGGTAAACTAATAGATACAGTATGTGTTAAGCCTCCTTGGGTGTAGATACACTTTTTTTAATGACTTTTAGAGGAACATATAAATGAGTTAACGGGTGTTTTGTATGTAGCACCCTCCTAGCTAGGCTGCAAACAGTTGACGCAAATTACGTTTTCAGCTTCCCTATGCAGCAGAGGAGCAGTTAGGGTTGCCACCTTTTCTTCAAGTCAAACCCGAACACTTTAGCGGCACGCGTAATTTTTTTTTTCTTTATAGTATAAACTATTCATATATTTTGCTATTAAATAACATTTCTAATCATATGAAGTTAATAGCACGAGTCCCCCTTTACATCTGAACTCAAAGAGTTCCCTTTCACTGTCAGGGGGGGACTCTGCAGACTCTGATGTAAGGGAGAACTCTGGGGACTCTGACATAAGGGATCCTCTGGGAACCCTGATTTAAGGGGGGAACACTGAGAACTCTGATGTACAGAGAAGACTCTGATGTAAGGGAAAACACTGTGGCCTCAGGTGTAAAGGGGAAATCTAATGTAAGGGGTGCTCTGAGAACCATGATTTACTTTAGTGTACTTAGAGGCAGGAGAGAGAAGGGGGGAGACTTCAGTCACACAGGCAACTCTGTATCCTGGCCTAGGCCAACAAGGCCCAGGCCTAGGGCAGCACTTTGCAGGGGGCAGCACGGAAAGAGTCCCCGCCGGCTTGTGCTACACTGTTAGTGTAACGCAAGCTGCTTGTAATTTTGACTGTCCTATCATCCTGGACCACAAACCTTCCTCACTGTGCTGTGTTTTCTGCTGCACCATTGGCATGGTTATATCTTTTCTTAGTCCTCTTCATAAAATTATCAGAAATGTGTGCTTAAAGTAGAACTATAGGCAACACTTTTTTTTTTTCATTTTGGATAGAGTAAGGGGGGGTTATAGCCCCTGTCAGTTTATTTTTTACCATCCCTGTCCCATTGCAGAGATTTCCCTTCACTTCCTGCCTCATAGCCAAACAGAAAGTAAGAGGAAATCTATGCAAATTAAAGGAATCCATTGCCCCCCCACCAGGCCCTAAGAACTAGTGTCCCTACTCGAAAATTTCAGGGTGGGTCTTAAACAGAAAGGGGTATGGCCTTGACAGGAAGGGGTGGGTCATATTTAAATTAGGGGGTGCACGAGTTTAGTCAGGCCTGGGGCAGCACAAAACCTAAATACACTACTGCAGATAGGGATGGGTGGTGCGCTCACTCACCCCTTGGCAGTCAGCACCTCTCCTCCAAATGTATCTGAGGCTGCTGGACTTAAAATCTCTGGGCCCCAACTTTCCTTTTCTGGGGCATAGCGCCGGGGATTGGAGTGTGGGCAGACACAGAGGGGTAGTGTGGGGGGAAGAGGTGCAGATCGAGCCCTCTCTTCTCTCCCGTCTGTATGTGTGTTTGGGGGAGGGGGTTGTTAGTGCTGGCTTTGGGCAGTGTGAAAAGGTGTAATAGACACTCTCTCAGTTTAGACAACTGCAGCCAGCAACCCTGCTTGGAAGCCATAATCCAGTCTGAATAATGTGTCCGGGTTTCAGGCAGTCTGAAACCTGGACGCATGATTCCAAACCTGAACTGTCTGGGTGAATCCTGGACAGGTGGCAACCCTAGGAGCAGTGTTTAACTGTTTTTGGCTTATCTAGGTTCTGCTGGTTGCAGGCTCTGCTGCTTTCCCCTGGATTCTGGTAGGTTCCAAAATTTAATGGGTGGAGGAGGCAGATCCTCACCAGCATATTCATGCAGCCTCAGCCAATCCCTTGAAGGAAGAATGGCCAATAGGGGGATAAGGTATGTATAAATAGGCTGGGGCCTGGAACAGCAGGGTGCTTGTTCCTATGGGAGAAGACCCAGCTTGAGAGCTGAGGTCCTCTGGGTTGCAGCTTAGAAGAAACCTATCTGTGTCCTATCTCCAGCTAGAGTTAGGGGCAGGGCCATGACAAGGGGTGGGTAAGACGGGCAGCTGCCCTGGGTGCAATGGTTTACTGTAGGGATGGGGGAACCTTTCTTTTGTTACAAGGCTGACTGGAGTAGTGATATCAGCAGTGATTTTGACAAGCAAGTGACTGCTGGGTGAAGGATCCTGAAGCACATCATGGGTGGGAGGGCAGTTTGGGATCTTTCCCCTGGGCGCTGGGTGAGCTTGTCCCAGCACTGGCTAGGGGACCCATGTCCAGAGTTCCTGAAGAGCAGTGCAGGAAGTCCGCAGAGGATCTAACCTGGAGGAATCCAGTACAGAAGCTGGCTGGTTCTAAGAAAGCATTGAAGTACACAGGGCACAGTGAGTACTAGCCTAAAAGATTCCAGAAACTGTCCTTGCTACCTTTTGGGAGAGCTTACTCCAGTTTGATTGACTCAAGCCTCGTACACACGACCGTTTTTCTCGGCAAGAAAACTGCTGGGAGAGCTTTTTGCCATGAAAAACGTTTGTGTGTATGGTTTCTCGACAGGAAAACTGCCGGGAATCTCGACGAGAAAAATAGAGAGCAGGTTCTCTATTTTTCTCGTCGAGATTCCCCGCAGTTTTCCTGTCGAGAAACCATACACACGACTGGTTTTCACGGCAAAAAGCTCTCCCAGCAGTTTTCTTGCCGAGAAAAACGGTTGTGTGTACAAGGCTTGAGTCAATCAAACTGGAGTAAGCTCTCCCAAAAGGTAGCAAGGACAGTTTCTGGAATCTTTTAGGCTAGTACTCACTGTGCCCTGTGTACTTCAATGCTTTCTTAGTACCAGCCAGCTTCTGTACTTCTCAGCAGAGTGTTTCCTGCCAAGAAAACTGGCCGCCTGTATGCTTACCTGTCTGAGGTTAGTGTGGGATGTAGAAAGATGGCGGCGACGACATCGAATGTGACGAGCGCCGTCACCGCGTTCTTGCCATTTAAAAAAACTGCGTTTTTTTGGAGTGGCCATCTGTACACAGGGCTTGGCAAGACAAGCTTGCCAGGAATCCTGTCGAGAAAACCAACGGTTTTTGTTTCTGATGGGATTCCTGCCCGCGTGTACAGGGATTCAGGCTTTACCTTCGCAAAAGGGTCCCCTGAGCTGTAGTTCACTAAACACTGAATTCAAGAGGGTGGTTGCGCCCTGAAGAGACAGTACAGTTAGAGGTGTCCTCTATTATTTATTTCTGCTAGTTAGGCGTATCCCAAGGCTTACCTGCACCCTACCAAAGTTAAACCAATAAATCAACTACAAAAAGACATGCCCTGTCTGGTTTCTGAGTCGAGAGACTATGAACTGCTGTGTACCTGGCTGCCAAGTTCCTCACATGGAATGGAACCTGGGATAACTCAGTCTGGGGTCTGTGCTACATGTAGAAATATTTCTGCCATTGTTTATAATGATAATTTAAATGGGATTGTAGAGATGCTTCATAATGTTGTGCTTTGTTCTCTAAGGATGGGTCTGGGTTCTAGCAAGAAGATTTGGAAGAGAGAGGAACAATATGAAGTGAGAGGACCCAGTCATGGTAACTTTTACAAAACTTCTCATCCACCAACCGTAAGTCTCCACCTCTGTTACTGAGGTGTATGTCTCTATTTTTAATATATGAAAGTAGTATACTGTATAATAATAATAGTAATACTCCACATTCTGTGTGCTATATTACCTGTGACAATGAGAACATTGGTAGAAATACTTTGTAATATGATAAGACCCCTGCTCCATATTTAACAGCAAGCACAGACCTTGTGTTTTGATTTTAGAGAAGAGTTAAAACTGCTATTGGTACAACTGCTATGCATTTGCATTAAAGTGTTACTAAACCCAGAACCCTGCATTCACTATATCCGGTCTTCCACAGTACACAGAACATAGAAAATGGAAAATGCAATAGTTTTAGTAAATATAAACTGCTAAATACCCTTTCTCATCAGCAGTATTATAACGGTCTTGTGACTTCTATCAGTGTCTGGTTAAAGCTTGTAGGAGGATTTTTTATTCTCCCCTGATTGTCCAATGAGGCTGCATGACCCCTGACCCTCTGTCTGGACAGTGCTGATTGGCCCTGTGCTGATCACATGCAACAATAGACCCCAGAAACAATAGACCCCCAGCAACAATAGACCACCCACAACAAAGCACCACCCAAGCAACAATAGGTAAACCCTAGCATTAAATAGCGGCCGACAGCAACAATAGATCTCCTAGCAGCCATCATCAATAGAACCTCCAGCAGCCAACAACAATTGACCCCCCCCCCTCAACAGTAGATCCTTCCAAGCAACAATTGACCCCCCAGCAACAACAGATCCCACAGCAGCCAGCATTAATAGAGCCTTCAGCACAACACAGCACCCCTTGCCATTACATGCATTCAGTGCTGGAACTACGTTCCCCCGTGTTCCCGCTGAAAAAAAAAGTATAACAAGCATGCTTTACTGCATATACAGACTGATTTTACTGTTGTGGCTTTAGTAACACTTTAAGGCCTAGTTTACAGTTGTGGTCAGGGGGTGGTAAAAATAGGCAGCTTAAGCTAAGCTGATCGAACTACGACCAGTTCCTGATAGACCGGATGAATTTGGATCTGTCTATGGCCAGCTGTAAATCATGGTTTTACCTCCCGCCCGACCACACCCCTAAACTGAAAAGGGGAAGTACACATGTTGCTGTGGGCGGAAAAAAATATACAGTATCACGACCGATCCAGGAACATTCAACTTTTTGGATCATCAGTGGTTCTTAACCTCAGTCCTCATGTACCCACAATGGGCAATGTTTTTAGGTTTTCCTTTACTTTGCACAGCTGCTTTAAATCAATATCAATGACATGGTATTGATAAGAGCTATTTTATCTAAGGGAAGTTCCCAAATCATGGCCCGTTGGGGGTACCTGAGGACTCAGGTTGAGAACCATTGCTTTACATCACCAATGTCATTTCTAGCAATAAAAAACTTTTATATTTGTAGCACACAGATCTTTTATCCCCCTCTTACCTCCTCCTATAGGGGGATCAGACCCACCATGCCACATGCCCGCGTCCTCTGGGTTAGAGGTCAGGCGGTGTTATGTATTTGGGTCCCGCAGCGAATTGCTTCCTTCCACTGGTTCTTCCCTCTAGATTATAGAGGCAAGTCTTTACCTTTCCCAAGGAAGGCCAATGTCCACACAACACTTCAACTCCAGCAAGAGTTTATTTTTCTTTTTGCTTCAGTAACCAGAAAGTTGAAGAGAGAGAAAGGGGTTAGCAGAATAGAGCAGATTCAGGCACACTTTTGGCTTCGTCGCCACTCGGTCCCGAGTGGGTACAGCTCACCCGGATAGTCACTCAATGGCACTAGCAGTCGGCGTGAAGCTCAATCAGTGACTTAGTCCCCTCCAAGGACAAAGTCAAGGAGATCTCTCCTTCAGTAGCAACACTCCGCAAAGGCAGTCTGCGAAGCAAGGAATCCTTCCCTCCGACAGGTCACCAGGCCTTTCCCGAGGCAGCAATCTTTTATTACTCGCCTCCTGCTATGGGACCGATCCTCCCCTGGCTTCCCCTTAGTCAGAGCGGTTGCCCTCACCTGGGTTCCCTGGGTTTTCTTTCTGGTTGTAGACCCAGTTATAGGTACTGGGCCTACCTGGAACTCCGCAGCCTCGGGCTGAAGGTGCCCAAGACTCCTCAGTCAGATGGGCGCACCCCCCCCCAACGGAGGGGCACACTTCTCTGGGTACAGGTCCCCTGGTACTCTCTTCCTGACCAATGGCGTCTGCCCCTTATTATATACCCTCTCCCGGCATGCACAGCAGACTGAAACCACCCACCGCACAGAAGCCGAGAGAGGACATCCAACAGCCACTCCATCCCCTGTGGTTAAACCCCGGGTATAAGTGACAGCACCACTTATACATCCAAAGGGGAACTGCACGCCAGATGACACAGCAGCAAGGCAGAGTCCAAACAATTAGAAGACCCCAACCAACTATTGCTCGGGTCACCCCTAAATTTAAGCATAGCGACCCCCTAATTTTAGGGGTCCACTACATATTCTTTACAAAATCATTCTAGCTCCTTCCCCCCTATGGTGTAGTATACATCTTCACACAGTAATACAGTAATACCATAAAAATAAAAACACCGAACCAACAAATGCACAACCACTTATTAATAGATAATCTTTGCAGAACACTCAGAGTATTTAGTTAATAGGGGTTGCAGTGTGATTTCCTCTCGCACAAGAATGGCACGCAGATTTACCACAAATACAACCTACACAATGCAGCAAACCACACATTAGAGAACTTAACTCACACAGGAAAACAAAGACTGGCTCACAACAGGAGATGACAAGTTTCACGGAGTCAACAAACCCACAAAACCCCTTGGAAGAAACAATGCAGTGAGGGCAAGTCACAGTCTTTGGGTTCAACAGGAACAAAGCGGTGTCTTCTTATGTACATACTGGGGGGTTGATTAACTAAGTGTAGCGGCCTCACCCCATCTCCTTTGTCTAGGGGTATGTCACACGACAGGGTGAGATGTGCTACGGCCCATGTCCTCCCCATAGCTGTGGGTGAGGTGAAGGCCAGCACCAGATATTTCCTCGGGCCTGTGTGCTTCTGTAAAGGATTAAGTCCTGCTGCGCCAACACTTCCCTTTGCTCCCATTAACCAGAGTTCCACACACCGATCACAGTCCAACTCTTGCTTTATTGCATATCTCACAATAAACAGTGCTTCAGTAGCCAACTGGTTGCGACTTGATAACATTTTGATACGGGGGTGAGCAGGTCGAGGCACTATCCTGGTTATCAGCTAAACCACTGCGATCTCGCCAGCGGTTACTATAGCATTAGCTAGAAAGGATTTAAAACTTGGAGAGTCTCTACCAGCAACTCAAGAGAACATACATAGGAGTACCTTCGTTGTGCTGCGGCCCCTATCAGGGGAAGATGTCCCTCCAAGGGAGTTATCAGAGGCCCATCCGTCACTGGGTTGATGCTGCTCCAGACTCTCCGGACGGGTAACCTCCCCGGCCTCCTCACCTCAGACATGGGCCCCATCCACCTCAGGGACCCTCGGACGTCTCCACCCTCGTGGGATCCAGTCGAAGTCACTGGACCCCAGGCCTCCTAGTTTAGTACCTCACCCCAGGCTGAAGGTGCCTGGGATGGACTCCAACTCCATTCCGGTCAGGCCTAGGGCACCTGGGCCGGAATCCGGAACCGCCCGCACCCAGGCCTAAGGTGCCTGGGCGCGTGAAGAAGATCCTCCTGAAGACCTCGTGGTTAGGGCGTCTCCCCCTTTTATCTCCTCCCATCGACACCACGGCAGGTTCCCCGCCCTCGCCGTACCATCTCCGGAAAGGGGCAAAAAGGGTAGCACTGTAATGGCAAATCTACCTTGAGCCTCCAGGTACCCCGCCACCCAGAGGCCAAGGAGATTATTTCACCATCCAATCCTCCACGAACACAAATGGTCCATTATTCCCATACTTACACACCTGAGTGTCCCACCTAAATTTAGAGACCCCGCTACATAAGGGTAAATAGACTTTGCAAGAGCAGTTTCTCCAGAGCTTAGTAAATGAGCAGACTTCCATCGTCCAATCATGTGCAAGCAAAAATGCTGTTTTTGTTATTTTCCTTGCATGTAATTGGGTATTCTTTGCAAAGGGAAGCTTTACATCTTTTTCTAAGCTCTGGAGCAACTGCACTGTCAGAGTGCAACAGCACTTTGCAAAGTGCACTACATATAGAGCTTAGGGTTGCCACTTTTTCTTCAAGTCAAACCCGAATGCTTTCGCGGTGCACAGCAAGTTTTTTTTTATAGTATAAACTATACATATATTTTGCAATTAAAAAACATTTCTAACCATATGAAGTTAATCACAAGAGTTCCCCTTTACATCTGGATCCACCGAGTTCCCCTTTACATCTGAATCCGCAGAGTTCCCCTTTTACATCTGAATCTGCAGAGTTCCCTTTTTACATCTGAATCTGCAGAGTTCCCCTTTACATCTGAATCTGCAGAGTTCCCCTTTTACATCTGAATCCGCAGGGTTCCCTTTTACATCTGAATCCGCAGAGTTCACTTTTACATCTGAATCTGCAGAGTTCCCCTTTACATCTGAATCTACAGAGTTCCCCTTTTACATCTGAATCCGCAGAGTTCCCCTTTTACATCTGAATCCGCAGAGTTTCCCTTTACATCTGAATACGCAGAGTTTCCCTTTACATCTGAATCCACAGAGTTCCCCTTTACATCTGAATCCGCAGAGTTCCCCTTTACATCTGAATCCGCAGAGTTCCCCTTTACATCTGAATCCGCAGAGTTCCCCTTTTACATCTGAATCCACAGAGTTCCCCTTTTACATCTGAATTCGCAGAGTTCCCCTTTACATCTGAATCCGCAGAGTTCCCCTTTTACATCTGAATCTGCAGAGTTCCCCTTTACATCTGAATCCGCAGAGTTCCCCTTTACATCTGAATCCGCAGAGTTCCCCTTTTACATCTGAATCCGCAGAGTTCCCCTTTTACATCTGAATCCGCAGAGTTCCCCTTTTACATCTGAATCTGCAGAGTTCCCTTTTTACATCTGAATCTGCAGAGTTCCCCTTTTACATCTGAATCCGCAGAGTTCCCCTTTTACATCTGAATCCGCAGAGTTCCCTTTTACATCTGAATCCGCAGAGTTCCCCTTTACATCTGAATCCGCAGAGTTCCCCTTTACATCTGAATCCGCAGAGTTCCCCTTTTACATCTGAATCCACAGAGTTCCCCTTTTACATCTGAATCCGCAGAGTTCCCCTTTTACATCTGAATCCGCAGAGTTCCCCTTTTACATCTGAATCCGCAGAGTTCCCCTCTTACATCTGAATCCGCAGAGTTCCCCTCTTACATCTGAATCCGCAGAGTTCACCTTTTACATCTGAATCCGCAGAGTTCACCTTTTACATCTGAATCCGCAGAGTTACCCTTTACATCTGAATCCGCAGAGTTCCCCTTTTACATCTGACTAAAATCAAAATAAGTGCAGCGCTAAATACAAAGTATCCCCTGAGGGATATAAAGTGCATTCAATAAACAATATATAAATAAAGTGCAATATGCAAAATGTGTTCTTATATACAGTATGTAAATAATAGCAGGTAAAAAACAAGACAAAATCGATTGTAATGCCGCATACACACGGTCGGAATTTCCGATGGAAAAAGTCAGACGGGAGCTTTTCGGCGGATATTCAGACCGTGTGTAACTATGCCCCATCGGACTTTTTTTTGTCTGAATTTCCGACGGACTTAGATAGAGAGCAGGTTCTCTATTTTTCCGACGGAAAAAATTACTATCCGAAAATCCGTTTGTCTCTATGCAATTCCGACACACTAAAAAACACGCATGCTCAGAATCAAGTCGACGCATGCTCGGAAGCATTGAACTTAATTTTTCTCGGCTCGTCGTAGTGTTGTACATCACCGCGTTCTCGATGGTCGTAATTTAGTGTGACCGTGTGTATGCAAGCCAAGCTTGAGCGGAATTGCGTCGGAAAAAACATCCGATTTTTTTCCAATGGAAAATCCGACCGTGTGTACAAGGCATTAGTGTTAGCTTTGGGCAGTGTGAAAGAGTGTGTAACACTCGGCTTAGACAACTACAGCCAGCAACACTGCTGGGAATCCATAATCCAGTCTGAATAATGTGTCCGGGTTTCTAACCCCACAGAAAACAAAAATCTTTATGGCTTTTGAAGGATCACATATGTGCACTAGAAGGTGTTTTCTATATTTTACATATTGCGTTGTCGCAGGGACAAAAGTTATGCTGTGTCCTCCTTTAGGCATTTTTTTGACCTCACCTTGTTGAGTCCTGTTGTCTTTCAAAATCTTCAAGGTACCATGATAGGCGCTTCAGTAGCACAGTCCTTCCTCCTCTGATGGTCACACAAGACCTAGTCATATGATATGAGATGGCAGGAGAAGAACAGCCTCTGAAGTGTACTTAGGGAAGAGGGAGCAAGCAATAATAAACATGGAGGAATTCTTAGGCCTCGTACACACGGCCGAGAATCTCGTCAAGAAAAAACACGTCGTTTTTCTTGACGAGATTCTTGGACAAGAAACTTGTCCCGGCCGAGTGTACACACGCTCCATTCAAAGAACCCGCGGTTCTTTGAATGGAGCGAACGCGGTGACGTCATCGACTACGACGAGCGTGCATTCGTCACATTCGATGCCGTCGCCGCCATCTTGCTACACCCTACCTATGCCTAGGAAGCTACCGCGCATGCGTCAAAGTCATTTCGAGCATGCGCGGGTTTCCACGGCGAAAGGTAAGTGTATACACACACACTTTTCTTGTCGAGAAACATGCTGACGAGAATCTCGACGAGAAAATAGAGAGCAGGTTCTCTATTTTTCTCGTTGAGATTCTTGTCGGTTTTCTTGACGAGAAACCTGATAGCCGCGTACACACGCACGGTTTTCTCGGCAAGAAAGCTCTGCCAGCAAGTTTCTTGCTGGTTCTTGCCGAGAAACTCGGTTGTGTGTACGAGGTTTGAGGTTAGAAGGAAGCAAAGCAAGTCAAAGGTATGTGGAAGAAATGACACTCTTAATATATAAGTTATGTATTTACTACAAAATAGACATTCACCTTTATGATCTATGTGGTTTTAACATTTACCGTATTTATCGGCGTATAACACGCACCTTTTTCCCCTTAAAATCAGGGGAAAATCGTGGGTGCGTGTTATACGCCGATACTCCGAATTCCCCTGCTGAAAATGAGCGAGAGGAGTGAGCGGAGCCGAAGCCGAAGTACAATCGGCTTTACTCGGCTCCTCTCGCAGTCCCGCCCATCTCTGACTGCGCCGCTGACGGAGAAAGCCGAGTGTACTTCGCCTAGTCTCAGCTCCTCTCGCAGTCCTGCCTGTGACTGTGAGCAGACACGAGTCTAGGCGAAGTACACTCGGCTTTCTCCGTCAGCGGCGCAGTCAGTGGAGATGGGCGGAACTGCGAGAGGAGCCGAGTCCAGCCGAAGTACACTCGGCCCCGCTCGCTCCTCTCCACAGAAATCGGCGCCAAATTTTAAAAACCGCCGCGACTGACACGATCGCAAAGGCACTGGGCACGGCTGCAGATGGACAGATGAACACTGGGCACGGCTGCAGATGGACAGATGGACACTGGGCACGGCTGCAGATGGACAGATGGACACTGGGCACGGCTGCAGATGGACAGATGGACACTGGGCAAGGCTACAGATGGACACTGGGCAAGGCTGCAGATGGACAGATGGACACTGGGCACGGCTGCAGATGGACAGATGGACACTGGGCACGGCTGCAGATGGACAGATGGACACTGGGCAAGGCTGCAGATGGACACTGGGCAAGGCTGCAGATGGACAGATGGACACTGGGCACGGCTGCAGATGGACAGATGGACACTGGGCAAGGCTGCAGATGGACACTGGGCAAGGCTGCATGCTGCATTTAAATGTAAGTTTTTTTTTTTTTTTTCCTTGAATTTCCCTGCTAAAAGTTTTTTTCCTTTAAATTCCCTCCTAAACTTGGGGTGCGTGTTATACGCTGGTGCGTGTTATACGCCGATAAATACGGTAAGTATTATGCTACAGTTCCATCATAAATACAGAAGAATACATCTAAAATTCCAAAGTGCCTGTTCATGTCTATTATGTATGTAGCAATACCCCCAGTTAAGAGGGCTGCCTGTATTATTTTGGGCCCTGTAGTGCACCGCTGTCAACCCCTGGCAATCGGCTCTAACCTCCCTTGGCACAGTTAGTAGGGGTTGATAGGACTGTGAGGCCTGTAACTCACAGCGGCATAATCCTATGACAAGAACACACAGTGATATTTTAAAACTTCCTTTAACTGTCCCTTCAGCAAAGTAAAAGAACACAGACACCAATATACTTAACCCTTGTATATTTACTTAGACTAGTGGGTAAGCAATAAAACAGGAATGTACATGTCATGTGCAGAGCCCTGCAATAAACAGTGTTTAAATGAGCAGACAAGTATATAATGCTATGCAACTCTAACAGTCCCCTTTGCAGCTATTTCCCCCCGTGGACAAAATGGCGCCAGGAAAGTCTACGCTACACAGTCAGGCCTGACTGAACTAAGTGGAAGTTCTGTAGGGAAAAACTTCGCTAGCAATGGTGGTGCACTTGAAGAATAGAATTTGTAATCCACCAATGTAACAGGGATACTGTGTCTGTCTATGAGCAGGTGCTCTCTCACCCAACCGGACTAGTCCGCGTCCGTTTCTTCCGCTGCTGTGTCTAAGTACGCAGATACCTCGACATCCGGGTCTTCGGTCCTCCTGGCAAAGGTGCAGTATAAAGGAGAGACGTCCCTCAGGTTCCTCGGTGCGAGCGGAAGGCTCTTTGGAGAACACTAGCCTAAAGTCACAGGAGCTCAGACAGTAGTTCAGCTTGCTGGGCGGGCGGTGTCCAAAGAGAAAGAACTGGGCTCCGCCTCTCCCTTTTATAGTCCACCCCAGCAGTCCTTGCGCGGGCAAGGCATCCTGGGTGCCTAAACGTGTACTGAGTAATGTAGTCTCTGAGGGATTTAAAGAGCAATACCCCGCTACACATGTTTTGTCGATTGTCTCTCCTGGACCCGCCTGGTAAGCTAGGGATCTTTCAAAGGAGACGTTCGGTTTGACTAAATCTAGGACTTCTGAAACGTTTTGGGTCAAATTTTCTTTCCAATGCCTAGCTAGTACTGTTCTAGCAGCAATAAGGATATGGATTGTCACTGTGCGGAAGGAAGTGGGGATATCCTCTATTTGAAGATTTAGGATAGTTAAGGCAGGGTTAGGATGGATTAGGATACCAGTTATCAGGGATAGAAGTGTAGCACATGGACCCTTTTTCCCTACCATTGGCTCACTTGTAGGAAAAGGGCACACCGTACTATATGCCCGTACCCTCCTGTATGAAGAAGTTGAGCGGTGTCATTCTTTTACGGGTCCCACAGCTAGGTTCCTTCCATGAAGTTGGTTCTCATCTCTAGGATATAGGGACAAGTCTCTGTTTCTCCCAAGTAATTCCAATGTCCACACCACTCTAATCTCCAACGTTGAGTTTATTTTTCTTCTTATAGTTAGCAGATAGGAAAGGGTGGATAGAAGACAGGACAGCAAGGTTTTGGGAGATAGGTCCAGGCACAAGCAAACACTTCAATTACCACTCTGTTCCCAAGTGGGTTCAGCTCACCCGGATATTCTCCAGCAGAGTGGATCCTAGCAGCCGGAATGATGCTCGGATACTTAATCAGGTTCCTTCCTAGATGCGATCGGGAGATCCCCTGCCACAGAATCTATAGTGTCCCGAACCTCTTGACTGTTGCATTATTAAGCCCTTGGCGGATAGATGACATCCCTCCAGAGAGTTACCGGGCCCCTTCCTTCACTGTGATCTCTCACCAGTCCTTCGAAAAGGTCCTCCCCCAGCCTCCTCTTCTTAGATGCGGGTCCCCTCGCAAGGCGGCACCCTGGGATTCCTCTTCCCCCGAAATGGGCTCCAGCTAAAGGTGCTGAGCCCAGGGCTGAAGTTGCAGTCCCAGGACTAAAGGTGCCTGGGACTGAGGCGCATGTGGCCCCATGGCCTGGAGGGCCACGCACTTGAACTTGGACTCCGCACAGACAGAACCAAACCCCCCCATCAGGTGGCATCTGCCCCTTATGTATCCTCTCCCAGCATGCACAGCAGGCCGACCCCGCCCACTGTACCGCTGCCGAGAGAGGACACCCAAGGCACAGCACTGTTACTGGTGGTTCAACCCTGGCCCACATGGGGGGGACCAGAGCAGCATGGGGGGACCAGTGGGGAAGCAAGACATTATTTCACCCGGGGCAAGGAACCAGTTCGGTGCCCCTCCCCATTATGGGACAAGTTGAGGCAGGAAAGTGAGAAACTCCCAGGCCATAGCTGTTGAGCCAGCTGTCTGTCCCCTCCCCCATGCTCCTTCTGGTCCCCCTCATGCTCCTCTGTTTCCCCCGTGCTCCTCTGGTCCCCCCCATGCTGCTCCTCTATTCACCCCCATGCTGCTCTGGTCCCCCATGTGCTCCGCTGGTCCCCCGCATGCTCCTCTGGTCCCCTCCATGCTGCTCTGGTCCCCCCCATGCTGCTCCGCTGGTCCCCCCATGCTGCTCTGGTCCCCCCCATGTGTTCCGCTGGTCCCCCGCGTGGTCCTCTGGTCCCCCATATGCTCATCTCCCCCCCATGCTGCTCTGGTCCCCCATATGCTCATCTCTCCTCCCCCATGCTGCTCTGGTCCTCCATATGCTCCTCTCTTTCCTACCCCCCCTTATGCTGCTCTGGTCCTCCATTTGCTCATCTTTCCCCCCCATATGCTCTTCTCCCCCCCCCATGCTGCTCTGGTCCCCCATATGCTCATCTCTCCTCCCCCATGCTGCTCTGGTCCTCCATATGCTCCTCTCTTTCCTACCCCCCCTTATGCTGCTCTGGTCCTCCATTTGCTCATCTTTCCCCCCCATATGCTCTTCCCCCCCCCCCCATGCTGCTCTGGTCCCCCATATGCTCATCCCCCCCCATGCTGCTCTGGTCCCCCATATGCTTATATCTCTCCTACCCCCCCCTCATGCTGCTCTGGCCCCACATATGCTCATCTCTCCCCCACATGCTACTCTGGTCCCCCATATGCTCATCTCTCCCCCACATGCTACTCTGGTCCCCCATATGCTCCTCTCTTTCCTACCCCCCTCATGCTGCTCTGGTCCCCCATATGCTCATCTCTCCCCCCCCCCATGCTGCTCTGGTCCCCCATATGCTAATCTCTTCCCCACATGCTACTCTGGTCCCCCATATGCTCATCTCTCCCCCACATGCTACTCTGGTCCCCCATATGCTCATCTCTCCCCCACATGCTACTCTGGTCCACCATATGCTCCTCTCTTTCCTACAACCCCTCATACTGCTCTGGTCCTCCATATGCTCATCGCCCCCCCATGCTGCTCTGGTCCCCCACATGCTCCTCTCTTTCCTACCCCTCCTCATGCTCATCTCTCCCCCCATGCTGCTCTGGTCCCCCATATGCTCATCTCCCCCCCCATGCTGCTCTGGTCCCCCATATGCTCATCTCTCCCCCCCCATGCTGCTCTGGTCCCCCATATGCTCATTCCCCCCCCCCATGCTCCTCTGCCCACCCCCCTGCAGCGCTCACCTCCTCTCCCTGGCTAGTTTTGGAGTACGACTAAATAATGACATGATGCTCAGGAGTCAGCACTGAGAAGCTCATCATACGATCCGGAAAGGAGGGCGGCCAAACACAGCTGTAACATAAGCTTCCTCGGTACTCGTTCTCTTGCTCTTTCCTTCCATGCTCTCCATCTAGATTCTCTGCGGCAGCAGACAAGATGGAGAGCGGGGAAGGAAAGAGCAGGAGAAGGAGTGCCAAGGTAGCTTATGTTACATCTGTGTGTGGCCGCCCTCCTTCTGGATCGTATGATGAGCTTCTCAGTGCCGACTCCTGAGCATCATGTTATTATTCAGTCGCGCTGCATAACTGGGCAGGGAGAGGAGGTGAGCGCTGCGGGGGGGACAGAGGACCGGAGGGAGGCGGCGGTCCGCTGTCACTGAAACCGGCCCACTGAGCCATCGGCCCACCGGGAAACTCCTGGTAGTCCCGATGGCCAGTACATGCCTGTCTGTACATGTTTCCCAATGATATGGAAGAAAGCGAAGCTACAGCACTACTGTTTCCCAATGAGACTGTGTAAAAGGGGGTGTATCCATTTCCCTCACTCAGGTCTCAGATTACACTCAGCTCTCTTCTATATGCTCTTCAGTGAGTGACATCATATCCCTACTCCCTGCTTTCTGGAGTTCATAAATGCTGTGTGGCCACAGATAAACAGGTACAACTTATGTAGGAGGCTTCATCTCTGTATATCACCTGAGACCAGTCCCTTCACGTCACAAATTAACACATTTATCTTTTTTTGAGGACAAAAAAGACTTTCTTTTGATGATATTCTCTTGCAGTCGATAGACATTAGACAAAAAGAATGTAAGAAAACCAAAAACACTTTTTTTCTACTTTGACCAGTTTTATTTGAAAATAAATAGTTACAGTAGATAAAATTGAAAACATGTATATTTATTCATTGTTCCAATTTACTATAACACTGAAATTATGATTCTGATACAAAGCATTGCAATGTTACTTAGTTACAACTAAAATAAAGGCTTTTCCATTTATTTTTATTTTTTAATTTTGCACCTTTTTTCAATGCGACACACAAAAAAACCCCAACATGAACCAAGACAAAATTGTTTAGATATTAATTGTTAAAAAATAGGAATAAAAAATAGGAAAATAACAGCCTAGAGGTGAAGGAGAAGAAGGAGTTAATAAGAACTGATTATGTTAAACTAAGGGTTAATAAGTATAATAAATATTATTATTTTTTATTTACATTTTTTTTTTTTATTGCATTTCAAAACTAAACATCCCTCTGTGATGAAAACATTTATTTCTTGATTAAACCATTTCTTTCTTTCAGTGAGTGATTTTATTGTTATGTGTATGGCCAGCATTATACTGAAGAGTGTACTACAAATTGAGTAATTCAGTAATATCTCTGTAGGCAATTTATATTATTCATTCACAATAATTGTCATTTAACATTCAAAAAATCCAGTGCTCATGGCACAATTCAATTAAATGCATAACCCTCCCACTATTTTTAAAAAAATAAATAGAATAAAATATATATCAAACCATATATATATAAAACAAAATGTATATGTATTGATTTGATGTGTACTTTATTTTTATTTATTTTTTGTGTATTTACATCTAGTGAGGGGGTTATGAATTTAACTGAATCTTGCTGTAAGTGCTTTATTTTTTGGGTGTTATATGTAGTAGTCCCAATCGGATACACAGCTGCTTGTTTTGGTGAGGGGATCGTAGATTAGGAAGTGCAGAACTTTGAATTATTGCGATTTGCATTTGATTTAGTGGAATCAATTGATACATTTTGCGTCTGATTTGTATTTGTCATTTCGGCTACAGATTCCAGCCTCCCGACCACAGAATTTTGCCCACCAAAATAGAAAGTCAAATCAAGGTGAGACCTCTGAGTTTTTTTGTTTGAATGAACATATTAATGCAAAATATTTGTTTAACCACTTCAGCCCCGGAATTTACCCCCTTCCTGACCAGAGCACTTTTTACAATTTGGCACTGCGTCGTTTTAACTGACAATTACGCGGTCATGCAACCCAAACTAAATTTGCGTCATTTTTTTCCAAAAAATACAGCTTTCTTTTGGTGGTATTTGATCACCTCTGCGATTTTTATTTTTTGCGCTATATACAAAAAAAGAGCAACAATTTTGAAAAAAAAACACAATATTTTTTACTTTTTGCTATAATAAATATCCCAATAAAAAAAACAACATTTATTTTTCTCAGTTTAGGCCGATAAGTATTATTCTATATATTTTTGGTAAAAAAAATCGCAATAAGCGTATATTGATTGGTTTGCGCAAAAGTTATCGCGTCTACAAAATAGGGGATAGATTTATGGCATTTATATTGTTATTTTTTTTTTTTTTTTTACTAGTAATGGCGGCGATCTGCGATTTTTATCGTGACTGCAATATTGCGGCGGATTTATCGGACACTTTTGACACTGTTATAATAATAATATTTTTCACTTTTTGCTATAATAAATACCCCCAAAAATGTTTTTTAAAAAAAAAATTCTTCATCAGTTTAGGCCAATATATATTCTTCTACATATTTTTGGTAAAAAAATAATAATCGCAATAAGCGTATATATTGATTGGTTTGCGCAAAAGTTATAGCGTCTACAAACTATGGGAAAGATTTATGGTATTTTTATGGCGTTTTTATTATTTATTTATTTTTACTAGTAATGTCGGTGATCTGCGATTTTTAGCAGTACTGCGACATTGCAGCGGACAGATCGGACACTTTTGACAGATTTTTGGGACCATTGACATTTATAGAGCAATCAGTGCTATAAAAATGCACTGATTACTGTATAAATGTCACTAACAGGGAAAGGGTTAACACTAGGGGGATATCAAGGGGTTAAGTGTGTGTTTTAACTGTGTGGGGATGTGACTAACTAGGAGAGATGACAGATTGCTGTTTCAACTTTGTAGAAATACATGATCTGTCTCCTCTGACAGCACAGGGATTTCTGTGTTTACACACACAAATCCCCATGCTGGCGCTCGTGCACGCGATTGTGCCCGCGTGGCAGGAGGCGATCGTGCCCGCGTGGCAGGCGGCGATCGTGCCCGCTGACCATGCGCATCGGATTTCCCACTGTGCAACGCGCCCTCTGGTGGCTCTCTTGGGCAAAGCCGTATATGTACGGGATTTGGCCCAGGAGAGCCATTCTGCCGCAGTCTATCTGCGTGAGCCGGATGGGAACCAGTCAATCTGAAAAGTGCTGAATATATACATCATGCTGCCTAAAAGGCACAAAGATGTCCCCATTTGTCATATAAATGGCTGTGCGGACACTCACTGCACAGACATGGTACACCATTGTCACAGGAAATAACATGCACGAAGCAAAATTTTAAGACCCCACGGTAAATTTTTTTGCTTTATTCTCAGTTTTTCTTGGTGGCTATTGTCTTGTTGTATAGAATGTGATGGAAAATTCGAAATTGTTGAGTTGTTATGAGAGCAAGAGGTTAGGGGAAATGTTTCAAAGGGGACACCTGTTCTTGTGACAACTGTCTAAGAGGGGAACCCCCCTCACCTTGGGGAGATTTCCTTTCACTTCCTGTGAAGTAAACAGAAATCTCCCAAACAGAACAAAGAGGGGAAAGAATTGATAGGGGGTTTAACCCTTCCTTACTGTAAAATAAAATAAAAAAAAATGCTTTAGATATACTTTGGATTATACTGTTGGAAAATATGATGAGACCTTTGAAAAAAAACCACCATCCAATCATTATGAAACAGGAGCAACATGATTCTGCCTGTGATGAATAATTGCATTACTTCAAAAAACATCTGCAGATAATTCCCACAGGTATTCACTGCAGGGATTCAGCGTGTTCTAAAATCAGATATACCTTACAGAGAAAATAATAATGTGTAGTAGTGCTGAGTGTCTCATTGATTGCCTCTCTAATGACACAGGGAAGAAGTTTGTTGCTGCTATGTATGACTACACTCCAATTAATAATGGAGATCTCCAGCTACAGAAAGGAGAGAAGCTCCAGCTCCTGTCTGAGTGAGTTCTGTTTTTTATTCCATACAATGGATGATGGTAGGGTGGTGAGACACTTGGTAAAGGTTTTCAGATATGGCTTGTCCTCAACTGACAGATTTAAATCCTAAGTGATATAATCATTTATCTGTGTTAATTAAAGCTGCTGAAAAAATGTGTCTAACCCTCTCCCCTTCCTGTCATGTTTCCTTTTTTTCCCCCATTTACTCTCTTTTAAGCCTCGTACATCGACGACCAGTTTTCTCGGCAAGAAACAACAAGAAAACTGTTGGGAGAGCTTTCTTGCCGAGAAAACCGGTCGTGTGTATGAGGCTTTCAGGTTTCTCGTCAAGAAAACTGCCCAGAATCTCGACGAGAAAAAAAGAAGACTTGCTTTCTTTTTTCTCGTCCGGAGTCTCAATTTTCTCGTCGTGATTCTCGTCAGACTGTATTTGGACGAGAAAACCGTTCGTGTGTATGCTTTTCCAAGTCCTCCAAGTCTTCAAAAACCACGCATGGTCAGAATCAAGTATGAGACGGGAGCGCACCTTCCTAGCGTTCGTAATGGAGATAGCACATTCGTCACGCTGTAACGAACTGAAAGCACGAAGACTGAAAAGCGCGAATCGTCTCTCCCCAAACTTTTACTAACACGCGGTAACACGAGATCAGCAAAAGCAGCCCAAGGGGTGGCGCCATTGGAATAGAACTTCCCATTTATACTGCCGTCGTACGTGTTGTACGTGACCGCGCTTTACAACAACGAGATTTTGGATTGACAGTGTGTATGCAAGGAAAGCTTGACAAGAATCTCGTCAAGCTTGACAAGAAACCCGTCGAGAAAAACAACGTTTTTTTTGCGACGAGATTCTCGGCCATCTGTACAAGGCTTAATGCCGCGTACACACGACCGCTTTTCTCGACGAGAAAAACTGCATTTTTTCATTTCGCCGAGAAAAACGATCGTCTGTGGGCTTTATGTCGTTTTTCTCGTCGAGAAAAACGGCATAAAAAACGACGAGAAAATTTAGAACATGTTCTAAATTTTCTCGTCGTTTTTTCCAGCATTTTTTTCGTCAAGAGAAAAAATGACGGGAAAAACAACCGTGTGTAGGGAACCAAGCGGTTCCCTCGTTTTTCCTGTCATTATTCACGGCGTTTTTTTAACCGCCGTGAATAATGATCGTGTGTACGCGGCATTAGAGTTACTTTTCCTCTCCTTTTTCTTTCCCTTCGTGTTCTTTTTACTTTCCATTAATTTTCTATTTTTTCTTTCTTCCAGTGACTTACCCTTTCCTTCCATCATCTTTTCCTTCCTTTGTGTTCCCTTGTACTGTATTCTTCAGTCCCTTGCTCTTTTCCCTTCTCTAACTTTTTGTGCCCTTTCTCTTTTCCCTTCTCCCCACTTTATTTCATTATTTTCCTTTTTCTCTACTTTATTTTCCCTTTCATCCATTTCCCTTACCTTTTGTCTGCTTTATTTGCCATTTTTACATTTTCTTTCTATCTTCCTTTACTTTCCCTTTATTTCTCTTCCTTTCTGTATGTTTTCTTTCTATCCTTTTCTATCCAGTTCCCCATCCTTTCCCCTCTTTCCTATCAATCTGTCTTGCTCTATTCCATCACTTTCTTTGCCTACCATTCTCTCTCTTCCTTTAGTATACATGACATTATGTTTATGTTTGACTTTGTCCCCTTCCTTTACTTCCATTCCATTCTGTTCACGTTTCCATTTCATTTCTCTCACGTACATAACATTATCTTCTTTGTTATCATGATCTTTCTTCTCTCTCTTACCTTCCATTATGCCTCCTTCCTTTCCATTCCTATCCATTTTCCAGACTTCCTACTCCTTCGTTTCAGTCTCCTTCTTTTCTTTACCCTCCCTTTCCCCTTACCGTCCTTTCCTGTTCACTATTTTTGGTAATGTTTCCTTCCCATAATGTTCCTTTATTTGTTTATTTCCTTCCCTTGCATTCTGTCCCCCTCCTTTCCCTTCCTGTCCATTTCATCCCCTTCCTTTCCCTCCCCTTCCCTTCCCTTCCATTCCCTTCCCTTTCTCTCTTTCGTCCCTTTTCTCTCCTTTCCCCTCCATTTTGTCGCCTTCCTTTCCCTTCACATCCATTTTGTATGCTTCCTTTCCCTTCCTGTCCATTTTGTCCCCTTCCTTTTTTTCTCTCTTTCATTTTGTCCCCTTCCTTACCCTTCCCATCCATTTTGTCCCCTTCCTTTCCCATCCATTCTGTCCCCTTCCTTTCCCACAAGAGGAGAAGGGTGTTTGCCGTCATCTTTTGGTTTTCCTTGAAAGGACAAGAAAAAAAAACATTTCATTGCCAAAGGAACTTTCCTTGCTGTGCTATTGAACTCTGGGGAGTTAGCCAGACAGAATAGGGTTGCTGAGAAACGCCGTGTTCAACATTGGTTCTTTTGTAAAGTTGTGTTTCAGCCCCTGCTTAAAAGGACATTTATGTGTTGACGTGGACACTAGGTGGCAGTAATTTGCCTAAATATAGGAAAAATACTTTTATATAACATAGAGTTTGAAACTGATTAAAACTGAAAGAAGGACAGTTTCATCTTCTCGAAGATGCAGCTCTGCTTCTCTGTATATATGTGCAAAGGCTGGCCGAAGGCTAGCCTGTGTTTGTGGGAGGAGTCTGAGGGTATATATAGATACTCCTCCCCTGTCCTGGGTTGGCGTCATTTCTGAGGGGACCGCGTCACTTCCGGTTACGGCAGATCGACCAATGGAGTCTCGTGGCGGTTCCTCTCCCGGTGCTCACGCCGGGTATCGTCGGGGGGGGGGGCTGCCTGCCTGCTTATCCCGGTCCTCACGCTGAGCAGAAGGGGGTGGGGGGAGCCACTCACCGCCCGTTTCTCACGCCGCTCCATCTGGGGGTGGGCACTCACCACCAGTTCACCTCCCTGGATCTCATCTCAGGCATGGAGGGGATGCCCGCATGCCTCCCGGTTCTCACGCCGGCTGCGGGGGGGCGCTCACCCGCCTGCTCACCTCCCGGGCATCCACTGCCTCAGTTTAGCTTAGGCCTGGTTGGGGGGGGGGGCTTTCAGTCCTCAGGTCCTGCTTAGCCAGCCGCCATGGATCACACAGCACTCCCAGCAGTCAGCTGTCCCCCACCGGCAGGTGTTCCCACCTTGCCACTTAGTATTCTTTGGCATAAGCCAGTTTTCCATGCATGTCAGCAGAGTTTCCATGTTCAGCGCGGTGGCTTGGCGGCTGGTGTCCTTGCAGGGCCGCCCTCCTCCTCCCTGTCTATTTATGGGCTCTAGCTGAGGGGGGGGGGGGCCGTCCATCCACTCCTCCGGGCACTCACCGGCATTTTGCAGGGCCGTCAGTTCAGCAGGTCATCCTTCTCGGGTCATTGGGGTAGGGAGGGGGGGACATCCATGTTTGCATCATGGGGGGGGGGAGCGTCCACCTACCTACCTGCCCATCACTCCTCCTTGCTCATCTGCTGAAGGGCCGCCTGATTGTCTGCTCAAATCCTTCCCTGGGCTCACGCCGGTGTCTTGGGGGGTGTCCACACTCATCCCAGGGTCACGTTGGCTGCATGGGGGGGGTGAGGCTGTCCACCCGTCATCTCCCGGGGTCGCGCTGGCAGCGTGGGAGGGGTTGTCCATCCGCGTTCTTCGGGGATCTCGCTGGCAGCATGGGGGGGGGGGCTGTCCACCCATGGATCACGCTGGTAGTTTCCTTGCAATACTGCAATTTGTCATAGCATCCTGTCTCTGCGTTTCCAGTCTCTCTGCGTTTTCCAGTCTCTCTGAGTTTCCAGTCTCTCTGCGTTTTCCAGTCTCTCTGCGTTTTCCAGTCTCTCTGCGTTTCCAGTCTCTCTGCGTTTCCAGTCTCTCTGCGTTGCCAGTCCAGGTGGGACCAGTGTTCTGTGTGCTTGGCATGGTTTTCCATGTTTAACATGCTTGTTGCCTTAGCGCATTGGCCTCTTCCGCCTACTCCTTAACATATCCATCAGGTATCCATCACTGCAACTCCTGACAGTTTTCCATTTTTGCAACTCACCCTCTCACTTCCCATACCAAGTATGGGTAGGCTAGGGGTTGGGGGATCTCCACTGAGCTACTTCACCGGTGTCCGTTTGAGGTATTTCTATCTTCTCGGTCATCTTGTGCAGGGGCTCATCGGGCCAGCCCTTGCTCCTTTTCCCCCCACGTATCTTCGCATCTCAAGCATTTCATTCGCATGTTTGGGTTGTCTCGGGCATCAGGCTCAGTCCATCTTTCACGGGACGTTTGGTTGAGTGCTGTGCTGCTTCACAGGTTCTATAGGGGGTTCCTTCTATCACAAGTCATGAGTCGGGGGGTTTCTCCTGTCATAGCAGATATTTAACGGATACTTAGACTGTTGCCATCCGGGTGCGCGTTTAATCTACTTGTCGGATTGTTACCTTCCCTTCTTCATCTAAACATGTGTCTTTTTGCCCTCTTTTCAGGCATACTGACCAGCTAGGCCAAGGCACACCTCAGGCCTTGGTTGTTAGGATTATCACATTCCTTACTCGCATTCCTTACTTGCATTCCTTACTCGTATTTCTTACTCGAAGACTCTGACTACAAGTGCAAAGGCTGGCCGAAGGCTAGCCTGTGTTTGTGGGAGGAGTCTGAGGGTATATATAGATACTCCTCCCCTGTCAGGTCCTGGGTTGGCGTCACCCACCCGTTTCCCCCAGCCTTCATACATACTCATACTCTATACTCATTGTATACTTTCTTATTCTTACATTCAGGGTATGCCCTCTTTTCAGGCATATTGACCAGCTAGGCCAAGGCACACCTCAGGCCTTGGTTGTTAGGGTTATAACATTCCTTACTCGCATTCCTTACTTGCATTCCTTACTCGCATTTCTTACTCGAAGACTCTGACTACAAATATATCATATAATCATATACCTTACAATTACGTTATTGCTATGTATATTTTGTTTTGTGTTTCTTTTAGGTACCAGATCTGCTGTCAAGACCATCTGAGAATGGGGTGGGATTAGACAGATAGTGATGGGTGGTAGTGTACATATATAGTGTGTAATATACAAATGTCATATCTGGAGATTTATGCCATTCCTTCTATTGTACTTTGTTTAATTTCCACTTTTTCTTTTCCCTTCCCAGTTTTTTGGTTCAGGTACCAAAACCTCAGGCTTGAGGTTTTAATTTTTTTTTCAGACACTGCGGACAGTGTCTTTTTTGTAGGAGGGGGTGTATGTAGCGCCCTGCCCCCAATGATCGGGGCACTATTGTAAATTTAGGGGGTCTCTGAGTCAATAGTTGGGCTCAGATCTATATGATTATATCTAAATTGCCTCTGTTCTGGCTATGGTGGTGCCTGGTAGTGTTTTCCCTTGTTGCCCGAAGGTGGCGGTACCACCTCAGGCCCATGTTGGAATACAGGCAGACCATGGTGGATTGGGTGTCCTTTCTCAGCAGCGGTACAGTGGGAGTGGTGCCCCGCTGTGCATGCTGGGGAAGGATACTTAAGGGGCAGGCGCCATTGTTCGGGTCGTTTTCGCCTCGCTGCCCTCCTGGCGTGAGGTATGTGTGTGTGATTCTGGCCTCTGGGCCACGTTGGCCCGAGGCTGCATCGCTATATGGTAGGCCCGGCTAGTCTGGCTGGGGCCTACAATCTTAAAGGGGATCCCAAGCTGTCCAACAAGAGGGAGGAAGCTGATTAATGAAGGAAACCGGGGGAGGACCTGCCCTGGAGGAGACCAGCAAAGTGCTAATGTCTCGGGAGAGGCCTGGTGACCTCGTTAAGCCGGATCGGCTTAAAGGTTCTTTAACTGCACGGCTGGAAGTTCGGGACTGAAATCCTGTGGCAGAGGATTCCTGGCTATCCACATTTGTTCTCAAACGGTCTGTGGCAGAGACTGTCCTGATACTGGTTCGTGCGTCATCTCGGCTGCTAGGCCAGGTGAGAGGGGTCTATCCGGGTGAGCAATACCCACTCAACAGTGAGAGTGGTGGATGACTTTAGACATTTGTGTGTTCTACAATGTGTACCTGAACCTTCCCCTCTCTTCTCATACCTACTACTTTCTATACGAGTTATTGCAGCAAAAATAAAACCAACATTTGAAGGTTTTACATTCTGTGTGGACATTGCATTTAATACAGACTTTCTCACCCTGACAACGAAGCTGAAGAGGTAACGTACAAACCCAAAAACAAACCAGCAGCACCTACAGGGGGTAGTGCTATGGATGCAAGAATGAACACAAATCCTCACACGTTCCTAAAGTCCACAAAAAAATTGTATCCCTTTTTAATTCTTAAAGGTACAAGCGCACCTTGCAAAATCGCATGCCAAGACTCATGGTAACGAAGTACAATTTAAAAAGCCTTTAGCACCTTTTTTGCGCAATCTTTGTGCATAGAACAGACAATAACATGCAAAAACTTGCAAAACTTGTACATACTGTCATTCCTGCATAGGTGTGAACAGAGTCTGACACTTACCTTCCTCTCCTATAAATAACATCTGATCTTTCATCTCCCCTTCCTTCCCCTTCCACTTCTGTCTTACAATAACCTCTTCCCACCCCCCCCCCCCCCATCCTTTCTTTCTGGTAAATGATACTGTACTTTGTTCCCTTCTTTCATCTCTTCACCCTTTTTCACTATGTAGTCTTTCCCATTTGTTTCCCTTCCCTTTTTTCCCCTTTCCTGTTCTCTTCTTTCATCCCCACTTCTCTTCCTTTATTTTCCTTTTACCCCTTTTACCCCCTCTTCTTTCACCTCTGTTTTTGCCTTTCTTCTCAGTTTTTTTTTTATCACTTTCCTCTTCCATTACATCCCCTTGTTTTTATTAGATCCAATATACACTATATTGTCAAAAGTATTGGGACACCTGCCTTAACATGCACATGAATTTTAATGGCATCCCAGTCTTAGTCCGTAGGGTTCAATATTGAGTTGGCCCAGGCTTTGCAGCTATAACAGCTTCAACTCTTGTGGGAAGGCTGTCCACAAGGTTTAGAATTGTGTCTATGGGAATGTTTGACCATTTGTGAGGTCAGGCACTGATATTGGACAAGAAGGCCTGGCTCGCAGTCTCCGCTCTAGTTCATCCCAAAGGTGTTCTATCGGGTTGAGGTCAGATCTCTGTGCAAGACAGTCAAGTTCCTCCACCCCAAACTCGCTCATCCATGTCTTTATGGACCTTGCTTTGTGCACTGGTGTGCAGTCATGTTGGAACAGGAAATGGCCATCCCCAAACTGTTCCCACAAAGTTGAGAGCATGAAATTGTCCAAAATGTCTTGGTATGCTGATGCCTTAAGAGTTCCTTTCACTGAAAAACAGCCCCACACCATAACCCCCCCTACACCAAATGATTTGGACCAGTGCACAAATCAAGGTCCATAAAGACATGGATGAGCGAGTTTGGGGCAGAGGAACTTGACTGGGCTGCACAGAGTCCTGACCTCAACCCGATAGAATGCCTTTGGGATGAATTAGAGCAGAGACTGCGAGCCAGGCCTTCTCGTCGAACATCAGTGCCTGACCTCACAAATGCAGTTCTGGAGGAATGGTCAAACATTCCCATAGATACACGCCTAAACCTTGTGGACAGCCTTCCCAGAAGAGTTGAAACTGTTACAGATACAAAGGGTGGTGCCAACTCAATATTGAACCCTACGGACTAAGACTGGGATGCCATTAAAGTTCATGTGCATGTAAAGGCAGGTGTCCCAATACTTTTGACAATATAGTGTATATTTATTAAGGAAATTGCTAAGATTTATTTTGTATATGTAAGTATTCCTTCATTATTTTGACTTTTCTGGCATTGTTCATTTCATCAAAGCTCCCTTCTTTTCCCAGCACCGTTGGAGAGTGGTGGTTTGCAAAGTCCGAGGTTAGTGGCCAAGAAGGCTATATCCCCAGTAATTATGTCACACAGGTTGCCGGATTGGAATCGGAAACGTGAGTGGGTTACCAAATAATTATTTGTTTCCATAAAAAGACAAAAATCAAAACAACGTTTTACATTTAATGTGATTTTTTGCACAATGAACTACTGAAACATTACCTGCAGACTTCCTTTGTGTTGCTATGCATTGTATCCCCACCTTGCCTCACAATTCAGTGTCACTCTGTCTTAAGCTCACCACACTTGTTACAACACTTGTTTTAATTGTCCAATCTCCTTTGGATCTACTGCAGGGCTTTTTTTGTCCGGAATTCTGTTACGCCACCTCCAGCACTGGTCTTGGGCTTGGCGCACACTGACAGCATTCTTCTCCTAATGGCTGCACTGAACCCTCCCTCTCCCGACACATGCCTTGGAGTGCAGGGAGATGTGAAAAAGCGGGAGGTGCACATAGCCACTCTAGTTGGGCGGCAGCACTTCCTGAAGCCTGTCCCCACCATGTAGCCTACAGTATCCACTCTCCTACCAGGGCAAGCTACATCATGCTATCCTATCATATACTCAAGGAGGGGGATTTGGGGGTGAGAGGATGGTGATTTGGAGGAAAGGGGATGGCATTTTGATTTAAAGTGGACCAGGCCTACGCTGTCCTGAACTAAGTACATGGAGCACTGCTGAACTCTGCACGCTGTATGTAGCGCACACCTGAACCTTGTACACACTACATAGAGCACTGCTGAACTCTGCACTCTGTACATAGAGCACTGCGGAACTCTGCACTCTGTACATAGAGCACTGCGGAACTCTGCACTCTGTACATAGAGCACTGCGGAACTCTGCACTCTGTACATAGAGCACTGCGGAACTCTGCACTCTGTACATATCACACACCCGAACCCTGCACTCTGTACATAGAGCACTGCTGAAGTCTGAACTCTGTTCATAGAGCACTGCTGAACTCTGCACTCTGTATGTAGCACACACCTAAATACAGCACTCTGTACATAGCACACTCCGGAACCCTGCACTTTTTATGTACACAGTGCACACCTGAACTCTGCACTCTATATGCAGCACACACCTGAACCCTGTACTCTGTACACAGCGCACACCTGAACTCTGAACACAGTGCACACCTGAAACCTGCACTCTGCACGTAGGGCACTCCTGAACTCTGCACTCTATATGCAGCACACACCCGAACCCTGCATTCTGTACACAGAGCACAGCTAAACTCTGCACTCTGTATGTAATGCACACCTGAACCCTGCACTCTGTATGTAGTGCACACCTGAACCCTGCACACTGTACATAGAGCACTGCTGAACTCTGCACTCTGTATGTGGTGAACACCTGAACCCTGACACTGTACATAGAACACTGCTAAACTCTGCACTCTGTACACAGAGCACTGTTAAACTCTGCACTCTGTATGTAGCACATACCTGAATCCCGCACTCTGTATGTAGCACACTCATGAACCCAACACTCTGGACACATACGGCACTGCTGAACTCTGCCCTGTGTACACTCCTGCACCCAGTGTTCTATATGCAGCACACTCCTAAATGCTGCACTCTGCATGTAGCGCAAACTTGCACTCATAAACCCTGAACTGTGTAAGTAGCCCGATCATAAACCCTGCCCCCTGTTCATAGCACTCTTCTGTACCCTGCACCCTATACGTAGCACACTCCTGAACCCTGCATGTAGCATATCCCTGAAGCCTGCATGCTGTACGTAGCACACTCATAAACCCTGCACTCTGTACATAGCAAACTCCTGAACCCAGCACTCTGTACGTAGCACAATCCTGCAATCTGTACATAGTGAACTCTGCCCTCTGTATTAGCATACTCCTTGTATTCAATGCCTCTTTTAGACCCTCCCACTCTTAGGGCAATTTGACCACATCCCCCAATTGTTGCTATGCACTCTTCGCTCCTGACCTTCCTGCCTAGGTGGGTGGGAGTTCCTGCACCTATTATGTGAGGGAAAAAAGCCCCTGGATCTACCAACCAATATATAGTGCAAGGGCCTGCTTGGATGGATACAGACTGATTAGATAGTTTTAGGTAAGTCCTCATTACATAGATTCGGTAGATCTAAAGTTGATTGTACAGAGATTGTAGGGTCAGATTTGTAACGTGTATAGGAGGCTTCAGTAGGGCTGTGTAATTGTTTTGTCTATTTAAATTTGCCATTAATCCATTAGGAAATTAACCGCTTGCCGACCACCGCACGAACTTATACGTCGACAGAATGGCACGGACAGGCAAATGGGTGTATATATACGTCTCCTTTAAATTGCTGCCGTGTAGTCGCGTGCGTGCGGCCCCAGCGGCGCGCTCGCGACCCTGCCGCGAGCTCCGTGACCGTGCCCGCGGGACCCGTGGACTCGATGTCCACCGGTGTCCCGCGATCGTGTCACGGAGCTGAAGAACGGGGAGATGTTAGTGTAAACACAACATCTCCCCGTAGAAAACCGCAGAGATGATCAAATACCACCAAAAGAAAGCTCTATTTGTGGGAAAAAAAGGACGTCAATTTTGTTTGGAAGCCACGTCGCACGACCGCGCAATTGTCAGTTAAAGCGGCGTGGTGCAGAAACGCAAAAAGTGGCCTGGTCTTTGGCCAGCGAAATGGTCCGGGGCTTAACCTTCCTGGCGGTATTCCCGAGTATGGCTCGGGTAAAATTTCAGCACCAAAAGCGGTAACCCCGAGCCAGACTCGGGATTGCATCGCAGTAATCCAGGCAGAGTTACTTACCTTGTCCCCTGGATCCTGCGATGCCTCCCCGCTGTGTGATCGAGCCGTGTCTCCTCGCTCGATTCACACACTGCCAAGTGCCGCCGAGCTCCGTTCCCTGCAACGCTACGACGCATGGGGACGGAGATCGGCGCTAAATTCAAAAAAAGTTAAAACACAGTACACATACAGTATATTGTAATCTTACAGATTACAGTACTGTATAAAATACTGTCCAGTGTCCTGCATGCACTTTTATATAATAAAAACTGTTCTTTCTGCCTGGAATTTGGAGATTGTCCATAGGAACCAAAAAGTGTCCCTTTACGTCAAAAGTGGTTTTAGACCAACTAGAAAACAGCGATAATAAATTAGAATCACTCGCAGAATTGAGCGATAGCGATTTGTGGGGAAATTCGTCAAACACTGAAAAACACTTTTATTATTATTATATTATTATTTGTTATAATTATTTTATAGTTATTTATTATATTATAATTTATGATTTTGTTTTTTTGAACTTTATCATACCCGGGATGTCTACTAGACTCTGGTTTGGACGGATTTAAGTGAATTATTCCTAAGAATTACAGGCCTACAAAATAAAACGCCAAATTTCCATGCAGAATAATGGTACCGCTTTCAGCACCTAAAATCTGACAGAATCATACCGCCAGGGAGGTTAAGTGGTTAAAGACAATCTCATGGCTCTGTAATAGATAAGCTGAAAATTTTGGTGTTGCCTCCCCACTGAAAATACCAAGAATATGTGATTAAGATCCCAAAAATAGCCTACAAATAGGTTTTAGGTCGACATGTCACTTCAATCCCTGAGGTGGAGCTTCACAATAAGTAAATTAAACGGTAGTCACCAATAACACATTTTATGAACAATGTCATACTACAATGTTTGGCTACTGTATAAATGCATCACATTACAAAATGAGGTTGTAAAACTTTTGACAAATACAATGATTATTCAATACAGATAATCAATGCGTTTAGTGATCAGGAAGTTGTACAACATAGTATAGATGTGTTTCACCCACTCAAAAGCCCTGTACACACGGGCGGGAATACTGTCGGAAAAAAAAACTTTGGTTTTCTCGACGGGATTCCTGTCAAGCTTGCCTTGCACGGCGAGTGTACACACACAACCATTCAAAAGAACCGCCGTTCGTTTGAATGGCAAGAACGTGGTGACGTTATCGACTACGACGAGCCGGCGCTCGTCACATTCGATGCTGTCGCCGCCATCTTGCTGCACCCCACACTAACCTTGTATGCTACCGTGCATGCGTCAAAGTCTTTTCGAGCATGCGCGGGTTTACCTCGGACAGGTAAGCATACAGACGAGAATCCTGATGAGAAAAATAGAGAGCAGGTTCTCTATTTTTCTCGTTGAGATTCCCGGAAGTTTTCCCGACGAGAAACCATACACAAGAACGGTTTTCTCTGCAAAAAGCTCTCCCAGCATGTTTTCTTGCAGAGAAAACCGGTCGTGTGTACGAGGCTAAAGGGTGGAGCCAGCGGATGCAAAGACATGTATGGGAAGCATTATACAAGTGCTGGATTATCCCCCTTTTGGGCCATTTGTATGCTACTTTGTTTATGTAAGTCTTTCTTCATTTTAAAGTGGGTATGTTACCCCTCTTTCTACCCCTACGGTCCACCAATGGTCCCCATTGGGCTATAGCGGCAGCCGTTCCTGGTTTGCATTTAGTGATGTCTTATAGAACCCTTTGAGTGGGTGCAGCACATCTATATAACGTATTACATCTCCTGAAGTAGCTCATTGCGAAACCAGTAAAGGTCTACAGATCATCTGTATTGAATAATCATTGTGTTCATCGAAGGTTTAACAATCTCTCTTTGAGATGTATTTTTTTACAGTAGCCATGCACTGTGGTATGGTGCTATACATAAGATGTGTTATTGGTGACTACCATTCCATTCACTTATTGCAATGTATTTTATCTATTCTATGTAATTTTTTCTTAATTTTTTTTTGACTTTATCTAGGCACCTTAAAAGTCCTATTGTGTATATTAAAATGTTATGGTATCTTCCAGAAATAAATTGCACTAAGCAGTTATTTTGATCTACAAATGATCATTAAAAACAGCAAATGATGATCCCTCATGATGGAAAATACAGTTAAATTCTCTTTGTTGTTGGGTCCAAAAATTTTCTGAGAAAGATAATTTGAAGCAATCTAATTAAGTGTGTTGCCATCATTGGGGGTTTCTAAGGTGACTCCTCACGCACATAGCCAAGAGGTTCAGGAAGATGGCAATTCACTTATAATGAAACTCCAGATATAACTTATTTTTCTACTTTTGGTTTTGAATTGAATAGGTGAAAGTTAAAACCTTTGTCAAGTATTTATTGATGTCTGTGTCCCCAGTGTGGAGATTCAGTGTTTTTTTATAAAGAAGTGAGTAGAAACTCCCCACTGGGAATACACCTTACTGGAGGAGTATGGGTAAGAGATTCGGGAGTTCCTTCTGGATCTAGAGTTCTTTTTTCATTTGGGTATGCAAAGAAAGATCTTGTTATAGAGTACAGAAGCTCTAGTAGGCAGTTCTCAAATATGAAACGACCATTACCAATGGTTTTAAAGTCCAAATGAATGTATTCCAACATGGAAATAACCAGCCAATACGTATTCAGGGAATACAGTAGATACGGAAAGTATTCGCATCGCTTTACTTTTTCCACATTTTGTTATGTTACAGCCTTATTTCAAAATTGATTATATTCATTATTTTCCTCAAAATTTTACAAACAATACGCCATAACGACAACGTGAAAGAAGTTTGCTTGAAATCTTTGCAAATTTAACTATAATAAAAAACAAAAAAATCTCATGTATTGTACATACGTATTCACAGCCTTTGCTCAATACTTTGTTAAAACACATTTGGGCACCATTTGCAGCCTCAAGTCTTTTTGAGTATGATGCTACAAGCTTGGCACACCTATTTTTGGGCAGTTTGTCCCATTCTTCTTTGCAGGACCTCTCAAGCTCCATCAGGTTGGATGGGGAGCGTCGGTGCACAGACATTTTTAGATCTCTTCAGAGATGTTCAATCGGGTTCAAGTCTGGGCACTGGCTGGGCCACTCAAGAACATTCACAGAATTGTCCTGTAGACAATCCTTTGTTATCTTGGCTGTGTGCTTAGGGTCGTTGTCCTGTTGGAAGATAAACCTTCGTCCCAGTCCGAGGTCCAGAGTGCTCTGGAGCAAGTTTTTATTAAGGATGTCTCTGTACATTGCTGCATTCATCTATCCCTCAATCCTGACTAGTCTCCCAGTTCCTGCTGCTGAAAAACATCCCCACATCATGATGCTGTAGGGATGGCCTTGGCCAGGTGATGAGCGGTGCCTGGTTTCCTCCAGACATGACGCTTGCCATTCAGGCTAAAGAGTTCAATCTTTGTTTCATCAGACCAGAGAATTTTGTTTCTCATGGTCTGAGAGTCCTTCAGGTGCCTTTTGGCAAACTCCAGATGGGCTGTCATGTGATATTTACTGAGGAGTGGCTTCCGTCTGGCCAATCTACCATACAGGCCTGATTGGTGGAGTGCTGCAGAGATGGTTGTTCTTCTGGAAGATTCTCTTCTCTTCATAGGGAAACATTGGAGCTCTGTCAGAGTGACCATCAGGTTCTTGCTCACCTCCCTGACTAAGGCCCTTCTCCCCCGATCGCTCAGTTTGCCCAGGTGGCCCGCTCTAGGAAGAGTCCTGGTAGTTCCAAACTTCTTCCATTTACGGATGATGGAGGCCACTGTGCTTATTGGGACCTCCAATGCTGCAGACATTTTTCTCTACCCTCCCCCAGATCTGTGCCTCCATACAATCCTGTCTCAGAGGTCTACAGACAATTCCTTGGACTTCATGGCTTGGTTTGTGCTCTGACATGCACTGTTAATGCGACCTTATATTGACAGGTGTGTGCATTTCCAAATCATGTCCAATCAACTGAATTTACCACAGGTGGATTCCAATCAAGTTGTAGAAACATCTCAAGGGTGATCAGTGGAAACAGGATGCCCCTGAGCTTAATTTTGAGTGTCATGGCAAAGGCTGTGAATACTTATGTATATGTGATTTCTTTTGTTTTTTTTATTTTTAATAAATATGCAAAGATTTCAAACAAACTTCTTTCACGTTGTCATTATGGGGTATTGTTTGTAGAATTTTGAGGAAAATAATGAATTTAATCCAGGCTGTAACATAACAAAATGTGGAAAAAGTGAAGCGATGTGAATACTTTCCGGATGCACTGTATATGCTCTGGCATTGTGGCATTATGACCATACACCGCACATATGTGTCCATAGTCAGCAGAGGTTCCTGTGCTGAGAGTGTGCTTAAAGACAGCTCCTGGTCTCTAGTAATGATCAGGAGCCGGTGGGACTTTTCCTTTGGACCGACCTTCCCACCCCCGAGGTGTAATAGTCCAGTTAAAGGGAAGACGGGGCTTGGTGGGCAGTGGCGAAATGTATACGCTTCCTTAGGGCTAAAAGAACATGGACATTGACTTTGTAACTTGTGTTTGTACAACAGTAAAATTATTAAATTAATATAAACAATCCCTACGACATTCATTTCATACTGTTGTAAAGAACACCAAGGCAGCGAACACAGTTCAATGCAGAAGGGCTTTGTACAGCAACTCCATAGCATAAAACAAACAAAAACTCTATTTGTCCGGATCACTAACTAAACTCAAGTCAGCTTCTGATTACGATGGTGCCCTCAGTGGGCTCCCCAAAACAAACTAGCAGCATTTTTTTTTCTGTCAGCAGTCAGCCTTTTCACGCAGCAGCAGATTCCCACAGCAAAAAGCATGAGAGAGAGAGAGAGGGAGCCCTGAAGTATCAGTCAGCTCACATATATACCGTATATACTTGAGTATAAGCCGACCTGAATATAAGCCGAGGCACCTAATTTTACCACAAAAAACTGGGAAAACTTATTGACTCAAGTATAAGCCTAGGATGTCCATCTGCATGCCTCACTGTGCCTCACTGTGCCCATGCCTCACTGTGCCTTACTGTGGCTATGCCTCACTGTGTCCATGCCTCACAGTGCCCATGCCTCACTGTGCCCATGCCTCACTGTGTCCATGCCTCACTGTGCCCATGCCTCACTGTGCCTTACTGTGGCTATGCCTCACTGTGTCCATGCCTCACAGTGCCCATGCCTCACTGTGCCCATGCCTCACTGTGTCCATGCCTCACTGTGCCCATGCCTCACTGTGCCCAATCTCCCTACCTGATCTCCGGCGCTGTGTGACTAGACTGACGTTTAACATGGGAGTCTATGGAAGGGGTGCCCGGCTTTGAAAAATCGGTGCTCCCTGGCCGTAAGTCCCGCAGACAACAAACTTTGCACACTATAGAGGAAGAGTGGGGCTACGTGTGTGCCAAGTTTGGGGTCCAGGGGACCTACGGTGGGCCGGTACCGGGTCCGCAAAGTCCAGGAGATCAGGCGCAAAAAGGTGACTCGAGTATAAGCCGAGGGGGGCATTTTCAGCACAAAAAAATGTGCTGAAAAACTCGGCTTATACTCGAGTATATACGGTAAAGACCTGCGGACAGCTGGGACTAATAATGAGGTTCATCCACCAAGTAGGATGTGAACCTAGGGATAGAGACTTTATCTCACCCAAAGCTCTACAAAGTCTCTGGGCTCCAGGACCCAGTGCAGAAATTTATAATATTTTAGAAAACAAAAATAGTTTTTTCCCCACATCCACCACAAACCCTGGAGCCCCTTTCCCTTACCATGTGTATGTGAGAAACCTAGGTTACACATATACACCATCCACAATCTTGCCAGCCAATGACTCGCAATAAATATACTGTACAATGGGTTTGATTTACTAAAATGTTACTAAACCCAGGACCCTGAATTCACTATATCTGGTCTCCCACAGTACACAGAACATGGAAATGCAATTATTTTAGTAAATATAAACTGCTAAATACCTTTTCTCATCAGCAGTATATTGCAGTCTTGTGACTCCTATTAGTGTCCAGCTGAGCACTGGTTAAAGCTCATAGGAGGAGTTTTCATTCTCCTCTGACTGTCCGATGAGGCCACATGACTCTCTGTCTGGACAGTGCTGATAGGCCTTGTGCTGATCACATGTACCCTCCCAAAAAAAAAAAAAAAAAAAAAACTCTCTAGCAATCTATACCAAACTGAGCATGTGCAGAGTGCCTGCTAGGGCTCTGTACTATCAGCAGATGGATTGGGGACAGTGGAAGAAGGGGAGGATCAAACAGCCTTTTTACACAATGTGGAAGATTAACCCCTTAGGTTCCACAGTGAGTATAACAAGCATGTTTTACTGCATATACAGACTGATTTTACTGTCGTGGGTTTAGTAACACTTTAACCACTTGCGGACCACCCGCCGTCATTGTAAGTCGGCAGTTTGACATTAAATACCAGGGTTATGGCAGCAGATATATTTTTAAACAGCGGGCAGTCCGCTTTCAGATAACAGTGGGCTCTCCGGGGGATTTGCCGCAAGATCACTTTTATCAGGGGTGGGAGAGGGGCCCTCCCACAGCTCTCCACTGGTCTCTGCCGCTTACCGGAGCCGTCGGTAGCGGCGGAGACGATCGGGTCCTTTCCTCTGAGAGACATGGAGTCGCGTGACGGGAAGAGCTCCATACCATTGGATGACGGAAGCGACGTCAAACGTCACTTCTGCCCAATGGCATAATTATTCAAAAGAAAAATAACTTTTTTTTTATTGCATTTAAGTGTAAATATGAGATCTGAGGTCTTTTTGACCCCAGATCTCATATTTAAGAGGTCCTGTCATGATTTTTACCTATTACAAGGGATGTTTACATTCCTTGTAATAGGAATAAAAGTGACACAATTATTTATTTTTTTAATGGACAGTGTAAAAATAAAAAATGAACAGTAAAATAAATAAGATTTTTTTTTTAAAGCGCCCTGTCCTGCCGAGCTCGGGTGCAGAAGCGAACGCATACGTAAGTCGCACCCGCATATGAAAACAGTGTTCAAACCATGTGAGGTATCCCTGCGATCGTTAGAGCAAGAGCAATAATTCTAGTAAAAGACCTCCTCTGTAACTCAAAACTGGCAACCTGTAGACATTTTTAAACGTCGCCTCTGGAGATTAAGGCCTCGTACACACGGCCGAGATTCTCGTTGAAAAAAACATGTCGTTTTTTTCGACGAGATTCTTGGACAAGAAACTTGTCCCGGCCGAGTGTACAGATGCTCGTTTCAAAGAACCCGCGGTTCTTTGAAAGGAGCGTACGCGGTGACGTCATCGACTACGTCGAGCATGCGCTCGTCACATTCGATGCCGTCGCCGCCATCTTGGTATACCCTACGTATGCCTAGGAAGCTACCGCGCATGCGTCAAATTCATTTCGAACATGCGCGGGCTTCGGGGAGGACAGGTAAGTGTACACACACTCACTTTTCTCGTCGAGAAACATGCCGAGGAGAATCTCGAGGAGAAAATAGAGAGCAGGTTCTCTATTTTCTCGTGTGGGGTTTCTTGTCGGTTTTCTCGACGAGAAACCCGATAGCAGCGTACACACGACCGATTTACTCGGCAAGACCTCTCTGCCAGCAAGTTTCTTGCTGGTTCTTGCCGAGAAAATCGGTCGTGTGTACGAGGCTTCAGGGTCAAAGTTTGTCGTCATTGCACGAGCGGGCACATATTTGAAGCATGATATGTTGGGTATCAATTTACTCGGCGTAACATTATCTTTCACAATTCAAAAAAAATTGGGCTAACTTTACTGTTGTCTTATTTTTTAATTTAAAAAAAGTGTATTTTATCCCAAAAAATTGCGCTTGTAAGACTGCTGCGCAAATACGGTGTGACATAAAGAATTGCAACGACTGCCATTTTATTCTCTATGGTGTCTGAAAAAAATATATATATAATATTTGGAGTTTCTAAGTAATTTTTAACTTGTAAACAACAGATCTCAAAAAGAAGCTCGGTCCTTAAGTTGTTAATAGAGCGTTCTCACTTTACTATACATAGCATATACAGTATAGTATATACATTGTCTATATTTTAGCCCTAATGATGGAGGGATTTTTACCTACCGAAACGCAGTGTGACACTTGTTATCTTGAATTTCTATGATGGAATGAATAACTTTGGACTCCAAATCCATCAATGTGGTGCTCAGATTTTCTCATATTTCTTGAATAATAATCAACTGACAGCATTATCTGGTGGGGAAATGTTTATGGTACGCCTTCCAATAATATATATATTTCTGTCTACAGATTCTTTTTTAATAACATTACTCGAAAAGATGCGGAAAGACAACTATTAGCTCCAGAAAACATTCCGGGAACCTTCCTTATCCGGGAGAGTGAGACAAACCCAGGTACAGTATGTTACCAAAAAATGATGTCTGCAGAGGATTTTGCATGTCTCAGATTTCGCATTTCTACCCTTATGCCGCGTACACACGATCGATTTTTTTGACGGTGAAAACACAGTCGAGAAAATCGACGTGAAAAACGAGGAACAGCTTGTTCCCCCCACACACGGCCGTTTTAAATGACACTTTTTTTTTGGTCAAAAAAAACGACCGTGAATCACGACGAGAAAAATTAGAGCATGTTCTAATTTTTCTTGTCGTGATTAATGCCGTTTTTCTCATCGAGAAAAATGACAAAAAGCCCACAGACGATCGTTTTTCTCGTCCAAAAGAAAACATTTAATTTTTCTTGACGGGAAAAATGATCGTGTGTACGCGGCATTAGTATAAAAACATTCAAAGTATGTCTGTTCTTACAACAAAGAATCCAAAGAGTGCATGCTTGTACAGCAAAGAATCCAAGGTATATCTACTATTACAAATGAAATTCAGTATTACCCTTGGCTGTTCTTACACTTAATAATTTAAATTCTCACTATTCAATGCAGCAATTAATAAAAAAAAACTCCAGTAAGACAAACCATTACAATTACCTTAACAGTAATTAATCCTAAATCCTGTGCAAAATCTAAAGTTTGTATGCCATATAGCAGGGGTTCCTTTTATTACCCAATCTCATCAGCTTTTCCCAAGCTTTTTATTCTTAAAATAATTTTCAGGTCTCAGGGAACCCTTATGCCGCGTACACACGAGCGTAATTCCTCTCAAGCTTGGCTTGCATACACACGGTCACACAAAAGTTCTCGGAACTTTCGACTGTCAAGAACACGATGACGTACAACACTACGACGAGCCGAGAAAATTAAGTTCAATGTTTCCGTGCATGCATCGGAATTTTGGGCGTCAGAATTGCTACAGACGATCGAAATTTCCGATTGGAAGTTTTTCAGTCGGAAAATTTGAGAACCAGCTCTCAAATTTTTGCTGGCGGAAATTCCAACAGGAAAAGTCAGATGGAGCATACACACGGTCGGAATTTCCGATCAAAAGCTCACATCGGACTTTTCTTGCCGGAATTTCCGATCGTGTGTACGGGGCATTACTGAAACCAATTCATCAGGGGTTAATGGGGAAAATGCCCCTTACATTGGTGGTCAGTAGGAAGACGGCAACCCTTACAGTAGTTGTCAGCAGTGGCGGTGCGTCTATAGTGGGCGCAGGAGCGCCGCCCCCTCTCTCCCCTGCACCGTCAACAATACATACATTCATGCATTGCATGAATGTATGCATTGTCGCCGGCGCCGCTGCCGCCCACTATTCAGATGGCCGGTCCCCTAGCGAGTGCCGGCCATCTGAATACCAGCAGTTGGTTGGTTTTTGGAAGTGTCTATCAGAGCCAGCGGCTCTGATAGGCTTCCCGATTACAGCCTGTGGGCTGTAATCGGCTTCCATATAGTTAACCAGGGGACGCACGGGCTGTGCGTTCCCTGGTTAACACTGACACGCGTCTCAGCCAATCAGGTTCACCGGGTCTGGTTACCGGTAACCTGATTGGCTGAAGCGACATCAAGGGCGGGAGAAGACATCGAGGACGGAAGAAGACATGAGGGAGCGTGGAGGAGGACGCCGCTGACCCGAGGAAGGTAAGTGCAGGGCTGGGAGGAAACTGTCTGCATTTGGGGACAAACTGGCTGTATTTGGGGACAAACTGGCTGCATTTGGGGACAAACTGGCTACATTTGGGGGGAAACTGGCTACATTTGGGGGGAAACTGGCTGCATTTGGGGACAAACTGGTTGCATCTGAGGGGGCAAACTGGTGGCGTTTGGGCACAGTGGCTGCGTTTAATGGGCACAGTGGGGGCAATTGATGTTTTTTTTTTCAGTTTGTTTGCCCCCCCCCCCCTCCCCCCCAAAAAAACATTTTTAACAGCAGCCGCCACTGGTTGTCAGTATGCCACCCTTGGTTTTTCCAAGTAGCATTGGCTCTGGAACTATGCAGATACCATCAGATAGGAGATCAGTCAGCTACAGTTTAAGAAACCCTGAAGGAACCCCTAGAAACCTCTGGAAGAATACTAGGGTTAAACCCTGCTTGAAAATGGCTGCATTACAATGTATTTCCAAGTATGCCTCCATAACGCCTTTGTCAGACTCTCTATGGTCATTTCATCATTATCTTTGCATCAGTCCTATTAGGTACCAGAATGACTTCAAAAGATGTCAATAGCTTGGCTTTGCATTACATATGGATATCTAGAAAGAAAATCATAAGAATTTATCATATTTACATACAGTATGTCACAAAAGTGAGTACACCCCTCACATTTTTGTAAATATTTTATTATATCTTTTCATGTGAAAATGTCCAAATTGGGCCCAAAGTGTCAATATTTTGTGTGGCCACCATTATTTTCCAGCACTGCCTCAACATTCTTGGGCATGGAGTTCACCAGAGCTTCACAAGTTGCCACTGGAGTCCTCTTCCACTCCTCCATGACCACATCATGGATCTGGTGGATGTTAGAGACCTTGTGCTCCTCCACCTTCCATTTGATGATGCCCCACAGATGCTCAATAGGGTTTAGGTCTGGAGACATGCTTGGCCAATCCTTCACCTTTACCCTCAGCGTCTTTAGCAAGGCAGTGGCCATCTTGGAGGTGTGTTTGGGGTCGTTATCATGTTGGAATACTGCCCTGCAGCCCAGTCTTCGACGGGAGGGGATCATGCTCTGCTTCAGTATGTCACAGTACATGCTGGCATTCCTGGTTCCCTCAATGAACTGTAGCTCCCCAGTTCCGGCAGCACTCATGCAGCCCCAAACCATGACACTCCCACCACCATGCTTGACTGTAGGCAAGACACACTTGTCTTTGTACTCCTCACCTGGTTGCCACCACACACTCTTGACACTATCTGAACCAAATAATTTATCTTGGTCTCATCAGACCACAGGACATGGTTCCAGTAATCCATGTCCTTAGTCTGCTTGTCTTCAGCAAACTGTTTGCAGGCTTTCTTGTGCATCATCTTTAGAAGAGGCTTCCTTCTGGGACGACAGCCATGTGGACCAATTTGATGCGGTGTGCGGCGTATGGTCTGAGCACTGACAGGCTGACCCCCCACCCCTTCAACCTCTGGAGCAATGCTGGCAGCACTCATACATCTATTTCCCAAAGGCAACCTCTGTATATGACGCTGAGCACATGCACTCAACTTCTTTGGTCGACCATGGCGAGGCCTGTTCTGGGTGGAACCAGTGATGCCAATACAGTGATCAGTGCTAAACAATATGCACTGTCACTGTACTAATGACACTGGCTGGGAAGGGGTTAACATCAGGGGCGATCAAAGGGTTAAATATGTTCCTAGCTGGTGTTTTACTAAACTGTGGGAGGTGCTTGTACTAGGGGAAGGCAGAGATCCTTGTTCCTGGTTTTCAGGAACACAGGATCAATGTCTTCCCGCTGACAGAACGGCAACCTGCCTTGTTTACATAGTCAGACTGCCATTCTGCCTGTGTAACAAATAATCGGCAGGTGCCGGCGGACATCGAGTTGGTGGTACCCGCTGATCGGCTTCTGCCATGAATAATCACAGCGGGAGCAGTCCGACGGCGGCCCCAACCCGAAAGTGCTGGATCACATACTAGGTATGTGATCCAGCATAGAAGAGCTGCCTTGCCGCCGTGTGTATATATATATATATACATATATATATATATATATATATATATATAAATATATATATATATATATATATATATACACAGTATACGATCGGCAAGCGGTTGACAGATGGAAATGAAAAGCGATCATATAAAAACAACATGTGAAACCACATATTTTCCACCGTCCTCATAGACCAACTGCCACTTCCCAAGCCAGTATGGACATATGGGGGGGGTGAGAAAGAGGGGATGCAGTGCCTGAGAGGGTCAGTCAGGTGTGCATTGAGACCACCTAACATCAACACAAAGGGAGAAGATTTAAGTAATATGGTTTAAGATATATTTTAAAAAAACAAATAAGGTGTTTCAAATAATTTAAAAAAGTGTGTCTATGAGGATCACATTATTAATATTATTATTATTATTATAAGGATTATTCAGCGATCTATTCCCATTATTTGACTCCTATGCCCCTGAGGGATATGGATACCCCCAGCTAAGAACTTCCTTATTATAACAAATACAAAGAACCTCACTTGGCAGTGACATCTTAGAGGCCAGCATATAAATTTGGCATAATCACAGCATAACTGTAGGATGTGAAAGTCACACGTTGTTTCTTGGGGCTGAATAGACAGGAAACCACATCTCTTCGCATCTTTGTTCGCTTTCATTTAGAGAAAGGTATGTCCCGCACATCTCCTCCAACGTCTGGCCAATATTTTAGGAGTTCTGCATTATATATGGTTCCATATGTGTCCTCTGCTCTCCATCCACACCGCTGATGTGCAGACTTTGAAAGTGCGGCATATTTCCCTGTACACTAAATGAAGATCACGGACGCAGATTATAGCGCTTGGAAGAGAGTTAAAAGTGTTTGAGGCTCATAAAGAGGTGAAGTGAGGTTTATGTGAATAACACTTGTGTCATGCGAAGTTCTAAGAGATGAAAGAAATCCCATGAAGAAAAGCCGTAGACGTGCCGCCACAAAGTGATATGCGCCAGTTTATCCTCACCGCGCAGCAACAAATATCTTAATGATTCCGTCAGTGGTAGAGGGTTGTGGTAATTGCTGAATCACTCCGTTGTTTACATTTAATTACTGCAATTAAAGATGGAATTCCTATAAAACAAAAAGCTGTAGTTCTCGTCTAAATTCATCTAAAGTGTTGGCTGTCAAATACCTTCTCAATAGGCAAGTCATGACTTTCCAACTGAACTACAGATCCCAGCATTCTCCCATTAACTTTGCAAAGAATGGCCCTAGATGAGTTTTTTTTTTTTAACCACTTTCCCCCCTTCCTGCTCAGGCCAAATTTTGAGCTTTCAGCTCTGTCGCACTTTGAATGACAATTGCGCGGTCATGCTTCACTGTAACCATGTGACATTTTTATCATTTTCTTCACACAAATAGAGCTTTTATTTGGTGGTATTTAATCACTGCTGGGTTTTTTATTTTTTACAAAAAAAAAAGACAGAAAATGTTGAAATAAAAAAAGTTTTTCTTAGTTTCTGTCAGTAAATGTTCTAAATAAGTAATTTCTCTTCCACTGATGGGCACTAAAGAGGCAGCACTGATGGGCACTGATAGGCTGCACTGATGGGCACTGATGACGTGGCACTTATGGGCACTGATGAGGCGGCACTTATGGGCATTGATTAGGAATCACTGATGAGGAGTCACTGATATGCCACACCTATGGGCACTGATAGGTGGCACTGATATGTGGCACTGATGAGCACTGATAGGCAGCACTGGTGGGAACTGATAGGTGCCACTGATGGGCACTGATAGGTGGTACTGGTGGGCACTGATAGGCGGCACTGATGGGCAGCACTGATGGGCATTGATGGGTGGCACTGATAGGCAGCAATTATGGGCATTGATGGGCAGCAATAATGGGTGGCACTGATAGCCATAACTAATGGGCACTGATTTGTGACACTTGTGGGCACTGATTGTTGGCACTGGTGGGCACTGATTGCTGGCATTGGTGGTGTGTTAATGTAATCGGGGCACTGATGATAAGTGCCCTGATTACATGTCTTGATGTCCCCTGGGAGGAAATGCTGCTGATTGGCTCTCACTCCTCACCACACACTCTGTCAGTGTGAGGCAATGAGAGCCGATTACCGGCATCTCCGTGTCTACATGTGACCGGCTGTGATTGGACACAGCCGATCACATGGTTAAAGAGCTGCGGCTCTTTAGAGAGATCGGGGTCGCGCCGTGTCCTAGCAACGTGGTCACGATCACCATGATCACTGCGCTGTGCCCCTGCAAGAGTTGTTGTTCTGGGATGACGTCATATGACGTCGTCCCAGAACAAGAGCCGCACCGCCCCACCATCATTTGACAGTGGGTGGGCGGCAAGCGGTTAATCAGCAGGCTGACCAGATTCCCCCATCCCCTCTTTCGAGGTGGATGTGGGAATCACAGCTGTGTCATTGTATCCTGACAGCGTGGAGACTTCCCTGCCCTCAGAATACACATAGCAGAAATTTTCCAACAGGGCGATTGAACAGAAGTCAATCAGTATGTGGGCAGGGCCTACTTCGCCCTGCACGCCGGGTTACTTTTGCCTGGCTGATCAATTCCTGGGACCAGGCGGAGACTGCGGTCATGTGAAGAATAGAACATTAGGGCAGTTCCCCGACTTAGAGATGAGCATTCACTGTGTGCAGTAAAAATGTAGAATTCACCTGAATAAGTGCTGTCCAATGTCACTGCACACCGTACTTAATGTATAATAAAATGAAGAAAAAACTGCGCTTATATGAATAAAAATCAATCCAAAATAAACCAATTATTCAAGCAGCAATTCTCCTCTTAGATATAGACACAGTACCATACTATTCAAAACATCCACAGAGTCGCGCTAAATAGGTGACAAAATTGCACCCATATAATACAAACAATAAGTGCCATCCAAATGAAATAAAGTCCAAAAAAGTGAGAATTATAAAGTCCAAAAGAGTGAGAATATAAATGTGAAATCAATACATCTGCAATATAGCCATCATCCATCACCATGGGTGAGATCTTGTCTGGAGCACCACCACCTTTATCCGGACAAACTGCCTGCTTAACAGATCAAAGGAGCCTCTTATCACAGAAGGTCAGCAACGCTTGTGGCTACCCACCCAGCCAGGGCATTTCGACAGAGGCGTATCTAGTGAAAATGGCGCCTATTTCAAGTATAGAAACTGCGCCCCTGTCAAAACATTTGAAACTCATCTTTCAGATGACCTTAAAAAATTAAAAACAGCTAACAAAACTACAAGTCAAGCTCTTTAATCTTTCAATTAACAAATTATAGATTGGCACTGATGAGCTGCACTAATGGGTACTGATAGGCAGCACTGATGAGCTGCACTGATAGGCAGCACTGATAAGCTGCACTTATAGGCAGCACTGATGGGCACTGATAGGCAGCACTGATGGGCTGCATTGATGGGCACTGATTTGCAGCATTTATGGGCACTGATAAGGCAGCACTGATGAGGCAGCACTAACACTAATAGACGGCACTGATGAACTGCACTGATGGGCACTAATAGGTGACACTGGCACTGACAGGTGGCACTGATGAGCTGCACTGATAGGTGGCACTGATAGGTGACACTGGCACTGACAGGTGGCACTGATGAGCTGCACTGATAGGTGGCACTGTCTGAGTGGTGACACTGGCACTGATAGGTGGAACTGATGAGCTGCACTGATAGGTGGCACTGTCTGATTGGTGACACTGGCACTGATAGGTGGCACTGATGAGCTGCACTGATATAGGTGGCACTGTCTGATTGGTGACACTGGCACTGATAGGTGGCACTGATGATCTGCACTGATACAGGTGGCACTGATAGGTGACACTGGCACTGTCTAGCCCTGTTTGGGGGGGCTTTGGTGACATATCAGGGTTCTAAACAGACCCCTAATATCTCACTTTTGAGACAGAGAAAGGAACTGAGGACAGAGATTCCCCAGTCCCTTTCTCTGCAGCCTCAGCTGCACTGGACAGTGAATAGATGGGAAGTGCTCTGTGCTAAGCAGCCTACCATTCATTCACAAAATGAATCATAGCAACCTCCCCCTTTCCCCCGCGGCAGCTGATGAGAGAGGACAGAGGGAAGCTATCAGTGCTGCAGGGAGCCATTACAGTGTGAAACAAGACAGGTGGCAATCCTGTCTCCCTCCGCACCCGGTCCGGCCAACTTCCCCTACCTGGGGCCCAGGAACTTAGTGCAGTGCTCCTTCTGCAGCATTCTCCTGAGTGAGCCGAGAGCCACGGACCAGTGGTGTCCCTTCCTCTTGAGAACCAAGCTGGGCAACGGAACGCGTGGTGTGGGACACTATCACTTTCACTTTCAAGTGCAGGCGGAGTGATCTACCGCATTGCGGCTCCCGTCAATTAGATTAAAGCCCTAGCCTGCCTCAGCATATTAATATAGAAGGGGCCGGGACTTTAATTTAATTTTCGGGAGCCGCAGTGCGGTGGATCACTCCGCATGCAACCGAAAGTGGTGAAATAATCCCTATTTCTGTCTATTTTTAATGTGTGCATTGGCAGTTCATTCATAAAGCACGCATTGGCAGTCCACTCACATGCCTTTACAAATGTTACCACATGCACCTTAGCACGTGTGATCAGTAATGCACTGCAACGTAATGGTACCTGAGCATAAACATCTGCACTCTGCCTCTCCCTGCAGACCAGATGCTGGTTTGGGTACCGCGCCAGTTGCAGTTCAGCCGTGGTGAAGAGCTGCACTGCGTGTAGCATGCAGGACTGTTCAGTGCTCACTGTGGACTTGTCTAGAGACATGTTAGACATCACAATGGTAAATTGATTGACAATGTTGCTGGATGTGGGCCTGTGCTGTGGCTGTCTCTTTGTTGGATTGGGCTGTCTCTTTACTATCTGGGGAGTCTCCTTGCTATATGGGGATGTCTCTGTTGGATTGAGCCATCTCTTTGCTGGATTGGGCTGTCCCTTTGCTGAATATATGAGGATGTCTCTTTTCCAAATGGGGATGTCTCTTTGCTGGATGGGAATGTCTAATTTCTGAATATATGGGGATGTTTCTTTGCTGGATGGGGGTGTCTCATTTCTGAATACATGGGAATGTCTCTGCGGAATATATGGAGATGTATCTTTGCTGGATTGGGATGTCTCTTTGCCTGATTGAAATCTCTTTTTGTTAGATTGGACTGTCTCTTTGCTGGGTTGGGCCATATCTTTGCTGAATACATGGGGATGTCTCTTTTAATGAATGGATTCATATTCATATAGTAATTTGTAAGAGTGTTAAAACAAAAATGGGTGCACTGAAGGACACGGTGGAATGGCCAGTGGGCGGATTCAGTGTGACGGCCATTGGGCGGGCCCTGGGGAATGTTAGTGGTCAGGCCTAAAGCTGTGTAAGGGGCCCCTACATTTCTGATGGCTGCCCTGCCAAGAAGCATGCATGAACAGGGCCGCCATCAGGAATTTTGGGGCCCCCTTACACAGCTTCAGGCATGGGCCCCCTGGGGCAGAGGAGAATCGGGGGGGGGGGGTGCTGCCGCCGCAATTTGAGAAGCGGGGGGCTGCCATGAATTGAGAAGCGGGGGTGCTGCCGCCGCGAATTGTTGAGGTCGGGGGGGGGGGGCTTTGGGTGCTGACAAAAAAAAGGAACAAAAAAAAAGGGGGGTTGCCATCCGGGCCCCTGGGGACCTCCGGGCCCTTACAGGTGTACTGCTTGTACCCCCCTGATGGCAGCCCTGTGCATGAAATAATGTTATTGTTGTAATTATTTTATTATGTATTATTCTTATTGTTATAATTTTCAGGCACTTATTCACTTTCTGTGCGAGACAAAGACGCAACCCGGGGAGATTTAGTGAAACACTATAAGATCAGAATGCTGGATAATGGCGGATATTACATTTCCCCGACTCTCACATTTTCTTCACTACAAGACCTAGTGAAACATTATACTGGTGAGCATATAATATTTATTTTCTTGTACGAAAGACCGCACTCTCCATGATGGTCCATTACCCTCTTATTGTCACCTCTGTAACCATTATGGTGGGTCAATAAAAGACTGGCGACAAGCTAAATAAAATAGCAGCCCTGATTTAAAATGTGAAAATAGGATTGATGAATTATTTGTAAGTGATCCTGTGAACTGTAAAGCCAATCAATCACATGAGTAGACCATTTTGAAGCCAGGTATATGTGGGTTTATAGTTGGGGTTTGATTTACTAAAGGCAAATCGACTCTGCAAGTGCAGTTGGTCCATTTATTAAGCATTCATGTACTTAACATCAAATACATTATTTTATCTACATTATTATTTTTTGCTGTCATTTTTTAGAAAGAGCTGATGGTTTATGCCGGAAATTGGAAAAGCTCTGTCCGGCATTGGAGAAAAGCACGTGGGAAGCGGATGTCTGGGAGATCCCAAGGGATTCTTTGCGGCTTGTAAAGAGGCTTGGAGCTGGGCAATTTGGAGAAGTATGGATGGGTGAGTTTTAAGTTATATCAGCACAACCAGTCTGTGATGGAACAATCCAATATGGATACTTTGTACAAAAAAAAGGGTGCACTTGGCCAATACAGTGGATTGATGGTATGTGCTAAACGTGGTATTAAGTGTAAAGTGCGCTGTCAAAACTAATACATTTCGTTTTGACAGCGCACTTTACACTTAATACCACAATATGTATACTTGTTTGTTCACCCCTGCACTGTACAGTCATCTCTATACTGGATTTGGTTGTATTGTTCGATTTAAAGTGTTACTAAGCCCACAACAGTAAAAATCAGTCTGTATATGCATTAAAGCATGCTTGTTATACTCACTATGGAGCCTAAAGCCTCGTACACACGGTCGGAATTCAAACAAACTTTTCCGTGGATTTTTGTCCGAAGGGAGTTGGCCAGGCACACCCATAGCATACACACGGCAGGTCTTTTCTGCAAACTTTCCCCAAACTTTTCCAACATCATGTGGTTTTTCTGCTCTTTTCTGCTCTTTACCGCCACCCTTTGGCCAACTTCTGCTATTATTGGTTGATTTTAACATTGGTTCTGGGCATGCTTATTTGTCCATCCAAGTCCGATGGATTTCTGTACACACGGTCGGACTTTTGTTGGCGAAAAGTTTGTCCGTTTGCAGACCGAACATTTGTCCGATGAAAATCAAAAAAGTTTGTCCGATGGAGCATACACACGGTCAGATTTTTTGTCAAACTTGCTCATTTTGAAGTTTGTTGGCAAAAAGTACGACCGTGTGTATGAGGCTTAAGGGATTAATCCTCCACATTGTGTAAAAAAGGCTGTTTGATCCTGTCTTCTCTGATTCTCCCCTTATTTTACTGTTCCCAGTCCATCTCCTGATAGTACAGAGCCTTGGAGGCACTCTGCACATGCTCAGTTTTGTGTGCATCGCTAGAGAGTTTTTTTTTTTGGGAGGGTTCATGTGATCAGCACAGTGCCAATCAGCACTGTCCAGACAGAGGGATAGGGGTCATGCAGCCTCATAGGACAGTCAGAGGAGAATTAAAACTCCTCCCTCAAACTGGACACTGATAGAAGTCACAAGACTGCTATATACTGCTGATGAGAAAAGGTATTTACCAGTTTATATTTACTAAAATAAATGTTTCTACGTCCTGTGTACTGTGGGAGACCTGATATAGTGAATGCAGGGTCATGGGTTTAATAACACTTTAAGAATTCCAGATATGGATATTTTTACATAGCCAAATTGGTCCAACTTAGACCAATGACATTGAAAAAATGCTCCCAAGGGCCTATAGGCAGCTAAAAAAAAAATTAACTATATCAAAAGAAATTCTCTTTATTGCGTACAAATATATATGGAACATGAATTAAAAACTACATGAGCTCTGGTATGCATGATATTCAAAAAATTAGATGTCAATGTTACATATGCAGATAGCAATAAAAGCGAAGTGTATTTCTCAACACTGGATGCTACTACTCAGAAAACTCCAACGTGTTTCGATCGTATTCTGTCCTGATCTTCCTCAGGGGGATAAAGACATCTAATGTTATAAAATATATCAAAATGATAGCATTGTACAATAAGGAAAAGGTGCACATATATGGATACATCATCCAATTGATTTAGCCATTATTTGATCAAAGGAATCATACCTTAGAATTGGAATATCGTGTGTAACCAGAGCCAACTAAAAACATATGGACAGGGTGGTTTCCAGGTGGTGATCTATCCGGAAAATGTGCAGAAGATCCAAAGGGACCCATGGAAAATCACACCTGCTGGATGTAAGGAAATGGAGAGGAGCACACACAAGCCTGCAATATAGATAATATGGTTGAATGAAGATGGTTACGTGTTATTCAATTGTAGATACTTAGTAAGAAATGTCATTATGTATCATGTATTATTGGCTTACCCCCAAAAAAGCTAACACCTTGATGGGAATTTCTTTCAAAAGTATACATACTGTATATGTGTGTATCCCACTCAACAGAAGAAAAGAGCAGCACACAGGGCTACTAATTGATGAAAACATCAATATTGGTCACATATGTAAAATAGGATTATATATAGAAGGGATAAAGGAAAGAAAAATCTTTATAGAGATCTCTTTACTTTAATTACAGTGCCTTAAAAAAGTATTCACACCCCTTGAAATTTTTCACATTTTGTCATGTTACAACCAAAAACATAAACATATTTTATTGGGATTTTATGTGATAGACCAACACAAAGTGGCACATAATTGTGAAGTGGAAGAAAAATGATAAATGATTGTCTAAATTTTTTGCAAATAAATATTTGAAAAGTGTGGCGTGCATTTGAATTCAGCCCCCTTTACTCTGATACCCCTAACTAAAATCTAGTGGAACCAATTGCCTTCAGAAGTCACCTAATTAGTAAATAGAGTCCACCTGTGTGTAATTTATTCTCAGTATAAATGCAGCTGTTCTCTGAAGCCCTCAGGAGCCAAACAGTGTCATAAAGGCCATGGAACACATCAGACAGGTCAGGGATAAAGTTGTGGAGAAGTTTAAAGCAGGGTTAGGTTATAAAAAAATATCCCAAGCTTTGAACATCTCATGGGGCACTGTTCAATCCATCATCCGAAAATGGAAAGAGTATGACACAACTGCAAACCTACCAAGACATGGCCGTCCACCTAAACTGACAGGCCGGGCAAGAGGAGCATTAATCAGAGGAGCAGACAAGAGGCCCATGGTAAATCCGGATGAGCTGCAGAAATCCACAGCTCAGATGGGAGAATCTGTCCACAGGACAACTATTAAGGCCCGTACACACACATCCGTGGAATTTTGACCGAAGGGCGTTGGCCGTGAACTTGTTCTGCCTACAGATGGCAGAACTTTTTCAGCCAACATTCACAAAACTACGTGTTTTTTCTGCTCTTTAGCGCCACCCACAAATTTTCCGACAGCAAATGTGTTATGTCGGATCATCCGATCGTGTGTACACAAATCCGTTGGACTAAAATCCAAAGTACAGACACGCATGCTCCGAAACAATGCTAAACATCAGACAACAATAGCAGAAGTTGCCCAAAGGGTGGCGGTAAAGAGCATAAAAACCACGTGGTTTGGTGTATGTTGGCTGAAAATGTTCTGCTGTGTGTATGCAGAATAAGTTCACGGACAACGCCCTTCGGACCAAAATCCACAGAAAAGTCTGATGGAAGTCCGATCGTGTGTATGAGGCTTAAAAATGGCCCAGTCAAAGTCCAGACCTAAATCCAATTGAGAATCTGTAACAAGACTTGTAAATTGCTGTTCACAGACGCTCTCCATCCAATCTGACAGAGCTTGAGCTATTTTGCAAAGAAGAATGGGCAACAATGTCACTCTCTAGATGTGCAAAGCTGGCAGAGACATCCCCAAAAAGACTTGCAGCTGTAATTGAAGTGAAAAGTGGTTCTACAAAGTATTGACTCAGGGGGGCTGAATAGAAATGCACACCACACTTTTCACATATTTATTTGTAAAAAATTTTGAAAACCATTTATCATTTTCCTTCCACTTCACATTTATGTGCCACTTTGTGTTGGTCTATCACATAAAATCCCAATAAAATACATTTACATTTTTGGTTGTAACATGACAAAATGTGAAACATTTCAAGCGGTATGAATACTTCTTCAAGGCACTGTATGTAGTCAATTTAAATCCAATGTGGATTATCCCATGTACCCATGTTTATACCATACCTGTGGGATCCCCTGAAAGCCGACAATTACTGTAAGGCCCCTTTCACACTGAGGTGCTTTGCAGGCGCTATTGCACTAAAAATAGCGCCTGCAATGCACCCCAAAAAAGCCGCTCAATTGTATCCAATGTGAAAGCCCGAGGGCTTTCACACTGGAGCGTTGCGCTTGCAGGAGGGTCAAAAAACTCCTGCAAGCCGCATCTTTGAGGCGCAATAGGAGCGGTAAAAATACCACTCCTATAGCGCCCCTGCCCATTGAAATCAATTGGGGAAGCGCCTCCAAAACGATCGTAAAACGCCGCAAAGAGGCGTTATTGCGAGCATTTTTAACCCATTTTCGGCCGCTAGCGGGGGTTAAAATCCCCCCGCTAGCGCCCGCAAATCGCGGAAAAAATGACAGTATAGCAGCGCTAAAAACACCGCAACGGCAGTATAGCAGCACTAAAAACACAGCTGGATGCGCTAGCGGTATAGCGGCGCTAAAAATAGCGCCGCTATACCGCTAGCGCATCCAGCGCCTCAGTGTGAAAGTAGCCTAAGTGATTCACTATAGCAGTGATGGTGAACCTTGGCCCCCCAGGTGTTTTGGAACTACATTTCCCATGATGCTTATCATGCACTGTGCAGTGTAGAGGAGCATCATGGGAAATGTAGTTCCAAAACATCTGGGGTGCCAAAGTTTGCCATCACTGCACTATAGGCACCTACTCCAGCAATCTTCACTGGCTTTCAGGTCCCATGCCAAGCATGTGTTCAGCTGCATTAATCTCACCACTCTGCCTTTCCAACTCCTCCAATCAGGAAATGCTTTGTATTCATTGAGAAAATGTAAAGCGATCTCTGAATGGTGCCTGGCCATTGCTCACAGTGTACTGATTAGTGCGCGTTCCGAGTGTAGCAGAGCAGCCGCTCCGCGTGGGAAGCCAGTGGAGATCACTGGAGTAGCGGTGTCCACTACAGTGATTTTCAGCTTCCACAGGGATCCTACAGGTATGGCACATACATACGTACAGTACATTGGTCCAAACTGGACCAATGTAACTATGTAAAAATATCCACTATGGCTTGGAGCTGGACAATATCCACTATGTAAAAATATCCACAATTGATAGCATATATTTCAAGCCTTATGGACCACTAGACCATGTATGGTGGACCTAAGGGTGCATTCACACTTGCAAATTCACCTGTTCAAGGATTATATGCGAGAATCCCAGCGGGGGATCCCGCCATTAGCTACCAGCCCTTATTAAAAGCAATAGGAGGCTGCTGGCTCTTGCAGCTAATTGCACCCATTCGCATGTAATCACTCATGCAGCAATCACATGTGAGTGGTTGGCCCTGGACAAAGGCAGTCCGCATCCAGGGTCAGTCACTCACATGTGATTGCTGCAATGCTGCATGAGCGATTACATGTGAGTGGACGTGAGAGCCAGCAGTCTCCCATTGCTTTTGTTTTGGAATTCATTTTTTTGCACCAAAGTTTTCTGTATATGGAAATATTTTTACACAAAAATTTAAAGTCATTTACCCAAACCCTTAAAGTGGATGTAAACCCACTCTCATCCTTTCTAAACTACTGCCATAGTGCTGATCTATACGGATATAGATGCCTCCTGCATGTATCCTTATCTGTCAAATGTCTCCCCTCTGTCTGTTATGAGAACTGAAAAACTGTAGATTCTGTGGGTGGATCTGTTGTCTGGAGCTCGGTGGGCGGAGTCGTGATGTCAGTAGACTCCCCGCCCACCTCTACACTCCCCTTGTCAACATGCATTTTCTCCTGTGTATTCCTTCTGCTATGATCACTAACATCCAGTCAAAATCCAGAAAAGTAACCACATGAATTCAGAAAAGGAGTGGGGGTGGGAATTAAAAAATAAAGCTATTGCACGACTGTCACTCAAAGCAAGGGGGCGGAACGGACAAAGGTTTTTCTCTGTTTGTCCGTTTTATCTCACTGAACAATAAAAGAGGATTGCTCAGAGCTGGATTAACTCTTTGTGGCAAGACCTGGCACAAATGAAAGGAAATCTTTTACTCTACATTGTGACAGCAAAAAAAATAAATACAAATTTTGGGTTTACATCCACTTTAACTGCAATAATCAATCTTTATCCTTAACTGTAATATTTAATTGTAACTTTATTCCTAACACTCAACTTATAAAACCAAAGGCAAAAACTAAACCGTACCCTAATGCCGCGTACACGCGGTCGGAATTTCCGACAACAAATGTTCGATATGAGCTTTTCAGCGGAAATTCCGACCGCGTGTAGGCTCCATCGAACATTTTCCGACAACAAATGTTTGAGAGCTGGTTCTCAATTTTTCCGACAGCAAAACTTGCCGTCCAAAATTCCGACCGTGTGTAGCCATTTCCGATGCACAAAAGTGCTGCGCATGCTCGGAATCAATTTGACGCCTGCTCTGAATCATTGTACTTCATTTTTCTCGGCTCGTCGTAGTGTTGTACGTCTCCGCGTTCTTGACCATCAGAATTTCCGAGCAACATTTGTGCGACCGAGTGTGTGCAAGACAAGTTTGAGCAAACATCCGTCAGAAACAAAAAACACGGTTTGGTTGTCGGAAATTCTGATCGTGTGTACGCGGCATAAGGGTCTATTCACACTGGCTTCTCCATTACAACTCAGCGGGTGGTGTGCAGTTCCATGCAGCGGAATAACTGCAGTGCTGATTCTTGCGAGGCACAATGTTCACTTTTTTTTTAAAACAAACTTTATTGAAATGTCACACAGTTCTACTGGCCGCGGCACTTTGTTAGGCGGTGTATTACAGAGACATTCTGAGAGATACAGCATTGAGCGCTGATTCTCTTTCCTTACCTCAGCACCACAAAGAAGTCTTACTTTTTTCAACAATATTTTTTATTGATGTTTTCAAATGAGTAACAAGAAGACAATACAGGTTACATTCCAATTTTCCACAGTTAAAAAGGACATGAATTACAACTCAGATATATAGGTAAGTTTTTCAAGGTTTCCTACTTGATGACTCCTAGATACTGTGATTTGAAAAAGTATTCATACCCCTTGAAATTTTCCACATTTTGTCATGTTACAACCAAAAAACATATTTTATTGGGATTTTATGTGATAGACTAAAACAAAGTGGCACATAATTGTGAAGTGGAAGGAAAATGATAAATTGTTTTCATTTTTTTTTTACAAATAAATATGTGAAAAGTGTGGCGTACATTTGTATTCAGCCCCCCTGAGTCAATACTTTGTAGAACCGCCTTTCACTGCAATTACAGCTTCAAGTCTTTTTTGGGGATGTCTCTCCAGCTTTGCACATCTAGAGAGTGACATTTTTGCCCATTCTTCTTTGCAAAATAGCTCAAGCTCTGTCAGATTGGACGGAGAGCGTCTGTGAACAGCAATTTTCAAGTCTTACAAAATGGGTGTATGCGGTGTTAGTAGCATAAAATTAAAGGTAAGGCCCCTTTCACACTGAGGCGCTTTGCAGGCGCTATTGCGCCAAAAATAGTGCCTGCAAAGCGCCCTGAAAAATCTGTTAATTTGTATCCAGTGTGAAAGCCCGAGGGCTTTCACACTGGAGTGGTGCGCTGGCAGGAGGGTAAAAAAACTCATGCAAGCCGCATCTTTGAGGCGTGATAGGAGCGGTAAAAATACCGCTCCTATAGCGCCCCTGCCCATTGAAATCAATGAGGTAGCGCCCCCAAAACGCCCACAAAACACTGCAAAGAGGTGTTATTGCGGGTGTTTTTAACCCTTTTTCGGACACTAGCGGGGGTTAAAATCACAAAAGTAAACAAAGACAAAATCAGGTGAGCATGAAATTATCCTCCACCAAACATCAACACACCGGGCCTCCTACCAAAGAAAACGGACCACTGGATTACAGGTGGTCAAACAAGCATGATATGTCCACAGCGCCACAAAACCACTTCAATTGGATCATAGATGGCTGGGTCTTGTAGTCTCACCAAATGGAAGATCATAGGTGCATACATAAAATACAACAACTCCTCATGGTGTAGTATTAAAACCAGGCAAAATGTATTTCTAAAAAACAGCGCAGGGTACTCACATTTTGTCAGATAAAAACAGGCATATCAAAGGCTGCAGTCTGTCATGAATAAAAAACAATATAGGTGTGACAACGCTGTAAAAGTGAAATAAACAATTATGGTGATAAACACTGATATTGCAATAATATGAAACAAAATCCAAAAACATAAAATTAATGAATCCACGTTGTGCAAAAAAAACAAAACAAAAACAATCTTGTGAGATGTCTTCAGACAACCTCCATGAACGGAGTGCTCCCACCACCTCATGTAATGCTCGCTCACCTCCTTTAAACGACCCTGCGAGGGGTCAAACACGCCTTGCACCCTGTGCAAACATTCCCTCCCAGGGATGTCAGAGAATCTTGGTGGCTCAAAGGATGAAAGTAATCAAAAGCAGGTAGGTACCCCTTTCACTGTGCTGCTTCAAACTTTAAATCCACAATGACTACCGGTAAGTTCAGCAACACATGAAAAAAAAACGTTGCTGCTTCGTTACCTGGAGAACCGAAGACTTGGATGTCGTGAGACCTGTGTACCAAGACACAGCAGCGGAAGATACGGACACGGACTGGTCCGGTTGGGTGAGAGAGCACCTGCTCAGAGAACTATATAGGATCTCTAGGCCCAATAACTGTTGTCCGGAGTTATCACTAGTGTTGCGCTGCGCACCGGAGAGAGCTTTAGAGATTGCCTTAAAGTGGTTGTAAACCCACTTTTTCAACTTGCACCTACAGGTAAGCCTAGATTAAGGCTTACCTGTAGGTGCAAGAAATATCTCCTAAACCTACACAGTTTAGGAGATATTTACTAAAATGTCAAGCGCCGCTATCTACGGCGCATGCGCGCCGTAGACAACGGCGCATTTATGGGGTTAATCCCATTCACATACTCGGCTACTTCCCAGCAATCGCTGGGCGTAGCCGAGTGGGACACCTCCCGCGCGCATGCGCAGAGTGACGTCTCCGCCGCTCCGGCCAATCACAGCGCCGGAGCGGCGCTGTGATTGGCTGGTGCGGCGATACCCGGAAGTAACATTCTGGCTATCACCGCAGTGATGTCTGCGTCTGCAGTGAGGGACGAGGACGGCTTCGGGGGCCCCGATCTAAGGTAAGTGGAACATAATGAGCTATTATGCTAGTCATAATAGCTCATTATGCCTTTCTCTTGCAGGTGGGACAAAAAAAAAAAGTGGGTTTACAACCACTTTAATTCACCAAGTAATCAAAACCCCTTTTACCCTGTGGATTACAGTTTGTTTCTTCAGAAAGTGCACCACTGTTTTTGCTAGCGAAGATTTTCCCCTACAGAACTTCTACACAGTACAGTCAGGCCTGACTTAGCGTAGACATTGCTGGGCGCCATTTTTTGCCGACCAGGGAGAATAGCTGCAGCGGGACTGTTAGATTTATGCACCATACTGTATACCTGTCTATTTGTTGAGATACTTTTTTTATTGCAGGGCTCTGCACATGATATGCACACTGTTGTTTATATGCTTACCGAACAATCTGAGTAAAAGTGCAAAGGTTAAAGTGGTTGTAAACCCACTTTTTCAACTTGCACCTACAGGTAAGCCTAGATTAAGGCTTACCTGTAGGTGCAAGAAATATCTCCTAAACCTGCACGGTTTAGAAGATATTTAGTTAAATGACAGGCGCCGCTGTCTACGGCGCATGCGCACCGTAGACAACAGCGCATTCATGGGGTCAATCCAATTCACAAATTTGGCTACTTCCCAGCAATCGCTGGGCGTAGCCGAATGTGACGGCTCCCGCGCGCATGCGCAGAGTGACGTCTCCGCCGCTCCGGCCAATCACAGCGCCGGAGCGGCGCTGTGATTGGCTGGAGCGCCGATACCCGGAAGTAACCTTCCGGCTATCGCCGCAGAGATGGCTGCGGCTGAAGAGGGAGACGAGGACAGCTTCGGGGGCCCCGATCTAAGGTAAGTGATGCATAATGAGCTATTATGCTAGTCATATTAGCTCATTATGCCTTTCTCTTACAGGTAGTTTACAAAAAAAAAAATGTTATAAGGGTTTACAACCACTTTAAGTATACTGGTGTTGTGTCATTTACTTTGCAGAAGAGAGGGGTAAAGATAGCTATACTTTATTGCTGTGTGTGTTCTATTATAGGATTGTGTCTCCGTGAGTTGCAGGCTACACCATCCTATCATCCCCTACTAACTGTGCCAAGGGAGGTTAGAGCCAATTGCCGGGGGTTGACAGGGTGCACTACAGGGCCCAAAAATTATACCAGCAGCCCTCTTAACTGGGGGTACCGCTAGACATGTTTTTCTATGTTTCACATTTCATAACATATTAGTGCGCAACTACCTCAATTTTCAGTCTGTCATGAATAGCATTTGTTTCCAACCACAAAGATGGCCGCAGTCGACATGTGATAGTGTCGTGATGTCAGCTCTGACATCACGACACTATCACATGTCGACTGCGGCCATCTTTGTGGTTGGAAACAAATGCTATTCATGACAGACTGCAGCCTTTGATATGCCTGTTTTTATCTGACAAAATGTGAGTACCCTGCGCTGTATTTTAGAAATACATTTTGCCTGGTTTTAATACTACACCATGAGGAGTTGTTGTATTTTATGTATGCACCTATGATCTTCCATTTGGTGAGACTACAAGACCCAGCCATCTATGATCCAATTGAAGTGGTTTTGTGGCGTTGTGGACATATCATGCTTGTTTGGCCACCTGTAATCCAATGGTCCGTTTTCTTTGGTAAGAGGCCCGGTGTGTTGATGTTCGGTAGAGGATAATTGTTTATCTTTGTTTACACCGTGGGTGATTCCAGCTTCCTTTCCTGAACAAGGACCTTACTTTAAACCTTTAAACACTATGGACTCTTACCTTTACCTACTAGCGCTGCATACACCCATTTTTTATGATTTTTTATTGTCACCATACAATTTATGCCAGCTGCTTCTGTAATACTAGCGCAGTGATTAATCTTGAATTTATTGTCAATTTTCAAGTCTTGCCACAGATTCTCAATTAGATTTAGGTCTGGACTTTGACTGGGCCATTCTAACACATGAATATGCTTTGATCTAAACCATTCCATTGTAGCTCTGGCTGTATGTTTAGGGTCGTTGTCCTGCTGGAAGGTGAACCTCCGCCCCAGTCTCAAGTCTTTTACAGACTCTAACAGGTTTTCTTCTAAGATTGCCCTGTATTTGGCTCCAACCATCTTCCCATCAGTTGCTGATGCTGCCACCACCATGTTTCACGATGGGGATGGTGTTCAGGGTGATGTGCAGTGTTAGTTTTCCGCCACACATATCGTTTTGCTTTTAGGCCAAAAAGTTAAATTTTGGTCTCCTCTGACCAGAGCACCTTCTTCCACTTGTTTGTTGTGTCCCCCACATGGCTTCTCGCAAACTTCAAACGGGACTTCTTATGGCTTTCTTTCAACAATGGCTTTCTTTTTGCCACTCTTCCATAAAGACCAGATTTGTGGAGTGCATGACTAATAGTTGTCCTGTGGACAGATTCTCCCACCTGAGCTGTGGATCTCTGCAGCTCCTCCAGAGTTACCATGGGCCTCTTGGCTGCTTCTCTGATTAATGCTCTCCTTGCCTAGCCTGACAGTTTAGGTGGACGTCCATGTATTGGTAGGTTTGCAGTGGTGCCATACTCCTTCCATTTTCAGATGATTGATTGAACAGTACTCTGTGAGATGTTCAAAGCTTGGGATATTTTTTTATAACCTAACCCTGCTTTAAACTTCTCCACAACTTTATCCCTGACCTGTCTGGTGTGTTCCTTGGCCTTCATGATGCTGTTTGTTCAATAAGAGTCTCTAACAAACCTTCAGACTGCCTGAAACCCGGACACATTATTCAGACTGGACTATGGCTTCCCAGCAGGGTTGGCTGCAGTTGTCTAAGCTGAGAGTGTCTGTTATGTAAGAGGGGAACTCTGTGGATTCAGATGTAAGAGGGGAACTCTGTGGACTCTGATGTAAGAGGGGAACTCTGTGGACTCTGATGTAAAAGGGGAACTCTGTGGACTCTGATGTAAGAGGGGAACTCTGTGGACTCTGATGTAAGAGGGGAACTCTGTGGACTCTGATGTAAGAGGGGAACTCTGTGGACTCTGATGTAAGAGGGGAACTCTGTGGACTCGGATGTCTTGTTATTAAATTCATATGATTAAAAATTGTATTTATTAGCAAAATATATCTATAGTTTATACTATAAAGAAAAAAAATTGCTTTGCGCAGCTAAAGTGTTTAGGTTTGACTTGAAGAAAAGGTGGTAACCCTAGCTCGGAGTGAGTGCTCATTGAGAGCGGCTGAACAGCTGCCAAGGGAGAAGCGGAGGAGGGGGAAGTTAGAGAAATACTTTTTTTTTTTTCTTCTGCACTCTGTTGAGATTGCACGGGCCCCCCCTGGTGGCTGGGCCTGGTACAACAGGGCCAGTTGTACTGGCTTATCAGCGGCCCTGAACCTATGAGTCTGTCACAGAACAGCTGCATTTATACTGAGATTAAATTACACACCGGTGGACTCCATTTACTAATTCAGTGACTTCTGAAGGAAATTGGTTCCACTAGATTTGAGTTAGGGGTATCAGAGGGCTGAATACAAATACAAATGCACGCCACACTTTTCACATATTTATTTGTAAAATAATGTGAAAACCATTTATCATTTTGCTTCCACTTTACAATTATGTGCCACTTTGTGTTGGTCTATCACATAAAATCCCAATAAAATACATGTATGTTTTTGGCTTTTAATGACAAAATGTGAAAAATGTCAAGGGGTATGAATACTTTTTCAAGTCACTGTAGAACAATTGTGTCATATTTACCCAGACTTGGGGAACATGGTGCTGACCACATGGAACCGTCTCATCAACTGACCAGTATTTTTTTGAATGAGGGAAATCTAGCCGTCACAGAGAGAGTAGGCCATACAGGGAACATCTTCAGTGAGAATAACAACATCCCCTTAAGGAAATCCCATACAGTATTGCCATACAAAACATTGACCCATCATAATTCTACTCTTCCGTTCTGGAGGTTTTTCCTTGATTTCTTGTCTTTCTATTCTAACCTGTTAGGGTATTATAATAACAATATGAAAATAGCCATCAAGACATTAAAAGAGGGCAGCATGTCACCCATGGCTTTTCTGGAGGAGGCTAACTTGATGAAAACCCTTCGACATGATAAACTGGTACAACTTTTCGCTGTGGTAACCAAGGAACCCATATACATCGTGACAGAGTACATGGCAAATGGTGAGTTAAAGGGGCATTATGAAGGATTACCATGATGTAGTGATTCTTGTTACATTTTTTGTTCCCATGTTCAGGCAGTTCATTTTCCATGATGAATCCAAGATGAAGGATAAATCTGATCAAGTAGATATTTAGAAAGTGCTAAATGTCTATATTATTCCTATAACTACAGGGGATGTTTGGACACATCATTTGCACATATACAACTCTTGTGGGACCAAATTTTGTCTCTTGGCAATTCTTTATTCAAGAGGATACTTATTAAACCCAGAACATGGGTCAGTCAATACAGGCACAGTGCAAAGGCCTGGCTCGCAGTCTCTGCTCTAATTCATCCCAAAGGTGTTCTATCGGGTTGAGCTCAGGACTCTGTGCTAGGGTTGCCACCTAATCACTTTAATCCGGGACACATTAATTACACAGGTTCTGAGGCTAATATAATGCACATAAGGCACTGAGTGCGTTTAATTACCACCTTAATCAGCCTCAGAACCTGTGTAATTAATGTGTGCCCTGGTTTAAAGGGATGAGGTGGCAACCCTACTCAGTGCAGGCCAGTCAAGTTCGCCAACCCAAACTCGCTCATCTATGTCTTCATGGACCTTGCTTTGTGCACTGGTGCGCAGTCATATTGGAACAGGAAGGGCCATCCCCAAACTGTTCCCACAAAGTTGGGACCATGCAATTGTCCAAAATGTCTTGGTATGCTGACACCTTAAGAGTTCCCTTAACCACTTCCCTACCGCCCATAATCATATGATGTCCACAGATGGGATCTCCCGTCCTGGGTGGATGTCATATGACGTCCTCAGCTTTGTGGGGGGATATCTGAATGATGCCTGCAGCTAGAGGCATCATTCAGATATCCTTTTTTTTGGGCCGGCGATTCTGCGCACCATAAGAACGATCATAGTGGCGGTTCCGCCGCTCGATCGTTCTTATAGGCAGCGGGAGGGGACATCTCCCCCCTCCCGCCGCCATCCGGTTCTTCGCCGGGCTCTCCCGTGCCATCGGGGACCCGGAGAGAATCGTCCAGCGCCGGTGGTGGGTCACGTGACGAGCATAGAGATGACTGGTGACCAGATGGTCGCCAGTCATCTCTATGATCGTCGGAGGCCCGGGCGCGATGTGATGATGTCACGCCTGGGTCCTCATATGTAAACAAAGCCGCCATTGCGGCTAGTAAGTATGAGATCAGTGAAAAAATGTTCACAATCTCATGCTTTCCAGCCTGGAGGAGAGATGTGGGGTCTTATTGACCCCGCATCTCTCAATAAAGAGGACCTGTCACACACATTCCTATTACAAGGGATGTTTACATTCCTTGTAATAGGAATAAAAGTGATAAAAAAAAAGTAAAATAAGTGTAAAAAATAAATAAAATAAGTAAAATAAAAAAAAAAATTATAAAAAAAAAAAAAATTAAAACGCCCCTGTCCCCGGTAGCTCGCGATCAGAAGCGAACACACACATAAGTCCCGCCCACATATGTAAACGCCGTTCAAACCACATATGTGAGGTATCGCCGCGTGCGTTAGAGCGCGTGCAACAATTCTAGCACTAGACCTCCTCTGTAACTCTAACCTGGTAACCTGTAAAAAAAAATTAAGCGTTGCCTATGGAGATTTTTAAGTACCGAAGTTTGGCGCCATTCCATGAGTGTGCGCAATTTTAAAGCGTGACATGTTAGGTATCTATTTACTCGGCGTAACATCATCTTTCATATTTTCCCCAAAAATTGGGCTAACTTTACTGTTTTGTTATTTTTTAATTCATGAAACCATTTTTTTTCCCAAAAAAAGGCGTTTGAAAAATTATTGCGCAAATACCGTGCAAGAAAAAAAGTTGCAATGACCGTCATTTTATTCCCTAGGGTGTCTGATAAAAAAAAACATATATAATGTTTGGGGGTTCTGAGTAATTTTCTAGCAAAAGAATGATGATTTGTACATGTAGGAGAGAAGTGCCAGAATAGGCCCGGTATTGATGTGGTAAAAAAAGCCCGGTGTTGAAGTGGTTAACTGGAACTAAGGGGCCAAGCCCTGAAAACAGACCCACACCATAATCCCCCCTCCACCAAATGATTTGGACCAGTGCACTAAGCAAGGTTCATAAAGACATGGATGAGCGAGTTTGGGGTGGAGGAACTTGACTGGGCTGCACAGACTCCTGACCTCAACCAGATAGAACACCTTTTGGATGAATTAGAGCAGAGAATGCGAGCCAGGCCTTTTTTATAACATCAGTGCCTGATCTCACAAATGCATTTCTGGAAGAATGGTCAAACATTCCCATAGACACACTCCTAAACCTTGTGGACAACCTTCCAAGAAGAGTTGAAGCTGTTATAGCTAAATGGGTGGGCCAACTCAATATTGAACCCTACAAACTAAGACTGGGATGCCATTAAAGTTCATGTGCGTGTAAAAGCAGGCGGCCCAATACTTTTGGTAATATAGTGTATATATCCAGTAGCTGGTAAGGCAGAGAAGGAATTTTCTCTCTCTTGAGTGGTGCTCTGAATTCCCATTGATGTCAATCTCTTTTACTTTTTCAGGAAGTTTAGTAGACTTTATGAAGACCGATCAAGGAATGAAGCTGCGTTTTCCAAAACTGGTGGACATGGCGGCTCAGGTCTGTGAAATATTAATGATTAAGATAACTGTAGACATGTGCTGGTGGAGTTTTCATGCATGATGCTCTCTGTTGGGGGTCACAATGTGTCTTTCTCCATAACCTGCAAGTAGAACTTCAGATATAATAAGATCAACAGTCCAAAGGTATTGCAACCTCAGTGGGTTTAGGACATGAGGCCAGTTCAGCTCTCTTGCCACTAAGAGGATACATGCATCATAACCTAACATAGCAAATGTTAGCGCAACTCGCTAATGCATGTAACCTGAGTTAATGTGCCTTGTGGTAACACATGCGTTAACATAGACTTGTGTTTTGGACCTCATTCTCTTGTGTAGCTCTAGCCTAAAACATTTCAGTCCAATCCAATATTTTCCTGCAGCAGGGGGGATTATGTTGTGACATTGCAAATGGTATTGCTCACGTGTGTAGCACTTTCTAGTGAGTCCACAACAGTCAGCAACAATGTTTTAGGGCTTTGAGTCCCACTTTTATTTAAACTTAAAGAAAAGTTCAACTAAATGAAAGGTTGCCCACGCAGGGGTTTCCACCATCAGTTCAAACATATAAATAGAGGATAATCGGTATCCTGGCTCCCTCTTGCAGCACCACTTGCAGCACCACAGATCAGACCTTACTGGATCTTGCACTGGTTCCCAGTACCTAGTGTGCTCAAATGCAGACCATGCACCTCTCACTTGCATCCCCTGCATACCACTTCACAACATAATGCTGCACTGGCTCATGCCTTGACCTCTCTATAGGGCAGGCATCATTAAATGGTGGACCGTGGTCTAGACCTGGACCAAATCACTTTCCCATCCGGACAGTTGAGGTCCCGCCATTTAGGACCTGGTTCTTCCCTCCAGCTGTCACCACTGTCATCCTCACAGAACAAACAGCAGGAGACAGGACACTGGATGGAGGGCCGGAGCTGCCCGAGTTAACAAGCAGGGTGATTGGTTGCTAGGATGCAGGGTGGTCCTGGCAACCAATTACCAGCTTCCAGCTCCTGCTCTCCATCCAGACCTTCTGTGCCACCCCCCCCTCCGCCCCATCTGTGTAAGGGCCAATTCACATTGTGCAGAGACAAAAGTTTTACCGCACAGTAAAACGTCTGTCACCACAGGGACACACAGGAAACAACTGTTTTCCAAGTGCCCCATTCACACTGCAACATAGCCTAGCGCTAAACTGCAATCTGCTGCTGTAAAATGCACACATGCTGCATTTTATAGCAGCGCACCAGCCCAAATTACACTGCAATGTTGGGCAGGGCAGTGCATCATGCTGTCCGACATTGCAGTGAATGAAGTGCATGTTTTGTACACTTCAAATAAAGCTTCTACAAAATGAAAAAAAAAAAATGAAGCCATGTGATGTGATGAATCGCCCACCACACTGCCCCTTGTGCAGCTGGCACCACAGAGTAGACATGTGCAATTAGTTTAGTTACGAATTTGTTTTTCATCAAAATTTGGCATATTTGTTCATTCGGAAACATCCAAATTAACAAAAAACTATTTTATCGAATAATAAAAACTATAATAATAGTTATAAACAAATAAATTACTGGGTATTGGAATTTCCTTTCAAATTTGTCTGCCTGTTAGTGAACGGAACAAATGCGAATTTAGCTGAATTTACGAATTTTCTAAATAACGAATACTGCATCTATATGAATGGAACGTACCAAATTCAAATTTTTCAAAATTCACAAAATAACGAAATAACGAATACCGAAATAACGAATACTGCATCTATAGTGAGGAATTTGGGGGTCATCTTGGATTCCAGATTGACTCTGGACCCTCAGGTGAATGGAGTGGTGAGCTTTTGCCATCTCCACTTAAAGTGGAAGTAAACCCTCCTATCGTTTTCAGCCAAGGAAGCTGCCATCTTGACCTTTTTTTAATCTTTAACTGCCATGATGCTGCACATGTGACCAGTTATGACACCAGCCATTGGATGGTTTGACAGTTTGGTTGAGAGCACAACCAATGGGACAGTTAGCATTCCCGGGAATTTAACAGTTTTTTTAAACTTAAATCAATGAGTTTACTTCCACTTTAAAGCTCCTGCGGCCCCTTTTCTGCTATCTGGATGATGACTCGGATAAGATCGCTCTGATCCATGCAACAATTACCAGTCGGCTGGACTACTGTAATGCTCTGTACCTTGGCCTGCCTAAAAAGATCATGCATAGACTCCAACAAATTCAGAACGCCGCAGCAAGGTTACTCACAGGTTCTGGTAGGAGAGATCATATCACCCCAATTTTGAATGCCTTGCATTGGTTGCCCGTCCGTGAGCGGGTTCTGTTTAAGATCAGCTGTTTTATGCAAAGGATAGTCCATAGAGGTAGACCAGAGTACCTCCGGAAAAAATTCATACAATATGCTCCTAGTAGAGCATTACGGTTAGCGGGATAAACAAATGTCGTTGTCCCCAGGGTGAGGAAACAGAGACAAGAAGGATGTGTCTTCTCGGCGCAGGGGGGTAGGGTATGGAATGATTTACCACTGGTCCTAAAAAATACCACCAATTTGCTAAGCTTCAGGAGGAGTTTGAAGACCTTGCTCTTCCAAAACTGTTATAGGGGCTTATTGGTCACTGCATCCTGGCCAGTAAGGGAGCCAGATTAAGATCAGAATCTCTCTGCTTATTATAGTCATACGCATCGAGGCCCATGGGTAAGACTGCATTTACAAGCACTTTTTAATAATAATAATAATATACGAATGGAACGTCCTGAATTTGAGTTTTTCAGAATTTATGAATCTATTCAAAATACTGAATTTCGATTATAACGAATGATCCGGAAAAAAAAAATGAAAAAAAACTAGTCGTACACATGTCTACCGCAGAGCAACCAGAGTGGTGATTTTCCGCTCTGAGTTTCAGTGTGAATTAGCCCTAAGGTAGGACAGTTAGGGGAGAGGAGGGCGGGGGAGATTTGAAAAGTGGGCTGAGGACATTAGTGTAAAGGGGGTAATGTGGGGGGAAGAGGGCTGAGGATCGCAATGTGGGGGAGGGAAGTTGAGGACAGTAATGTTGGGGGGGCTGAGGACATGAATTGGGGGGGGTGAGGGGAAAAGGGGCAGAGTACAGAGAACACTTCAGTGAAGGGGGAAGAGGATAGTACTGTTGGAGGGGGTTGATTTCAAGGGGCAATGAGAACACTACTGTGAAAAGGATGTGATGTGATGAGGGGGGGGCTGCGGACACTGCTGTGAAGGGGGGGGGGATCTTGATGTGAAGGGGAGGAAACTGTGATGTGCAGTGGGGGCTGAGGACACTGAAGTAAGAACGGGATTGTGGTGCTCAGTTCAGATCTGTGCATGCGCACATCGCAGGTAGGTCAGCCAATTCATTTTAAAGTGGGAGTAAGCTCCCATGGTTGATTTTTACCTATAGGTAAGCCTATAATAAGGCTTACCTATAGGTACAGTAAATATCACCTAAACGTGCTCCATTTAGGAGATATTTACTTGCATACCTGTGCCGATCCTTCAGAGTCCTGTGTCTTGTACAGCGTGGAAGTGATGTCATCATGGCTCATCCAATCAAAGGACTGGAGCCCGCCAACCCCGAAGGAAGACCAGGTGAAGATGGAAGAACTGTCAGCGGTGACAGCCTGCCAATGGAGGGCTTCGTTTTTTTTTCAATAGATTTTTATTGAGTAAACATGGCTCAAATTTTTTAACCGAGTCTAGGAGGATGCTTACCATCCTCTCCTGTGCCATTATCCAAGAGATTTTCCTCTTGGTTAACGTGAAAAGGAACGCGGGTTGTTTCCAGGCTTGAGCTATAGTCAATTTGGCTCCAAGGAGGATGAAAAAAATTAGTCTCTGTATATTCTCTTATGCCCCGTACACACGACCGGTTTTCCTGTCAGAAAAACTGCGATGAGAGCTTTTGGCCGGGAATCCCGGCCGTGTGTATGCTCCATCTGAGTTTTTCCGACGGGAAAACTGCCGGGGAAAAAAAGAGAGCAGGATCTCTTTTTTCCCGTCAGGAAAAAATCCTAGCGGAAAAAACGTTCGTCTGTATGCTTTTCCGACGGGAAAAAAAACGTGCATACTCGGAAACAATTTGATGTATGCTCGGAAGCATAGAACTTAATTTTGTCGGCTCGTCGTAGTCTTTTATGTCACCGCGTTCTTGGCAGTCAAAAGTTCACCTGACTTTTGTGTGACTGTGTGTATGCAAGGTATTCTGTCGGGAAAACCATTGGTTTTTTATCCGACGGGAAAACCGGTCGTGTGTACAGGGCATTAGACAATCAAAAATGGAAAAGATTGCGCTACCAGTAGAAATAAGTATGTGTAGGGAAAAGCAGCTGACATAAACAATAAGATGGTATTGCTGTAAGAATATGGAAAGAAGAAATGCAGCGCTATAAATCAAAGTGTTACCAGAGAGGATCTATGTGAATGACCACAGAGAATAATCTCCAGATAAAACTCACTTAAACTGTGACGTAAAAAGTGCAACAATAGATCAAGTGTACAAAAATATGTCAAAAACATATAGAAAATATATATGGTGTAGCAAACACCCAAATATAGCTGTTATGGTGCACGCCAAAGTGTCCTATAACAAAATAAAATAAAAAACAAAGTCTATGTTGATCCACAATGGATGTGCAGATTCTGATGTGAAGCATGGACTGTCACCGTAGCAGATGGTATTGTTTCTAAATACCCCAAGCGTACTCGAAGAAAGGCCGCTGATAGAAATCATGGGGCCCCGTACAGTCTACCTGATGGGGCCCCCTTCAGCCCCACCCCTGGTGCCTCCTTCAGCCCCACCCCTGGCCCCTCCCTAGACCCAGCCTTGAAACAAAGTGCAGATTTGTCTTCATGTGATATTTATCACTGCAGACAGTGCCACCCATGCCCCCTATGCCATAATGTGCTGCAGACAGTGCCACCCATGCCGCCAATAGTATAATGCAATTGGCAGCATGGGTGGCACTGTCTCTGCAGGTAACACATGCGTTATGGCATTAGCGTCATGGGTGGCACTGTCTGCAGCACATTGCGGCATGGGTGGCACTGTCTCTGCAGGTAACACATGCGTTATGGCTTAGCGTCATGGGTGGCACTGTCTGCAGCACATTGCGGCATGGATGGCACTGTCTCTGCAGACAGCACATGCGTTATGGCATTAGCGTCATGGGTGGCACTGTCTGCAGCACATTACGGCATTGGCGGCATGGGTGGCACTGTCTCTGCAGACAGCACATGCGTTATGGGCCATAATGCATGTGCTACCTGCTGACAGTGCCGCCAATGACGTAATGTGCTGCAGACAGTGCCATCCATGACGCTAATGCCATAACGCATGTGCTACCTGCTGACAGTGCCACCCATGCCGCCAATGCCATATTGTGCTGCAGACAGTGCCACCCATGCCACCAATGGCATAATGCCATTGGCAGCATGGGTGGCACTGTCTCTACAGGCAGCACATGCGTTATGGCATTAGTGTCATGGGTGGTACCGTCTGCAGCACATTACGGAATGGGTGGCACTGTCTCTGCAGGCAGCACATGCGTTATGGGCCAAAACGCATGTGCTACCTGCAGACAGTGCCACCCATGCCGCCAATGCCATAGTGTATAGATACTGCTGGCAGCAGTAGTTGTAGATCTTGCAGCCCCTCCCCCCCCCAAGCAAGTACAGTAGCACACACCTGATGTCCTCTGCCGCCGCTGCTCGCCTCAGTCGCCTCTTACTGCTACTTCTCACGTGGAGAGAGAGGAATCACTCCGGGGCGCCAGGGGGACAGCAGTACAGAGGACGCACTGGCCGGGACGTGAGCCAGCGTGAAGAGCGGGCGCAGAAGAATGCCTCTTCCGCGCCCGAAATACAAGAAATAGTCCCTCCCCTGCCACCTAAACATCCACATTGTTTAAAAAAAAAAAATCTAAACATGTCGGGGGGGGGGGGGGGGGGATTGGGGGTCGATTGGGGAGGTGGAGCGGGTGGCACGTTAAGGGATGGCTGGATGATTTAATTTTTTTTGTACATTAAATGATTCTACTGATTAGGTTGCCCGGGCCCCCCTGCTGGCCGGGCCTGGTACAACAGGGCCAGTTGTACTGGCCTATCAGCGGCCCTGACTGGAAGTGTCATCCAACATCAATGGTAGAAAGGTAAGTAATGGATACTCTTACCGTGGGTCAGATGAAAGTAGGCATGGACGAGATCCCGGATCCAGGTACTCCAAAGAGGATGTCTCCAATCCAACAGTAAGCTTACTGTGATACAGAAGGGCCTCTCTCAGCAGAGATAACACAGGGGGCATGTGCCCCAACGAACCTTCAGAGGTGGATGTCCCCTTAGGCCAGATATCATAAGAGAAAAACAGAATGGCTCCACATAGTGAAAGTAAATCCAGCCAGTGGTAAAAAATGGACAGCCTTTATTGGCATAAATATCCAGAGAAATGACAATACATGTAGCCTTAATAGTTACAGGTAAAAAAAACGGTAAAAATGGTGAATCCTTGAGGTAAAAAAGCGTGATGACAAGGGTGTAGCAGACTAAAAACCCGACGTGTTTCGAGCAATGGCTCTTCAACTGGGGTGTTAGCCCCCATGATGACTGGCCTGTGTAATTTGGGAGGCGGATTTACCTTCCAGCTGACCTGCATGACCATTAATTATTAGTTTCAACATACCGTATTTATCGGCGTATAACACGCGCCGGCGTATAACAAGCACCCCAAGTTTAGGAGGGAATTTTAGGGAAAAAAACTTTTAGGAGGGAAGTTTAAGGAAAAATAACTTACATTTAAATGCAGCCTTATCAGTGTCATTTGCAGCCTTGTCACAGTGCAGCCTTGTCAGTGTCCATTGCAGCCTTGTCACAGTGCAGCCTTGCCCCAATGTCCATTGCAGCCTTGTCACAGTGCAGCCTTGCCCCAGTGTCCATTGCAGCCTTGTCACAGAGTCCATTTCAGCCTTGCCACAGAGTCCATTTCAGCCTTGTCACAGTGCAGCCGTGCAGCCTTGCCCCAGTGTCGCCTTGCCGGAATTTAAAATTGGCGCCGAGACTGGGTGGAGCGGGGCGAACGCCGCCGAGAATGCAGGGACTGGGCGGAGCCGAGATACACATAGCCGAGTGTACTCGGCTATACTCGGCTTTTCTCGGCTCCGCTCACAGTCACGCCGAGTCCCGCCCTATGATGGACATAACACAGGTCCAATGGCGGGACTGGGCGTGACTGTGAGCGGAGCCGAGAAAAGCCGAGTATAGCCGAGTACACTCGGCTATGTGTATCTCGGCTCCGCTCACAGTCAGCGGAGACCGCCCGGGATATGTGGGTATCGGCGTATAACACGCACCCACGATTTTCCCCTGATTTAAGGGGAAAAAAGTGCGTGTTATACGCCGATAAATACGGTATATATAGCGTGATGCAAGCTGGCAGGCTAACACCCCAGTTGAAGAGCCATTGCTCCAAACATGTCGGGTTTTTAGTCTGCTACACCCTTGTCATCACGCTTTTTTACCTCGAGGATTCACCATTTTTACTGTTTTTTTACCTGTAACTATTAAGGCTACATGTATTGTCATTTCTCTGGATAGCCATTCTGTTTTTCTCTTATGATATCTGGCCCAAGGGGACATCCACCTCTGAAGGTTCGTTGGGGCACATGCCCCCTGTGTTATCTCTGCTGAGAGAGGCCCTTCTGTATCACAGTAGGCTTACTGTTGGATTGGAGACATCCTCTTTGGAGTACCTGGATCCAGGATCTTGTCCATGCCTACTTTCATCTGACCCACGGTAAGAGTATGGCCTCATGCCCACGGACGTTTTTACAGCTTAAAAACGCCTGTCCATGTTATTGTATACATTTTTTTACCTTTTTTTTTTTTTCGAATGCAATGCATACTAGCACATTATAACTTTGCCTTGCAGGCGGTTTACTATCGCTTTAATGGGCTGCATTGCCCATGGGAAATGCAGGGAAAGAAGTCCCTGAACCCTTTTTTTAATTGCACCACACCAAGCTACATGATGCTGCAGGTGCAGATGTGTGAGGATGACATTAAGAATTAATGGCACCACTGTTCATCTGGTAAAGTGCAGCGTGTTCATCTGTGGGTCGGGAAAATATGCGATTTTGCATGCATTCCCCAGCTGCAGAGATGGGAACCTACCTTGTTCTGACTTAACTATAAGAACATAAACTTTATCTCCAGCGACATATAGGGCTTATACGACCTGGTGTTCTATTTATCTCTTGCATCGATTCAGACAGTGTAACTCATGAATAAACTCACATGTTGAGGAATTCAGACGAGTAAAGCCTTTTCGAACATTCCATTTAATGGAGGATAATCATAGGTGGAAAAACGTTAATGTTTTTAGTCACATGAAAAGATGTATAAACCATGACTGGATACATTGGAATGACTACAGAAAGAGGGAGGGGGGAGGAGATATACAGAAGTACAGAAGAGCTCAGCATATACAGAAAAAGATAGCTTAAAGACACAGAGCAGTGATAAACCAAGTTATGGACACGTTGTCCAAGTTATGGACACATGTTGTGTTACACTATATAATTTATTATCAAGGATCTAAGTCATTGCACAAACATGAGGTCCGGACCTCTGTTGGAAGAAAATTTTACTGACCAGACCTCTGTGAATATTTGTTAAAAACGTCTGCTATAGGGGAATTAAATATCTTGGCACACCCATATGAAGCCCTTCTGTCTACAGGCCTAGGACCTCCTGCCTTTTGGGTGGAGCACACTTGTCCCCTCAACAGTACCCTGAGGTATAGCCAAGTCTTTGAATATAAAGGGTGTGTACACCTAAACACACATGGCTTGTCAGTCTCCTGTAAGACCTGGACATCAGGTTAGAGGCTTTATCCCTCCCAAGAATCTTTGAAGTCTCTAAACTCCAGACCCAAGTCCAGGAATTTAAAGGCCTGGAGAAAGCTGCAAGAACAACTTTCTCCGCTCAGTACAGACACTCTGGAGCCCCTCACTCTGCATTTGTGAGAACCCGGTGCCATTTTTGTCTACCTTTATACAGTGGAAGGGCCTTGCACTGTCACCATGTCATTAAAAAACAGGCACACTTAGAGGAGATAAAATTAGCCAACCCTTGTGTAAATTTGGTTTGTGGTCTCTCATATCAGCTTCATCATCTGTGGCAGGAAACTGTCGCTGACATCATTTTTCCATCAGAGCAAACAAAATCAAACTTTGAGAACCCTTTTTTGGTTTCAGAAACTCTGATCAAAGATACTTGCAAAAGCCACAACTTCATGTTAGAGCAGACTCCTCTCTTCTCTTTATCGGTAAATAAAGGTGACTGCCTGCCACTCTGTGGTGCATGCTCGTTTTCAAATGAAAAAAAAAAAAAGGAACGTTCATTTCTGCGTCAAACCGCAGTCTTCTTACGTCTTTGTGACTTCCCTTTAACTATAACTAAGCTGGGGGTCAAAAAGCAATTCCAGACAATAAATAAAATGAGTGAACTGCTAATGGTACTCAGCAAACACTACAACAGTGCTAAAGACACAAACTCCCCCTATTTTGCTTTCACCGCTATGGACATCCAATGCAGCAACAACATACAAATGGACTCCCGGCTGCAACCAGGGGTTTGTTTACCTTTTAACACAGAACTGTCGGCTCGCACTGGCGGTGCTATCTGAAGAGCGATATGCGTTTGGATTGCTCTTCAGAGAGCATTTGACAGGTGTTGAGGAGGTGTCGTTTCGCCTCCTCACTGCAGTAGCGCGCCACCTGATTGCAGAGAGTTTGCCAAGCAGCCCCACCCACTTGAAAGGGTCACATTCGGTGGGCGCTATGCCCACCGAAAGTGACATAGGGTATAATTATTGCTACAGCATTTGTAAAACTCTGTCAGCTAAAGAAGGAAGCAATTGAGGGGCACTAAAAGTGCCACTCAAATACACATTATTCTGCCCCCCCCCCCCCATCGCCTTAAGCCCCCAGTCATGTGCCTTCTCAGGATGGAAAACTGTGGTTTTCACTATGAAGAATGAACCTAGAGGCACTCAGCTCTGAGCACTTCCGGGTTCAGGGCTGTAAATCCCTGGCCACTCAGGCTCTAGAGGAAGTTAATTGAGCACTATCTGTTTTCAACTGGCTTCAACAGAGTGCAGGGGTTACTTTAGGTTTCTAATACACCCTGTTGCCTCCATAAGGAGAACCTGTCACCTGCAGTATATTATCACATAGAAGACTTACCAGATTTTAAGTAATCATTAGGCCTAAAATGTGCATCTACAAAAGAAAAAAGGCTCTGGCAGTGAAAGGGGTTAATGGTAATTCTTGGTAAGCCGCAAGAGCCATATTTCAGAGTCTGCTTCCTGAAATTTGTGCTGGGCAGCTTCCTTTCTATTTGATTGCCTCCAAAAGCTGGTTTGAGTCTGGCTGGTGACTATGAGGAACCTCTTTGTACCCACTCTATGATACATGAGATTTTCTGAATGAGAGAAGTAGCAAAGAGCTTTCAGTGGGTGTATTACAGAATTCCAAGCTAACAGGTATGCATAGCTCCCAACTGTCCCTGATTTCGAGGGACTGGCCCTGATTTGAAACAAAGTCCTTCTGTCCCTCTTTCCTCCTCATTTGTCCCTCATTTTTGAGCTGATCTATATAGTTGTATATAAAATGCACTTTATATCTTTCAAAAAGTGTTTCCCAGTGCAAAACTTTTCATCTGATTTTTAAATTGCTGCATTTGTAAATTTCAAAAGCCATTATAAAGTAAGGTGACCAGATTTTTAAAATGAAATCCGGGGACATATTTTTTTTTTTTACTAGTAATGGCGGCAATCAGCGTCTCTTTGCCCGTCGTCGCCCGCCTCGCAGCCCGTCAAGTCTTACTCTCCGGGCCCCGGCTACTACTGGGAAGATCACTCCGCCAGGGAAGGCAAGGAGATAAGCAGGCAGGCGGCTGGCCAGGACTTGAGCCAAGGCAGAACAACATGTAAGCGGGAGCGGAATGGGCATGCATCCTGAAACTGAAGAAATATTCCCTCCGCTCCGACCAGCACATGATCATCAGAAAGGGGCACAGATAATGGAAAAAAATACACCCCTTTAAGCTAGTAGGAGTGGCGGAGCAGGAGTGTGTAATTCAGATTTTTTTTTTTTATTCTGCACTGACCGTCTTTGAAATTGCCCCAGCCCCTATTCAAATCCAATCCGGGGACAAAACTGGGGACAGACTTGGTCCGGGGACAGTGTCCTCAATCCAGGGACTGTCCCCTGAAACCGGGGATGTCTGGTCACCCTAATATAAAGGAATAGTAGTGGTAAAAGAAAGCACTTGTGGGTTTAACTAATCATTTATTTTGTACAATTCTCCTTTAAGGGGGCGTGGCCAGGGTGTGTCCTATGCCTGCATACTTTTGCTAACAGGTGTCCCTTGTTCCCATCTCAAAAAGTTGGGAGGTATGTATATGTAGCGACCTCACCCTCTCTCTCTTCTTTAGCGGTTACTTTGGCTTCAGTCTAGGGGTACCTTGAAGGGGAGAGCAAGGTGCGCCACAGCCCATGTCCTCTAGATTACAGCATGTAGAGGTGAAGGCCAGCATAAAATTACATTCCGGCTGTGTATACGCTCAGAGCCAAGTCTGTTCTGCTGATAACCCCCCTTTGCTCCCAGTAATTGGAGTACCACACACTGAAATGGTCCAACACGTATTTATTCCATAACGGCAAACAAATAGTCCTTTGCGAGCAGACAGTTTGAGACCCATAGAACAGTTCAGTATTGGTGGGGAGTAGGTCAAGGCACAATCCTCAAAGAAACTAAACCGTTGAGGTTTCACCAACGGTTGCTAAGCACAGTGGCTGTTAAATAGACTTTTTAGTTGCAGAGTCTCTTCCAGCGACTCTAGTGAACAGGAACTGGAGTTACCTTCGCTACGTTGCAGCCCCTGTCCAAGGGAGTTACCAGAGGCCCCGCCGTTACAGGGCTATTCGGAAGGGTTACACTCCCCGGCCTCCTCGCCTCAGATACGGGTCCCAACACCTTAGGGCCCCTCGGACTCCTCCACCCTCGCGGAACCCAGTCGAAGTCCTGGGCTCCAGGCCTTGGCCGTAGTACCTTACCCCAGGCTTAAGGTGCCTGAAATGGACTCCATCCCTCGCTCCAGCCAGGTCAAGGGCACCTGGGCCCGGATCTCCGGAACGCCAGCAGCCGAAGGTGCCTGGGTGCGGCCGCGTCCTCCAACTCTGAACACCGAGGTCAGGGCATCCGCCCCTTTTATCCTCTCTCCCTTTGCGTCACAGCGGGTTCCCCGCCCCGCTGTACCGGCGCCAGGAAAGGACAAAAAGGAACAGTCTTGCGGTGCAGGTTCAACTCCGACCCAGAGCGACAACGCCACCTGCAGGCCACAGGGAACCTTGCACCTCCAAGTCCTCCAAGAACCACAAAAGGGATTCTCAGATTCCCTAACAATTAGTACATCTGGGTTAAATAACCCAAATGTCCCCCCCAAATTTAAATACCCGCTACACATATGCAAAGAGGGGGGGGTTCAGGTCACCAGGTTTCTATCATACGGGAGGAACACTGGTCTTCTACAGCACTGTCAGTATAAAAATCTAAAGCCCTGAGCTGGTAGTTTGTTTTGCCTGATGCAGTTGTTGGCATTATTTGGGTATGCTTTCAGTGCAGGGACTTCCAGAGTAGGACATGGTGATTATGTAACATAATAGGAGTGATGTGTTGAGGGAGGCAAATTAAAGCGATAGTAAACTTTGCTTTGTCACGTGCACCATTTAGGAGATAGTCACATGTTTTAAAGGCAGAGACGTCACCAGTGCATGAGCACTGAGCTCTGAATTGAGGGCACACTGAATGTGCCAACAATCAAGATCACTGCGCCGCAACAGTCAAGCCTCGTACACACGACCGAGAATCTCGTCAGGAAAAAACTTGTCGTTTTTCCTGACGAGACATTTGGACAAGAAACTTGTCCCGGCCGAGTGTACACACGTACCTTTCAAAAGAACCGCCGTTCTTTTGAATGGCACGAACACAGTGACGTCATCGACTACGACGAGCGTGCGCTCGTCACATTCAATGCCGTCGCCGCCATCTCGGCAAGAAAGCTCTGCCAGCAAGTTTCTTGCTGGTTCTTGCCGAGAAAATCCGTCGTGTGTACGAGGCTTGACTCCTGTGAGCAGGGGCGTAACTAGAAATCACAGGGCCTAATAGCAAAATGTTGTATGGGCCCCCCCCCAAACAGCCCCCCACAAAAAAAAGAACTAATGCCATTTAACAACAGATTGCCACACTCATGAGGCACAGTACCCAGGCAACAGCTTATATTAATTTCGAACAACAAAACAAAAATTTGCCAATAAAATCTACAGATTACATTCAGTACATTATAGCGTAAGTAAGGTCAAGTGGGGAAAGAAAAATGCGGCGCGCGAAGCGTGGTATAAGCGTAATATTGGGCGTGGCTTAACGGGGCGTGACTCAAAGGGGTGTAGTTAGAGTCTGAGATGAACGAGGGATGGGGGGAGAAACAAAGGAAGAAAGAGAGAGAGGAAGGAAAAAAAGAGGAATGGAGGGACAGCAGGCCCAGATCCTACACCACAATAGAAATACGTGTATTCCAGAAAGCTTAACAATCAGCAAATAAGGATACTCCAAACACTTGGTTGTTATGGTGTCAGGATGATTGAAGCACATTATTTCAGGTATTATTACATTGTAATATAAAATGAAATAGTTCAATTCACCATAATGCAGAATCAGTGGGAGCCCTCATGTCACTGTCCCCAGCCAGCGGAGTGCTTCCTTACATCTCAACTGTCACTGTCCCCAGTGGAGTGCTTCCTTACATCTCAGGTGTCACTGTCCCCAGCCAGCGGAGTGCTTCCTTACATTTCCGGTGTCATTGTCCCCAGCCAGCGGAGTGCTTCCTTACATCTCCGGTGTCACTGTCCCCAGCCAGCGGAGTGCTTCCTTACATCTCAGGTGTCACTGTCCCCAGCCAGCGGACTGCTTCCTTACATCTCAGGTGTCACTGTCCCGAGCCAGCGGAGTGCTTCCTTACATCTCAAGTGTCACTGTCCCCCACCCAGCGGAGTGCTTCCTTACATCTCAGGTGTCACTGTCCCCAGCCAGCGGAGTGCTTCCTTACTACTCCGGTGTCACTGTCCCCAGCCAGCGGTGTGCTTCCTTACATCTCAAGTGTCACTGACCGCAGCCAGCGGAGTGCTTCCTTACATCTCAGGTGTCCCTGTCCCCAGCCAGCGGAGTGCTTCCTTACATCTCAGGTGGCACTGTCCCCAGCCAGCGGAGTGCTTCCTTACATCTCAGGTGGCACTGTCCCCAGCCAGCGGAGTGCTTCCTTACATCTCAGGTGTCACTGTCCCCAGCCAGCGGAGTGCTTCCTTACATCTCAGGTGTCACTGTCGCCAGCCAGCGGAGTGCTTCCTTACATCTCCGGTGTCACTGTCCCCAGCCAGCGGAGTGCTTCCTTACATCTCCGGTGTCACTGTCCCCAGTCACTGTCTGGAAAATGGCGGCCGGCGGAGACATTATCTCCGCCGGCCGGGGACCTCTAGCGGCGGGCGGTGAAAAATCGTGAAAAAATTTCATATCTATTGGCAACTCGGGCCCCACTTGGCAGCGGGCCCCATATCGCCTGCGTGTGTCGCTATGGCGGTAGTTCCGCCACTGCCTGTGAGCATGCACAGGAGTGATGCCATTCAATCGGCCAGAGCCTGCGAACCCGGAATGAAGACTAGGTGAAGATGTAACCCCTCTCAGTGGTGACAGCACGCTGCTGGAGGTATCTGTTTTACAGGTAAGTCTTTCATAATGTGCTTACCTTACCAACCACTCAGTGTCTGCCACCCCTCTCCACCAATCCCTACACTGGCTTATCATCGCCCAGTGAATTAAATTCAAAATACTAACTTACAACATACAAAGCCATTCACAACTCTGCCCCGAGCTACATCACCAATCTTATCTCCAAATATCACCCAAACCGTCCTCTCAGCTATTCTCTAGACCTCCTACTTTCTACCTCCCTTGTCTCCTCCTGCCATGCTCATCTCCAGGACTTCTCCGGAGCCTCTCCAATCCTCTGGAACTCTCTACCTCATTCTGTCTGGCTATCTTCTACTCTGGCTGCCTTTAGGCGATCCCTGAAAACTCATCTCTTCAGGGAAGCCTATTACCCCTCCAAATAATCTCCTATCACATCCATTAGCTCATTCCCCACAGTTACAACCATTTGTAACTCCCCCATTAGATTGTAAGCTCTTCTGAGCAGGACCCTCTTGTATTTTATTGTATTGTAACTGTATTGTCTCCCTTTTTATATTGTAAAGCACTATGTAAACTGTGGGCGCTATAAAAATCCTGCATCATAATAATAATAATAATGTGCTAGTAATGCAATGCACACTAGCACATTATGCCATTAACTTGCAGAGGGGCCAGAATGATTTTTTTCAGGATTTAAACTACTGCTTTATGGTTGCCTACACACACAGATCCCCACGTCAACTAAACAATGTGTGACACGGGAATCTCCCCCTGCTGTTCTATTATAGTCTGAAAGCAGGACTTCCCCCGCCATAATACATTGATCAGCTAGACTGTTTGACAGAAGCGGATCATTAGACTGGCTTCTGTTGAACAGACAGCGGTACACATTTTCCCGAATGCTTCTGTACTTGTGTATCCCGGTTAGGTGGTAAGGGTCAACATTAGAGGCTAAGTTATATGTTAGGGTTAGGGGAGGTATAGAGTTAAATGTTTTGGAGTAGATGGTTCATTTCCAAGTTTATAATTTAGAAAAGAGGGAAAGCCATTTAGTTTAATTTTTAATTGGAATGTACCTTTAACCCTTTCCATACAGGGCTTTTTATACCACTTCCATACCGGGCCCTATTCTGGCACTTCTCTCCTACATGTACAAATCATCATTCTTTTGCTAGAAAATTACTCAGAACCCCCAAACATTACATATGTTTTTTTTAGCAGACACCCTAGGGAATAAAATAACGGTCGTTGCAACTTTTTATCTTGCACGGTATTTGCGCAATAATTTTTCAAACGCTTTTTTTGGGGAAAAAATGGTTTCATGAATTGAAAATAAAACAAAAAAGAGTAAAGTTAGCCCAATTTTTTTGTAAAATATGAAAGCTTATGTTACGCCGAGTAAAAAGATACCTAACACGTCACGCTTTAAAATTGCGCACGCTCATGAAATGGTGGCAAACTTCGGTACTTAAAAATCAGGCGACGCTTTGAAAATTTTTACAGGTTACCAGGTTAGAGTTACAGAGGAGGTCTAGTTCTAGAATTGTTGCACGCGCTCTAACGCACGCGGCGATACCTCACATATGTGGTTTGAACGGCGTTTACATATGTGGGCGAGACTTACGTGTGCGTTCGCTTCTGAGCGCGAGCTATTGGGGACAGGGGCGTTTTAATTTTTTTTTTATTATTTTTTTTTTTATTTTACTTATTTTTTTTTATTTTTACTTTTTTTTAACACTCTTTTTTTTTCTGATCACTTTTATTCCTATTACAAGGAATGTAAACATCCCTTGTAATAGGAATGTGTGTGACAGGTCCTCTTTATGGAGAGATGCGGGGTCAATAAGACCCCACATCTCTCCTCCAGGCTGGAAAGCATGAGATCGTGATTTTTTTTTCACTGATCTCATACTTACTAGCCGCAATGGCGGCTTTGTTTACATCCGAGGACCCGGGCGTGACGTCATCACATCGCACCCGGGCCTCCGACGGTCATAGAGATGACTGGTGACCATCTGGTCACCAGTCATCTCTATGCTCATCACGTGACCCACCACCGGCGCCGGAAGATTCGCTCCGGGTCCCCGATCGCACGGGAGAGCCCGGAGAAGCACCGGATGGCGGCGGGAGGGGGGATGTCCCCTCCCGCCGCCTATAAGAACGATCAAGCGGCGGAACCGCCGCGATGATCATTCTTATGGTGCGCAGAATCGCCGGCTGAAGAGAAGGATATCTGAATGATGCCTCTAGCTGCAGGCATCATTCAGATACCCCCCCCCCCCAAACCCAGGACGTCATATGACGTCCACCCGGAGGGAGAGAGGGTTCCTGCCGGCATCATTTTACAATGACCCGGTATGGAAGTGGTTAAGCGGTCAGTTTTTGGTAAATTCTCAGGAGCTAAAGCTTAACTTCAGGTAGATATAAAACACACAGATTAGTGCAGCTCTGTATTTGTCTCTTGCAATCCAAGTACAGTAGGATATGGAGACAGCCAATCAGTTGTGCTGCAGTGCTCATGTGCTAACAAGGAACATGCTAATAGGAGAAAAGAGCAGCGTGACAGTGAGGTGAAGTCTGCTGCTTCTCCTTTCACTGTCCAGTCACAGGCTGGGGGAGCGACAAGACCTGTAATGCTTTGTACACACGAGCGGATTTTCCATCGGGATAAACTCTGACGTATTTTTCAGACGGAATTCCGTTCAAGCTGTCTTGCATACGCACTGTCACACCAAATTCCGACCGTCAATAACACAGTGACGTACAACACTACGACTTGCCGAGAAAAATGAAGTTCATTGCTTCCGAGCATGCATCGACTTGATTCTGAGCATGCGTGTTTTTTTCTCCGTTGGAGTTCCACACAGACGAACGGAATTTCCGATGTTCTCTTTCTAGATTCCGACGAAAAAAAGTCAGATGGGGCACACACACGGTCGGAATATCCGATGAAAAAATTCTGTCTGACTTTTTACATCGGAAATTCCGGTCGTGTGTACAAGGCATTAGTGTTACTTAAATTCAGCAGAAAAAAACAAACAATCATCTATCCTACTCTGTAGCAAATTTCAGGAGTAGATGGAGGAGGGATATAAATACCTTAGCAGGAAAAACAGCCATCCATGTATGGATCTCATCTTTCATAGCTCCCAACTGTCCCTGATTTCGAGGGACTGTCCCTGATTTGGAACAAAGTCCCTCTGTCCCTCTTTCCCCCTAATTTGTCCTTCATTTTGGTCTGATCTATATGGTTGTATAAAAAAAACACTTTTTATCTATCAAAAAGTGTTTTCCAGCACTAAACCTTCCATTTGATTTCTAAATGGTTGCATTTGTAAATTCCGAAAGCCAATATAAATGAATAGTAGTGGTAAAAAAAAGCACTTGTGGGTTTAACAAATCTTGTTTTTTAGGACAATTCTCCTTTGAGGGGGCGTGACAAGGGGTGTGTCCTATGCCTGCATACTTTTGCTGATAGGTGTCCCTCATTCTCATCTCAAAAAGTTAGGAGGTATGCATCTTTGCATTGTAATACTTGCCTGGAGATCATCTTTAACCACTTGCCTACTGGGCACTTTTACTCCCTTCCTGCCCAGGCCAATTTTCAGCTTTCAGCACTGTGGCACTTTGAATGACAATTGCGCGGTACAGTGAGCAACACTGTACTCAAACAAATTTTTTATAATTTTTTGAGACTGAGTTTTTTTTGGTGGTATTTAATCACCACTGGGTTGTTAAATTTTTTTGCTAAACAAATGAGAAACATTTTTGAAAAAAGAAAAAGTTTTTCTTAGTTTCTGTTATAAAATTTTGTAAATAAGTATTTTTTTCCCTTCAGTGATGTGCCCTGATGAGGCTGCACTGATGAGGCACCACTTATGGGCACTAATGAGGCGGCATTGATGGGCACTGATGAGGCGGCACTGATAGGTGTCAATGATAGGCACTAACAGGCAACACTGATGGGCACTGACAGGCAGCACAGATAGGCATTGACAGGCAGCACTGATTGGCACTGGTGGGTATTGATTGGCAGCACTGTTGGGGCTGCACTGATAATCTGCTATAAAAAAAGTTATATAGCGTAAGTAATTTTTCTCCTTCACTGATGTGCACTGATGAGGCTGCGCAGATGGGCACTGATAGTTGGCAATGATAGGCACTAACAGACAACCCTGATGGGCACTGACAGACAACCCTGATGGGCACTGACGGGCAGCACTGATGGGCACTGATGGGCAGCACTGATGGGCACTGACGGGCAGCAGTGATGGGCACTGACGGGCAGCACTGATGGGCACTGATGGGCACTGACTGGCAGCACTGATGGGCACTGACTGGCAGCACTGATGGGCACTGACGGGCAGCACTGATGGGCACTGACGGGCAGCACTGACAGGCAGCACTGATGGGCACTGACGGGCAGCACTGATGGGCACTGACGGGCAGCACTGATTGGCACTGATTGGCAGCACTGGTGGGTATTAATTGTCAATACTGTTGGGGCTGCACTGATAATCCGCTATAAAAAATGATATAGCGTAAGTAATTATTCTTCTTCACTGATGTGCGCTGATGAGGCTGCGCTGATGGGCACTGATAGGCTGCGCTAATGGGCACTGATAGGCTGCACTGATGGGCACTGATGAGGCAGCACTGATGGGGCAGCACTGATGAAGCCTCATTGATAGGCGGGACTGATGGGCACTGATAGGCAGCACTGATGGGCCATGATTGGCAGCACTGGTGGGCACTGTTGGGGCTGCACTGATTATCAGTGCCCTGATTATCAGTGCAGATGTCCACTGTGTGGATTTGCCGGTTATCGACTCTCTTCTCCTCTCCTCAGAGTTCTGTCAGCGTGAGGAAAGGAATGCCGATAACAGGCAAATCCTGTGATTGGACACAGCTGATCATGTGGTAAAGAGCCCCTCTGATTGGCTCTTCACCACGATTTTTAATCAGCTGTGTCTCAAGGACACAGCAATCACAGATGCCTGTGATGCCCTCCCAGCAATGTGCAACCGCACTGTAGCCATCATCATTCGTGAAGTTTTTAAACCACCAAAAGGTGCCTGAAATCAGATAAGGGAATAGTCAGTAATAATAAGAAATAAACCAAAAACACCACACTACCAGTAGTCAGTCTAATAAATAAATTTCCTTCACTGGCTCTGAGCAGGGATGAGCCGAACACCCCCCTGTTCGGTTCGCACCAGAACCTGCGAACAGACAAAATGTTCGTGTAAACTTTAGAACCCTATTAAATACAATGGACTCGAACGTTCGAAATCTAAAGTGTTAATTATAAAGGCTAATATGCAAGTTATTGTCCTAAAAAGTGTTTGGGGACCTGGGTCCTGCCCCAGGGGACATGTATCAATGCAAAAAGAAGTTTTAAAAACGGCCGTTTTTTCGGGAGCAGTGATTTTAATAATGCTTAAAATGAAAAAATAAAAGTGAAATATCCCTTTAAATTTCGTACCTGGGGGGTGTGTATGATATGCATGTGAAGTGGCGCATGTTTCCCGTGCTTAGAACTGTCCCTGCAAAAAATGTCATTTTTGAAAGAAAAAAAATGCATTTAAAACTGACTCGCGGCTATTAATGAATTGTCGGCTCCCGGCAATACATATAAAAGTCATTGAGAAAAAAAAAAAAAAAAAGCATGGGGGTTCCCCAGAATTCAATTACCAGGCCCTTCAGATCTGGCATGGATTTTAAGGGGAACTCCACCCCAAGTTTAAAAAAAAAATGGCGTGGAGTCCCCCTAAAAATCCATACCAGACCCCTTATCCGAGCACGCAACCTGGCCGGCCGCAGGGGAAAAGGGGGGGACGAGAGAGTGGCCCCCCCTCCCTCCTGAACCGTACCAAGCCACATGCCCTCAACATGGGGAGGATGTCCCCATGTTGATGGGGACAAGGGCCTCATCCCCACAACCCTTGCCCGGTGGTTGTGGGGGTCTGCGGGCGGGGGGCTTATCGGAATCTGGAAGACCCCTTTAACAAAGGGGACCCCCAGATCCCGCCCCCCCCCTATGTGAATTGGTAAGGGGTACATTGTACCCCTACCATTTCACGAAGAAAGCGTACATTTTTAAAAAAAAAAAACACACAAACACCTTGAAAAAGTCCTTTATTTAAAAAAATAAATAAATAAACATTCCAGCGGTGAAATACAGTGTCCCGCGGCGATCCCGATGTCCAGCGCTGTCCTTCATTGGTTGTGCCTGAGCGGACCTGATGGGGAACTCCCTCTCAGTATTTTAAATGTATAGACCCGCCCCTTCTAAAGTTCCCCATCAGGTCCGCTCAGCGGACGAGATGCGGAACATGAGAAGGGGCGGGTCTATACATGTATTACCAAAGTGAGAGCAGTTCCCCATCAGGTCCGCCCCCTCGGTATGTCGGACCCGCCTACGTCATTGGCTTGAGCGGGGAACTTCCTTCACTATGTAAATTTAAATTTACATAGTGAAGGAAGTTCCCCGCTCAAGCCAATGACGTAGGCGGGTCCGACATACCGAGGAGGCGGACCTGATGGGGAACTGCTCTCACTTTGGTAATACATGTATAGACCCGCCCCTTCTCATGTTCCGCATCTGGTCCGCTGAGCGGACCTGATGGGGAACTTTAGAAGGGGCGGGTCTATACATTTAAAATACTGAGAGGGAGTTCCCCATCAGGTCCGCTCAGGCACAACCAATGACGGACAGCGCTGGACATCGGGATCGCCGCGGGACACTGGATTTCACCGCTGGAATGTTTTTTTTTTTTTTTTTTTAAATAAAGGACTTTTTCAAGGTGTTTGTGTGTTTTTTTAAACATTTTTTTACGCTTTCTTCGTGAAATGGTAGGGGTACAATGTACCCCTTACCAATTCACATAGGGGGGGGGGCGGGATCTGGGGGTCCTCTTTGTTAAAGGGGTCTTCCAGATTCCGATAAGCCCCCCGCCCGCAGACCCCCACAACCACCGGGCAAGGGTTGTGGGGATGAGGCCCTTGTCCCCATCAACATGGGGACATCCTCCCCATGTTGAGGGCATGTGGCTTGGTACGGTTCAGGAGGGAGGGGGGGCCGCTCTCTCGTCCCCCCCTTTTCCCCTGCGGCCGGCCAGGTTGCGTGCTCGGATAAGGGGTCTGGTATGGATTTTTAGGGGGACTCCACGCCATTTTTTTTTAAATTTGGGGTGGAGTTCCCCTTAAAATCCATGCCAGATCTGAAGGGCCTGGAATGGATATTTGGGGGAACCCCACGTCAATTTTTTTTTTTATTTGCGGCGGGGTTCCCCTTAATATCCATTCCAGACCTGAAGGGCCTGGTAATTGAATTCTGGGGAACCCCCACGCTTTTTTTTTTTTTTTTATCAATGACTTTTGTATGTATTGCCGGGAGCCGACAATTCATTAATAGCCGCGAGTCAGTTTTAAATGCATTTTTTTCTTTCAAAAATGACACTTTTTGCAGGGACAGTTCTAAGCACGGGAAACATGCGCCACTTCACATGCATATCATACACACCCCCCAGGTATGAAATTTAAAGGAATATTTCACTTTTATTGTTTCACTTTAAGCATTATTAAAATCACTGCTCCCGAAAAAACGGCCGTTTTTAAAACTTCTTTTTGCATTGATACATGTCCCCTGGGGCAGGACCCGGGTCCCCAAACACTTTTTAGGACAATAACTTGCATATAAGCCTTTATAATTAGCACTTTAGATTTCTCCCATAGATTTTTCGAATTTGCCGCGAACACCCCAATTTGTTCGCTGTTCGGCGAACGGGCGAACAGGCAATGTTCGAGTCGAACATGAGTTCGACTCGAACTCGAAGCTCATCCCTAGCTCTGAGTATCTAGACAGGGAACATACACACTACTGACTACTGAGGGCCAAATAGCAAACAGTAAGTGCCAAAGGGCCACAGGTTGGGCAACAATGGCACCCAGGACTTGCAGTTGGCAGTGATGGGATCATACCTGTCTCGTCAATAAGTTTGCAGAGACTCTGCACTAATAAAAAAGGGGTTCTCCTTTAACAGAATGGCTATACTTGGCTTGTTTTCTTTCCTATACTGCTAAAGCAATGGGCAAGCTACAAAAACAGCAGAAGAAGCAATGCTAGACCTATGAAGCCCACAGCTGGCTGTAACACAATGAAAATCTCTGATATGTGCAGTAGACTATACACAGCTATATGACTTTCTCCATTTTTCCTATTCAGCTTATTGTTTGCTAAAGAAAACAAAAAAAAAACCTTGTGCCATTACGGTCCGTTGAACAATCAACCACAAGCCTTAAAAACAGCTAAATAAAATCTGCATCTAACAGTTTTCACACTTGATGTATTGCATAAACAGCTTCTGGAGAACTTGTAACTGTCTGTTTACAATGTGACTATAAGGTGAAAAAAGTGATGGCGGATTTCAGAAACGGGGCCCTTTTATGATGAGATACAGACAGTGCATTCATTAAGTATTCAGACCCCCTTCACTTTTTCAATTCTGTTATTTGGCAGCCTAATACTACAGTTGCCTTAATTAATTTTCTCATTAACCACTTCACCTCCGGAGGATTTACCCCCCTTTATGACCAGGCCATTTTTTGCGATACGGCACAGCGTTACTTTAACTGACAATTGTGCTGAAGCTGTACCCAAATAAAACTGATGTCATTTTTTCCCACAAATAGAGCTTTCTTTTGGTGGTATTTTTTTTTTTTTGACTAAAAATTTTTATTCTTTATTTTTAAATTAATGATAAGATGGACATTACATACAGGTACAGTCTCAAGTTACATACATTACTTTAGCAACATACATCTCCAAGTATTGCACATGCAGGGCTTAACAACACTCTAAATAATACAACTCCGGCCTTCTTGGGACTTTATCATGGGTCAGGAGCGTTGGCTCCATAACATCAGTCCAGGAACTATAATCAACAGTAAACTTAGGCTAGGGAGCCTGTCACCCCTCTCGGGAATATTCTGTGAGCAGGCCCTTTATATGAAGGTCCAGGCATAGAAAGCGCAGCCCAGAATTTGGCCGACCCCAATTGCACATGTGTGTAGATTGATACTATATTATTGGGACAGAGTATCACGGTACTTGAGAAAATATTCATAGTATGACCCATATCTAATTTAACACTACAACAATACCTGTATTTAGATTATCAGGAAGAATAATGATGTTACCAGGTTCACTGCTCTAAACATGCTACCGCGCCTTTCCACATGTCTTCGCATATACATAAGAAATCAACAAACAGTTTACTCAACACTAGAGGACGTCATATAGTGGTGGGCCACAGACCCCAAAATTTCTGATGGACATGTATTTTGTTCAATTTATACGCTAGCATCTTCTCCATTAAACATTGAGCATTTACTCTATTTATGACCTCCAACACAGTAGGGGGGTCTGGGGATCTCCATTTGGCTGCAATTGATATACGGGCAGCAAATAGGATATGTACAATCACAATCCTTTGTGCGCTTGGGAAGGAGTCTATCCCTAATGTAAGAAGTGCTAATTCTGGGGTGGGTTTACACTTCGTTTTGGAAATGTCTGAGATGAGTGAAAATACATCTCTCCAGAAGTTATGTAGTATACTACAGTGCCACATAACATGTAGGAGGTTACCTCTGTGCTGACACTCTCTCCAGCAAAGTGGGGAAAGAATGGGGTTCATTGTGTGTAGGCGCGTCGGGGTGATGTACCACCTATGCAGTAACTTACACGAATTGTCCCAGTGATCTACACAGGCTGAGGATACCCTATTGTATCTAATAGCAGTCATCCATTGTGGGAATGTAAAGATTGTCTGTAGTTCAGCCTCCCATTTGAGCATATTCGGGGTTTTGGAGTTCTTTAATTGATGGTTACAGAATCTATAGCAGAGAGATATACCCCTTATGTTTGTCTTGCCCCTGGACATGAAGAATTCCCATAGGACTAGTGGGACTTCCGTGGTATCATGAGGATTCATTTTATTATAACTCCGAATTTGCTGTAGCATAAGGGTGTCAAGTGCCGAAGGTTGAGTAATATCTACAGTGTGAAAATGCACGCCCTTTTGTTTCCAGTGATGTGTTGAGAAGTTATGAATAAGGAATGTGTAGGTCGTGAGAGGCTTTTCTAGTTTGTGAGTAGTCTCCCCCGGGAATTTCATTTTGGTGAGTAGGGACCACGCAGCAATTGAGGCCCTAATTGTAGGGTAATCAGGTATTAGGGGTTTGTGATGTATGGTGGATGCCATCAGGAGTGCAATCAGATCATGAGTTGGTGTAACCTCCCTTTCTATTTGATTCCATAAATTATCTTCCTGACTAGAGAACCAAAATTTCAGCTGGTCCAATAAAGAGGCAGTATAGTAGGCATACGCGTTCGGTAAGCTTCCTCCCCCCACCTTTTTGTGTAAGTAAAGAATTTTCATCGCTATTCTAGGTTTTTTATTCTCCCATATGTAGGCATTCAGAAGCTTTGCGAGATCCGAGAAAAATTTGTGGGGTATAGGGATTGGGATGGTTCTGAAAAGGTATAGAATCTTGGGGAATATTTGCATCTGATAAGCCGCAATCCGCCCCATCCATGACAGTTGGAATTTGGACATCTGTAAAAAGTCTTTCTTGGTCTGCTCTAGGAGGGGTAAAAAAATTTCAGAGTATAGTTTGGATGTAGGGTGGGTGAGTTGGATACCTAAGTAGGTGATAGAGGGGGCATCCCAGGTGCAAGGGAATAGTAGTTCTAGTTTGGCGACCATATTGTGGGGTAAATGAAGTGGCAGGGCAAAACATTTAGAGGTGTTAATTTTGTAATATGTTATCCTCCCAAATTCATTAATAACTTCCGTGGCTTTACTTAGTGAGATGTGTGGGTTGGTCATGGTAAGAATCACATCATCTGCAAACAGACCTATTTTGTGTTCCGTGTGACCAATTCGGAGGCCTGTGATCTCCCCAGTGGATCTAATGATTTCTGCAAGGGGTTCTATTGCTAGGGAAAAAACAATCGGAGACAGCGGACATCCCTGTCTCGTTCCATTTGTGAGGTTGAAGGAATCAGAAAGCATCCCTGACGTAAATACTCTGGCGGAGGGATTCGTGTATAAAGACATGACCGCTGAATGCAAGAATCCGCTTATGCCGAATTTATGTAGCGTGTGTGACAGGTGTGACCAGTGAACTCTATCAAACGCCTTTTCCGCGTCTAAGGCTACAAATATGCTAGGCGTGCGATTGAGTTCCGCGTGTCTCAGGAGATTGATCATTTTCCTAGTGCCATCTGGGGCCTGTCTGCCCTTGACAAAGCCCACTTGTTCTAGCCCAATGAGTGTAGGGGTTACATTGAGTAGTCTGTTTGCTACTATCTTTGCATAAATCTTTAGATCCGAGTTCAGGAGTGAAATGGGCCTATAATTCTGGGGGTAGGCCGGATCCTTCCCGGGTTTTGGGATAGTCACTATAATTGCTTGGAGCATTTCCTTTGGGAATGCACAGGTGTGTGCCGCCGTATTGTATAGATCTACCAGTCGGGGGGCGAGCAAAGATGAGAATGTTTGGTAGTATTCGGCTGAGAACCCGTCGGCTCCCGGTGATTTGTGTTTGGGAAGTTTCTTAATTACGTCCTTGATTTCATCTTCTGTAAAGGGCGCATTAATTATGCCTAAGGTCCCCTTATCTATGGACGGGAGGTCAATCCTTTTAAGAAAGTCAGTAATCTCAGTTTCTGTGGGTTGATGGGTAGACTTATCCTGGTTCAGATTATATAAGACCTCGTAGAAGTCTTTAAACGCGTTCGCTATGTCTTTGGGGTTCTGATATGAAGTATTATTAGTGGGATGTTTAATTATAGATATTTTGGATTGTGCTTGTCTTTTCTTTAATTGGGATGCTAGTAACTTCCCCGCTCTATTGTTCTGGGAGTAGAAAGTTAGTTTAAGTCTCTTATAGTAAAGGTCGTAGTCTGATTTCAATACTAGTCTCAGTTCCTCCCTCCTGGAGTTCAATTGTTGTAATAAGGAGTGGTCCCCATTTTTTTTATGCTTACTTTCCAGGTCAGCTATTCGGTCATGGAGTTGCGATATATATCTGCTTTTTTTCCTTTTTTCCCTAGCTGCTATCTGGATCAAGGCGCCTCTCGTGAAGGCTTTGTGGGCGCACCAGATTGTCGCGGGGGAAGTGCCAGGGGTTTCATTGAATTCAAAGAATTCATTTAGCTTCCCTTGAATTTCCTCCCTAATTTTGGGCTGGGAGAGTAGATATGTGTTGTTACGCCAAAGTGGAGAGGCTGTAGTTTTGTTGGTGGAAGTTATATCAATGGTGATAGGGGCGTGGTCAGACCATGTGATGGTGTGAATATTTGCTTTGAGTACCTTTT